>VXAY01004853.1:84879-156514 GCA_013399855.1 Oxyruncus cristatus
CAGGTAGGGCCACGGGCGCCCCGGCGGCCCCGACGTGCCCGTGCCGTGCCCAGCTCGCCGGGCTCCGCGGCTTTCTTTAGGGAGAAAATGGGGGGGTTGGGGAGATACTGCGGGAGGGCAGCGGCGGAGGGAGCCGGCGTGAGGTGAGGGCTGCTCCGGGGCGTCCCGCGGTGCAGTTTGCGGAGACTTCGCGGACTGGGGACGGAGGGGGGGAAGCGGCGCCTCCTGCCCGCCCGGGGCCCCCTGGATCAGGTCCGTGAGGCCCCTGGGTCAGATCCGTGTGGCCCCTGGGTCAGGGCCGAGGGGCTCCGGGGGCAGGTCCGAGGCGCCCCCGGCGCTTCGCTCCGCGTGGCCCGCGGGGCGCTGGGGCCGCTTGTTCGCCGCGGGGTCGGCGGGAGAGAAGCGCGGCGGCGGCGGGGAAGGTGGGAGCCGGCCCGGGAAGGCAGCTGGAAAGCGGGGGAGCTGGAGTGTCCTTGGCCGCGGTGCAGGAGGGATGGCGACAAACACTCGACTCCCCCTCGCCTGCCCGTGCCGGGCCGGGAACAATCGCAGGAACTTCTCCTTTACCCCGTGTCCTGACCGCACACGCCGTCCTTCCAGAGGTGTGAGGGCAGAGGGCTGCCCTGCCTCTGTCCCGGCCTCCAGGGGGCCTTCCCCGTGACGGTGCAGTTGTGCCCAGGCCTTTGTGACCAGAGGATGGGATTGCCCACCCCCCCAGCCCAGCTCGCCCACCGCCTCTTGCCCGCCGGGAGAGCCCTCCCTCCGTAAGCCAGGGGGAGGGGAGCCGGAGAAGAGAGCGGAGAGGGGGAGAGGGCAGGGGGAAAAGGCTGAAAAGGGGCTGGGTCTGAGAGCTGGACAGCGAGGAAAAGAGAAGGATTAAAACGGAATGAGAGCGGCGGGGCAGCTGGTAATCGGGGAGGAAAGAAGGAGCCCTCTCTGAGGGACAAGATCTGGCTCCAGTGAGTCGGTGCAGCAGCCAGGCACAGGCAGGAGCAGCAGGCTTTAGGAAAAGCTGCAGCAGGATGACTTAGCCAGACAGGCTGGTTACAGGCTTAGAGAAACGGACACACTTGGTTTACGTGGCATATATTTCCCACCGCCGCCGATGTATCCCACTAAGAAGACCTCAGCCTCTTCCCTCTTCCTATTCAGATTTTGGATTCACAAGCAGTAAATTCGGCTTTTAGTCATAACACCTCTCTCCCACCACCCACCCACCCCTTTCCTTGCTTTTTCACTCTGAGTCATCTTCAACACCGGTGCCTGCCTACTACTCCCTTCCAGGGTTTCTCGGCTTCATCTGGGGCTTCAGCAGCTTCCAGCTCATCCTCCCTCCCTCCCTGCCATTTGGCTGCTTCCAAATGTATCCTGCTTCACCCAGTTGGTCTGGAGTGCCAGCGCACCCACAACTACCACCCCTTTCCCATTAGCCATAGTAGTGAGCTGATAAAACAGCATCCAGGGACTGGGAAAGGAGTACAGGGTGTAGATAAACGTGACATTGCATTCCTCCTCTCTCTTTTTAAAGAGCTCCTTTATCTGGACAAGTGCGGATAGATCAGGACTTTTCCATCAGGCTAAAAGACTGGGCTGCTGACACTTCCCTCCCTCCACCGAAGGTAGTTCACGGTCCCTGGCAGCGACCGCTGTTCGGAGCATGCAGGGTCAATGCAGAGAGAGAGAGGTGCCGCAGCAGTAGGAAGACCTTCCCGTTTCCTCTAGCCCTGGGGTTCTGAGGTAGGACTGCGTGCTGCTGGTGCAGTCGAGAGCCAGTGGGCACAGGCTTCCGGAGGCAACAGGTTATCCACAGCTGTGTGGTGAGAGATGGAGGCAGCCAGAGCCTGCCTGCTCCCCTCCAGCCTCTGGCCGCTGCTGCCCAGCAATAAATCAGGTGCTGCTGTCCCTTTTCATGCCTGAGAGACAGCAAATAAGGCAAGGTGTGTGACTGTGAGTGTGTGTGTGCACAGAAAGGGAGGAGAGGCTAGCAAACATGGATTCAAGATTTTCCTCTCCCCAGTGGCTGTGCAAAGGAATGAAAGGTCTGCATCAAGGTAAGGAGCCCTCATCCAGCCTGAGTGGTGCACTGTGCTCTCAGAAAGAGAGGGGCTGGGAGGTGGAGGGGCCAGGGTAGGAACAGAGTGCAAGATGGGGGGAGGAAGCAGGGAGACAAAAGGGAGCACGAAAGAGAAGGCTCTCGTCCCTGTCTCTCCCCTCCTCCCTCCTCGAGGTGGGCTGAAAAATTTCTAATCAGCACTTGCAGTTCCTTTCCTCCCAGCAGTAATTCCTCTCTGTCCTTTGTTTGTCTTTAATTTTTGGCTCTTGCATTTATCTTTTGTTTGGTTTTGTGCACTGTGAGTTCTTACTGCAATTTCAAAAAATCCTGCGTGAGGTACAGTGGATTTGGTTTGGCTTCTCCTCCTCCTGTCCTTCTCTCCCACGTTTCTAAAGCTAGTGCTTTAACAACAACAGCAAATGGATGAAGAGCTGGTCGCCCTTTATTCCTTCCTGTGAGGTCACACAGGTTAAGATATATGTGGGACTGTGTTCTCATTCTATAGAAAGAAGATACAATTCGCCAAGTATCCTTAAGTCTCTGTGTAAAGCTGGTTTTTGTAAACTGCCAAGTGCAGCTTGATTCTGGAATGAATCTTCTCCTCGTGCTTACCATTATTCTTAATAATGCTGTAATTTCTAATGCAATTAAAACTAGAGAGAAGTGTTGCACTGGAGGCTGAGCTCCAGTTTTATGTACAGAACAAGCAGAGCAATATTTTTCCGCCTCTGAACTTGGACTAAGCTGGAAAGATTACAATTAGAAGACTGTCCATGTTGAAATGGGGTCTTTTCTCCCTCCTAAGTAATTTTTTACCAATAATTTAGGGCTTGGTCCCTGTTTACTGTCCCTGCAGTGCAATAGTGTAGTAGAGAGGTGGGTGTATTTACTGCCTCAGCTTCCCCAGCCACAGTTCAGGAGAGCAGGCTGAGGGGGCATGCTGGAGCACAGTTGTGCTTTGCTGTTTCCTGGCCAGCTGAGCACACTTCATGAGAAGGCAGGAAAATGGATGGACTGTCTCTTCTGTCTTGGTACAAAATGTTCATCCGACTTCTCTTGCCTGGCTTCACAGAGCATATGTGTAGCGTAACTGGGAAGAAATCTCACATTTTTCTTACTTTCTGTTCCTGTGAGGTCACCTTGCGTGGGACTGGCACCAATGGAAATCCCAACGCTATCCCAAGGACAGGTGTTAATGCTTGGTGTTATAAAGCTTGGAGAGACTCTTCCCATTTATTTTCCTTTGTGCTCAGGTGTGGTGGTGATCAGTTGCTGAGTGCTAGTTCTGAGCATAAATTCTGGGATGCTGAACCAACACATGTAAATCATGAGGCATCTGACAATTGTAACAGCTTTCAGACAGTAATAAGACAGGGTGGATTTGATCTGGTGGCCAGAACTGAGATAATTCCCCTGAGAACGTCTGGGGTGACTTGTGAATATATGAAAGGGGCCGGTCATAAGGGAGTGTAAGGGGCACAGAGAAACTGATGAAGAGAGACTAAAGTCAGGAGCATGGGCTACCTGGGAACAGCACCACAGAGAATGGGGAAGAGCGTGGAATAGTCCAGTCCGTTTGCACAACTTGGGCTGTCCCACATGGATTGTTTTTTATTGAGGTTCTGTGCTGGGTGTGCAAGGCCATGCTTTTCTGCAGCTGCTTTGGGCTTTCTCCTTTCCGGGTTAAACAGTCAGAGAGCTGAAATTCTTGGTTTTGCTATGGAGCTGTAAAAAACGGAACCATGCTTTCACCTCAGTTGCACCTGACCTGTTCAGGTGTTGGTTTTTGCTTCCAAAAAAGCCGACAATTAGTGGTCACGTAGCGAAGAACCCAAGTCTGATAGGAACCGGACCAAGCCATCCAATTCATTTCCCAAAAGGCACTCAACACGATCTGATGGTGATGGCTTTTGCTGATAAATTGCATGGATTGGATTTAGTCCAGCATGAGTAGGCAGGAATCTGTACAGCACAATCCTAGCGATCCCACTGGCTCTCCATTCATCAGTTCACACATCTGTTTATCATCTCTATCTTTCCGATCTCAAAGTCCAGGTCTTGCACTTCCTGATTCAGGCTTGATCCACATTTGAAAGCGTGGATGGTGTGTCAGTATTCAGCAGTGGGGGGGAGGACATTTCTAAATGATGCATGGTAGCCAAGGTACAGTAAACAAAGATCCTTTTGCCCAACAGTTTATTTTGTTCAGGGAGGTGTTATAAACTATGCCCTGAGGGCATGGTCTTTTGCTTTTCTGCTGAAGCCCTTAGGTATAGCCTAGGAGTTGTTCTCATGAGGTGCCTGTTTCAGGGCCCAACTGTGTGCACAACTTCTGTCAATAAAGGTGTGTAAAGTTGGGAGGATGTAATTTTTGTAGCTTTATAGCGTCAGCTGTGCTACCTTGGGCAAGTGGTAGTGTGAGCCAAATAATAGCAAAGAAAGAGATGAGACACATGCACAGGTAGGGAGGCTCATGCTGACCTGAAGAATAATGTGTCCTGCCTTCTCTTGGACTCAAATCTTGTGTGCCATTCCAACCCAACCTGAGACCTGTTAGGCTGAACTACAGTATGTGGCTTTGCCATTACAGGGATTGGTGCTTTAGATCAATTTTATTCTGACTAGATGGTCTTCAAGGTCCCTTCCAACCCAAACCATTCTGTGATTCTATTAATAGAGGCTAACTTAAGGCTGTGTAGTGGAGGTAAATGTTCCTGGGGTTCATTTCGCCTCAGGGAGGCATAGGCTCCTCTGCAGGGCAAGGGCAAAGCAAAAGCCTCACTTATCACCTCCCAATTGCTTTCTCTCTTTTGCTCAGGGAAGGCGCTTATGGAGATTAGACTCACAAGGCTCAAAGGCGCCCTTACAAATATCCCCTCTGTAATCACTTCCTGGAATTTGCTTTAATCACCAGTGAAATGTATTAGTGATAGCTTGTGTGTAGTGTTGATTGCATAGTTTGAATGCATAATCTGAGGATAGTTTAGGAAAAAGAGAGAGGAGACGAATGCACAGTTGAAGCAGACAGACCCCATACAGTTATATTTCTGAAGTGTGATTATTTTTAAGCTTTTTCTCTGGGACTGTGTATATACATATGTACAGGCACACAAAAGCATGGATTCTTTTCATCTTCTAGGGCTAAGGCTATCTGTGTTTTTAAGGTGCGCTTGATTAATATTTTCAGACCTTTTTCTGGGGGTTTAGGAGAACAAGAACGAAGGAAAGCAAAATGGTTACAGCACTCCCACGAGCTAGATTTTTTTCCATGTGAAACTTCAAACATTGTGAAATTCACAATGAACAGGTTGCTTCTCTGGAGTGCAGGAATTGCATTTCTGTGATGATTTTGAAGTAAAGGCTAATCTTGCTCTGTCTGCATTAATCAAAACATAGCACAACACAATTCAGTTTCTTTTTAGTCCTACTTATATTAAACTAGACAAAGCTACCACAGTGCTGTCACTTGGCTTGTCATTATTTTTCACGTATTTCACTTTTTTGTTCTCTGCTGCATTAACAACCCGGAGTTCTGCCCTGTGATACATCTGAGGCTTTTCTTATCTTGACTAGTCTCTCAAAGTTTTTTGAGGTCACAGTTTCTTCTTGAAGGTGAGGAGGTCCTAAGCAGACCTCTAAAATTCCTGTGCATGGACATAACTGATCCATGTAAAGCCACCATCTTGTCTTCAGGTTGTCAGACATCCTGTTGGCCTTTTTGATGGACACTGTTACAGCAGTGAAGTGCTACATGAATCAATTCCCGTCTTTTTTTTTTCTTTTTTTTTCTTTTTTTGGCAGAGGAAATAACAGGTGTATAATTTCCCAGTTCAGCCATATATAATTATATATAATTTGACTTAAATAGATCTAAAGTTTCCACTGCTCCAGTCTCTCAGTCTGAGGCACTGTGTTGCTCTTAAATGCTATTCCTGGAAAGAATCCGAAAATAATACTTCAGAAGTTAATAGAGAGCTTGGGATAGGATATAGAAAATGCCAGATAATTTTCTGCACATGTCTAAAAAGCTAGAAAAAGAATCATCTAGAAAAAAAAATTCTTATGTTTTCCCAAAAGCTGCATTTCTTGATATAGCCATTCACATGGGGGTAGGGTGGGGAAAGTTAGTCAGATGAGAATTTGCTAAAGCTCAGCTAATCATTTATTAAAGCAGTCCCTGGCATGCCAAACTCATTAATCTCATTAACAGGGAAGGAGGGCTACGGTGCATGGTTAGCTGAAAGCACAGTGTTTACTAAGCAGTGTACTTGGTTCACAAGGGAAAGATTTAAATATTCAGTGTGTCACTGTTTTATCCCTGAAGCTGAGGTAACGTGATGAGTCACTTGATCAGCTCATGTCACCTGCTGGCTTTGGCCTCAGACTGTGGGGGGGTCAGGCACAGAGTTGCCAGACACAGGTCTGACCTGGACCTATTTGTTTTTCGAGGTGTTCATCCTGTCTGTTGCATCCAGATGCAACCCAGAAAGCTCAGATCTCTGGAGAGGAGAGACTGAGACATCGCCACTTGGTTCACCTTGAGAAGCACGTGCTGTCGTTCCCTTAGTGCCACATAGCCCCTACGTTTGTCCCTGGGAAAAGGAGGCCTGGCAGAAACCTCCCAATGGCCACTTCCTGAATTATCTCTTTGCCTGTGCCTTGGGAAAGCACAGGAGCGGCCTCATGGCCCTGCCTCTCCTGTGGGAGATCTCAGCTGTGTTTGGTGGTACTCTGGAGAACACTCACACTTCAGCATTTGGATTTGGGTCCAAGCGCTTCTGGCAGAACTAACATCTCTTGTGCAGCTTCCATGTGGCACAAGCACTATATCCATGATGTCGTGCATTCGTTTTATGCATAATAGAGCATTTATGTGAAAATGCCACAGCACCCCTGTGCACTTCAGGCCTTCACATAGTAGTCCCCAGCGTCAAATCCTGCCTAGATCAGTAATTCTTTTTAGTGTCAGGGACCATCTTGCCTGTCTGAAATAAGCTTTCCCCGAGGCTCTGTCCACTCTGTGGTACTTATAGACTTTGTTGTGATTCGTAGTTCGGACATAGATAACATGTTGAATTTAACATTTGCTGTTGTTCCAACCTCTTCACTTTCCTTTGGTTCTGAATCCTGGTTGTGCAATCTCTGCTTGCTTTTGCTTTTCAGGTCTGCAGCTGTCTCCAGCTCGACCTTGTCTCTTCATTCCTGCTGTTGTCATACTGTTGATGCGTTTATTGCTCTCTATCTGCTTCAAGCTCCAGTGCTTTAGTCTATGCCTTTTTTTTCCCCATTCTAAAGATATCTCCTGTCATTTCATTTTCTTTGGCCAACTTCCATCTCCTTTTCATCTCCACTTTCTGGAGGGGGTGGGTTATTTTTGCTGACTCCCTTTCCTCTCTTCTCTACATCATTTCTTAATCTCTTGCAACTCCAGTCCTTTGAAATTATTTTGACCTGGGCTGAGACACCTTCTTCAGTTTCTTCCAGGTCAACGTAAGCTTTCATGATTGTCATCCTGCTTGTCCTTCTACTTCCTATACTTACCCTGATACTCTATTCTTACTGTCTGTTTTCTTCTTTCTTGGCATTTTCCCTTCTCTTTTACTGCTTCCTGCCATCAGGAGGCCTTTATTTGTGCTCAGTCTTTTGTTTCTCCCTAAGCTTCCCAAAGCCCATCAGTCCCTTCTCCAGATGTTGTATAGACTTTCTCTTCTACTCTATCCTCTTGAATGTTTTTTTTGTGTCTTGTCCTCTTTTTCTCCGTGCACTGCTCTGGGGTGTGTGTGAACTGGGTGTAGGGAGCCATCACCAATATTTTCAGTGCTGACTCTGGTTCTCTTTTCTCCAGTGTAGTGTAAGTGCTCTCAGTCCTTGCTGCCTGCAGCACAAGGAGGGAAGCAGTGAAGGGCGTGTGGGGGAGGTTTTGGCCTTTCCCCTGTGGGTAGATGGAGTACCTCACTCTCCCATGGGCTCTGTGCTGACATTGCACACTGACTCTCTGTTCTCCCTAAGCTCCTCAAGGACGTGGCAGCAGTCCCATGCGTCTTCTCTGGGGCCTTAATACATCAGGGCTCCAGGCTGCAGCTCTCCTGTCAGCTGGTAGATAAACATTACATGTTGAGATCCCTCTCTTCCCTGGGAATGTGAAAAACTTGAGTGTTTGGGCCATTTTTCTCCACACCTCCCACATGGAGCAATTTTTCTCAGTGCTACTTGCCAGCCCTGGGATGAGCTGTCTGATTTGGATCCGCTCCTTCGTGCATCTCTAGAGTTTGGCAGAACAAGCAGCACTAACTGGGCACCAGTGCACAACAGGCTGGGCCAGGCACTGTGTGTTGCTTGACTTACAAAGAGGAAGTGTGATGCCACTGAAAATGGGAGGAGGGTGACTTATTCTTAAGAGGTTGTTATGAACTTGGGATCTGACCCCTTGGTGGACCTGCTGTAGAAGTGAAGCATGGCCATCCCTAAAATACCTCTTCCTTATCTGTGGACCTGCCACAGAAGCTGTGAATCATCACACCACTGTGTTAGGGCCTCTGCAGCGTAAGGGTGCTACATTTGAGCCTTCAGCCCCATCACGGTGTATTTTTGTTTGTGGCTGTAGGCTGGGGAAAAAGCAAACTTACTTCTGCTGCCAACATCCATACTTACAACGTACATGGAGGAATGTTGCACCATAGCATCTGAAACAGATGGGCAGTTTTATGTATGGGGGGAGAATGATGCTGTGATAAAATGCAGTAGCTCCCTCTTCAATCAGTGCCAAGGCATATGATACTCATGTTTTTGTCTTTTAGCTGAGGTGGAAGGGTTGCAGGTCACTGTGCCTGAGAAGAAGAAGGTGGCCATGCTGTTTCAGCCTGCTCTGCTTCGCTGCCATTTCTCTACTTCTTCCACCCAGCCAGCTGTGGTGCAGTGGAGGTACAAATCTTACTGCCAGGACCGGATGGGAGAGGCTTTGGGAATGGTGACCTCTGGGTTACAAACAATGAGCAAGAGGAACCTGGACTGGGATCCCTACCTGGACTGTGTGGACAGCAGAAGGACAGTCCGTGTCGTGGCCTCCAAACAAGGATCTGCCATCACTATAGGGGACTTCTATAAGGAAAGAGACGTCAGCATTGTCCACGGTAACTCTCCTACCCCAGTCGTGCTTGGTGGGGGCTGGAATGGACCCTTAGCAATTTGGGATACTGGAGTTTGGCAGTAATTGTCTGGTTAACTCCCTTAGAAAAGGCTGTGGGAAGATATTTTATGTCAGACATTCAGGATTCAGCCAGCCAACCAACCCTAGACCCAAAGGTAATTTCCTTTGGCACTTCTTTTTATTTGACTCCATGTAGGTCTCCAACCCAGATACAGAATTCTTTTTTTCCCTTCAATGAAGTGGAATGTTTTCATTCCTGGCTTCTGCATATTGCTCTGTATATAGGTTTTCCTTAACAAAGGAAATCTAGAGGTTTCCAGCAAGAGAGATACAAATGCAGTCTCTGCGGGGTAGTTTTGCCTCCTTACAAATCCCACTGATTTTTTTTTTCCCGGTTCCAAAATTCTCAAATTATCCTACGCCTCATGTCTGCTCAGCCCTGGACTTTAGCTATGATGAATCTAAAGCCGCACAGCCTTGGGTAGTGAGAGAAGAAGAGACTTTTGTGGGGCGAAGTCCTGTTGGGTGGAGGTGAGGGATGTCAGGGTCCCGATACATTTTGACCTGGAAGGCTGTGTGAGAAACCTTGTCCCTCCAAAGTAAAAGGTTTCTGCCTGGCTCAGGAGACCTCCTAGCTAGAAGTGGAGACTCCTTGGAGTGGAGAGTGTGAGATCAGCCTCAGCAAGGAGGAGTGTTTTCCTTTGTTTCCATGTAACCTCTGGCAGATGACTGAGGTACTGTAGGAGAGACAATGTCTAAGCCCTTCTTTAAATAGTTTGGGACCCCAGGCCATGGAGGAGGACAGAGAGTGACATTAGTTACCCCTTCTGCTCTTGGCACTTGCAGAGTTGCCTCTGCAGCATTATCTGTCTTCCCACCTGCAGCTTGAAGTCCTGAGCCTGTTGGGTTTTTTTCCTGAATACTGTGGTGTTCAGAATAAGATTAACCCCTCTTCTTAGTAAGGAAATGAAGTGGATTTGGGACACAGAGGTGGACACAGTGCATTCAACGCTTCATTCTTCCTTTAAGTGTTGGAGTGAAAGCCTGACTTTTTGTTTTTTGCCTTCCAGATGCAGACCTGCAGATTGGGAAGTTGATGTGGGGAGACAGTGGGCTCTACTACTGCCTTATTATCACACCCGATGATGTGGAGGGCAAGAATGAAGAATCAGTGGAGCTGCTTGTGCTGGGTGAGCCCTCTTGTCACATTGCTTTTTCAGCAGATACCTGATGCACTTTCCCTCTGCCCTCTTGCTCTCTCCACATATCTGTGCACCATATTACTATGGGTGTAGGAGCTGTGTAAAACAGCACCTTCACCATCGCCTTGCACCTTGCGCAGTCCTTCACACCTTGGCAAAGTGGGTGGCAAATGCTGCCAAACCAGAATAGTAGTGTTTACACCCACACCGCTCACACGTTACACAGGCGTCAGTGACTGCAGAGAGTGCAGGGCTAAGGAAAGTCAGAACCCTTGTTTTTAAGGCACAGCACAATGAACTTGCTGCAAAATGAACACTTGAGACAGAGTCTTTTAAAAATAGACACCCAGAAGACAGCAAATCCTATGATTTTTGCTGTCTTTTTAACATTCCCTTCGTCCCCACTCTTCTGACCTGTGAGGATGTCAAGAAGTACTGTGTTAGGTGTGTCAGTTTGGAAGGTTATTTTGTCTGCCTAATATTACTTGTCCCATTAGAGGTGCAGTTTCATAGTCACCCCAGTCAGCCCTCTGCGTGGTATGCATGCGTGGCTCTGTTTCTGTTAAGCTCCCTTGAGCTGTCTGGTGAGCAGGATCAGTTTCTTTCCTATTTGCAGGATTAGCTTTCAGTGATGGCTTCCACAATCCAGCTCACTGTAAAGGTCAGAAAAGCACCCATCCCAGCTAGAGGAGAAAAGCAGAGTAGAATGGACCTTTCAGGGACATTCATTGATGTGCCTTGAGCCAGCTGTAGTAGTTGAACCCTAGATGCCTCAGATGAGTTTTTCCCAACGCTCCCTAAGACCTGCTGATAGCAACATTTGTCTAGTCAGCATTGTTCTTGGGTGTACAGATTCTGGACATCCTGGGAAGGAAATGTGAAAAAGCTTGGGCCAATAGTGTCTAGGTGATGTATGGAAGCATATGATAGAACAAGTTTGTCAAGTGCCCTTGCTCATCTGCCTGAGGCAGAGTTTAATTGGCATTTGTATTTGGCTGAGTAGTTATAATCACAAAGTAAACCAGGTTGAATGGGTGAGTCACTGTAACAGTGCCATCACCTCTCCTCACCCCTTCAGAGGTTAGTCAAGCAATGGACAATTGGAGTGGAAGGTCAGAAAGAGGAAAGTCAGCCTGGTCCCTCCAGAAAAGAGTCATTTGCCTGTCTAAACCCATGGTGTGACTGTGTATCATATGGCAGTTAATAGGAGGCCCAGGACTGACCTGTGTGAGCTCAGGTGACATTATCTCTGCCAGATGGCAGTGGCCCTCTCCAGAGGACCTGTGTGGGGCTGTGTGGTGATGAGCTGCTGGATTTTTGTCCCTTCTCCACCTTCCTGTCCAGGATTTGGTGTCTTCCTCTTCTGTGTCTACAAGTGTACTCAGACACCAGTGATGAAATAGTGCCATGGTAACAGAAAGAATCTGTTTTCTGGTGTGTACAGAAGATTATGGGGGGAGAAAACACAGAAATCCCCTCCTCTGGAGCTGGCTTGGTGTCCCTCTTCCCAGTTTGTTGTGGTTATGTTGGGAGTAAACACGTAGCTTAGTCTGTGTTACCCTTGACCACATCTGCTTTTCTGTTCAGCTCGTGGGTCTGACCTCTCACTGTGTGCAGCACTCGTGCCAAATTTGGCAGCAGCATGAAGCAGACTTGTGGGCATACTTTGTTCTGCCTCATGCTGTTAGGCACAGCTTGTGAATATTTCTTTTCCTGGGCAGTGTGTACGGAGGCAACATTCCAGCTTTTGGTGCAATTCCAGGGCTACTTCCCTCCCTGCCTCCCTCACCCTTCCCACCTTATTCTTTTCCTTCTGCCTTTGCCGTTACTTTTCCTTCCTTTTCCTTTGTCTCTCCCCATTGATGGCTAAAGGATAAAGCAGCCAGCAGTGAAAATACCATTTCTTAATACTCTGGCATCTTCTGGGGCATCTTTTATTCCGTACCACTGCTTGGAGGGAGACACTGGGTACAGATGTAGATTGGAGCGATTCTGCAGTCCTAGGAAACATGTGGTAAAAGGGTTTTGTTTGCTGTTTTTCTGGTTTGCTGTTTTTCTGCTCTTTGGGTGGAACCCAGATTCCCTGTTAGGTTGGAGCAGTGAAGGGATGGTGTGTGTGAGACACTTATGATTCCCACAGCACATTGCTGTTTGCTCCCTGCTGAGACTGGGCTTTCAGATATCATTTACATGGCTTATTTTGGGGTTGCTGCATGATTTAAGCTTAAATTAGAATTTTGAGTAGATCATTGTCACGTTATCATTTGGGGTGATAGAAAAATCAGAATGTTTGAGATGCTGTTGGACAGGGCAGTTTCACAGCGCATAGAAACCACGGAAGGTCTGAGAGGCAAAAATGGTAGATATAGCACTGATAAATTAATGGAAGTTTGCTCAGCTAAAAGTGGAGGGTCCTGCTTTTATACAGTGAATCACACCTTAAAAAATCAGTCAAAAGCTGTTTTATTGCGACTTGGAGCAAAATCCAAAACCCTGAGCAAGTTACAGCATTTCTTTTTTTTAGGGAAGCAATCACTGAGACTGCCAGTGAACTCTTAAGCCAGTCAGCCTGGGTCGTGATGGGATTGCATGTTGGGTTTTGTCACCTGGATGTGTCATGTTGACACACAGAGCTGCTGGTCAGCTCTAGGTAGCATCAGAGAATCCCATGTGCTGTCTTCATTTCAGGCCTATTTCAGAAGAGCATAAAAGCATTTATTTATATCCATTTGTGCTCAGCAAAGCTGATAGGATTTGTAAAGCATAGATGATGTTAAGCATGTGCTTATTATGTGCTTTGCTGAGAAGACCAGTCAGTAGCTTTTCCTTAGTCAGGGTGTTTACCCTCTCTGATGGAATCAGTGCAGGTGAGGGAAGAGGGAGAGTAACCTCTGTACCTCAGAAACACAAGAGGAGATTGACTGGTAGTGAACCCCCTGTGGAGTAAGGAAAGAATTTAAATAAGAAGTACTGTTACACATTTATTATATATATAAAATACATACTTTAGACCTTCTTGCTCTCTACAACTTACTGAAAGGAGGTTGTAGCAAGGTGGGGGTCAGTCTCTTCTCTCGGGCAACGAGGGACTGGACAAGAGGACATGGCCTCAAGCTGTGCCTGTGGGGTTCAGGTTGGACATCAGAAGGAATTTCTTCACAGAAAGGGTTGTTAAACATGGGAATGGGTTGCCCAGGGAGGTGATGGAGTCACCATCCCTGAAGGTGTTGAAGGAAAGACTGGACGTGGCACTCAGTGCCATGGTCTGGTTGACCTGGTGGTGTTTGGTCATAGGCTGGACTTGACGATCTCAAGAGTTCTCTTCCAAACGAAATGATTCTGTGATTCTCTGATATATGTGTATTTTGATGGTGTTTGGAATCTCCAAATGGGGTGTAGTGTGCTGGAAGCTGTATGAGCTCTGCTTCTGCTGCAGAGGGACTGGACAGAGCTTAGCAATTCCACAGCAGGAGCCAAGTGATGCTCTCTGCACTCCTGTGCTTTACTAGAAATGTAAAACCTTTGCTGACGTTATAGCTGGGGTAGTGAATCCATTTGCAACTTTATATGTTTTTATTTTTTAGAACTAATGAGGCTGAATCTAAAAGGCTGAATCCAAAATTTTAAAAAGTACGTTTCTGTCACAGTAGCTAGCAACTAGTGTTCTGCTTCTTGAAGCACAGTGCTATTAATCATGTTGTTATTCGTAGCCCCTGTGTACTGCTTTTTATATCACAATGTCAGTGGGCTTCAGTAAAGTAATTCATTGCAGTTCCTTTCTGAAGGAACTGCATGTGTACCAGTGCAGTGGGTGCAGGGTAGCCTTCACAATGGAAGTACAGGGCAGTGGCAGGGCATGCCCCATTCTTCATGTGACCTTCTCACGTCAGGAAGCTGTCCAGCTTAATTGCATGGGACTGTGTATAAGCCATTAAGCCATTCCAAGAGCCAGACTTTACTAACCAGTGCAGGGTCCTGTGGGAGCTGCTGTGCTGCTCCTTGCCAGGCTGGTGCAGCTGTAGAGCAGTGGCTGTAGGTACAGCTCGGCACAGCTGAGATGTGTAGGTCGGTGCAGGCTCAGCAGTGGTTGCATGCTGAGAGTTTACGTAGCTTAGACATGCTTCGGGAAACAGTGGCTGCATTTCCAAGGACCTGTCAAGTTCTTGGAAGAGGCAGGAAAGGTCTCCACTAATCCCAGTCGTTGGTTTGGTACTTTGGGTAGTGATCCGTGTGGTTTGCTAGACATTTATTGCCTGCGCTCTTTTGCCCTTCATTTGGGCAGCAAATACTACATAAACTGTATATTAGTGAAATACTACTTTATAAACAGAATCATTAAGGTTGGAAAAGATCATCAAGTCCAACCTCTAACTGATGACCACCTTGCCAACCAAACTATATCAGCAAGTGCCGTGTCCAGTCGTTTCTTGAACACCTCCAGGGATGTTGATTCCACCACTTCCCTGAGTGGCCTATTCTAATGCCTGACTGTCCTTTCAGTGAATAAATTCTTCCTGATGTCCAACACGAACCTCCTTTGGTGCCGTTTGAGGCCATTGCCTCTTGTCCTGTCACGAGTTGCCTGGGAGAAGAGACTACTTGTCTACAACCTCCTTTCAGGGAGTTGTAGAGAGTGATAAGGTCACCCCTGAGACTCCTTTACTCCAGGCTGAACAGCCCCAGCTCCTTCAGCCACTCCTCATAACGCTTGTGCTCCAGACCCTTTGCCGGGTCCATTGCCACTCTCTGGACACGCTCCAGCACCTCAATGTCTTTCTTGTGGACAGGGGCCCAGAAGTGGACACAGCACTCCAGGTGAGTAACTCCATTCACCACCACTCTCTGGGCCCGGCCTTCAGCCAGTTCTTAACCCAGCAGAGCCTGGACCTCCTGTCCAAACTGTGGGCTGCGAGCTTCTCCAGGAGCGTGCTGTAGGAGACAGTTATCAAAGGCTTTGCTGGAGGCCAGGTAGGGTACATCCTTTTAGTAAACCCATGCTGGCTGGATCTGGTCCTCTGGTTGTCCTGTCACCGCCATGTGATTGCACCAAAGATAATTTGTTCTGTAGCCTTTCCAGGCACCAAGGTCAGGCTGACGGTTTATCAGTTTTTTGTCAGTTCCCCAGATAAACCTTTTAGAACCTTCAGCTTCTCCCACTGTTGTCCTTTAAATAACAACAATTAGCACTTGAGGGTTTTGTTAATTTCCGAAGACAGCACTTAACAAGGGTAAATGACAACTTTGGTAGTTTGTATTACCAGCCAATATCTATACAGGCTAAACCCAAAATTTATCCAAGTCTTAACACCTATAGGTAGGAAAGAATGTAGATACGTACACACACAACAAATTGTACTAATAGAGACATGTCTTGGCTTTCAGAGAGGGTAAATCTCTACTGGGACATGTGTGTATGGTGTGCAATGCTAACAAGGCAGTTCTTACTCAGCAAAGTGACTCAATAGATGGTATAAATATAGCCAGGTTTGGAGTCTCTTCTGTGCCAGGAGGATTGTATTATAAAAGTTGACATGATTTTGGAGATTGAAAAGTTTTTGGCAAAATTCTCCCTTACAAGACATTGGTTTTAGGATTTTGCTCTGATTTGCTGAAAAGCTGCCAGTAGCATCTGAGCCAGTGCTCGGTCTCAGGAGCTGGCAGAGATATTCGTGCTGTTTGCTGCGTTTTGGGGATGAGAGGGTCAGATCTCAGTCGGGGAGATGCCTGTGAGGAACTTCACCGGAGAGGGCTTGCCGACCTTGAGCTGCACTTTTGGGACCAAAGGTGGGTGGTGCCAGCAGGCAAAGGAAGTGATTGGCACGGGAGCCTTCTACTTAAAAATCCCAGGAAAATAGCTGATGCCAGGAAGGCTACTCATGCCCTCCTAGCCCCAGAGTGCTCATCCTGGCCTCATTGGGCTCTGCCCTGGACCGCTGTGCTGCCATCTTTGTAATCTGGTTCCAGGACCCCTAGCCCAGCCTACTCCTAGTTGTTTCACACCGTTTAGAAGTGCTACTTGTTGCCAAGGTTTTTTACCCCTCTTTTCCTCCTTATTTGCCAGCGACAGCCACACGCTGCTCACAAAGGAGACTGGTGTGATTAAAAGACCTCTGTTACTAAGGTAGCCATGGCAACAGCCTCCTTGGAGGTCTTTGTTGCCTGCTAAAACTTTGATCTCCAAAAGGGTCTGCTGCTGTTTCTCCCTCCAATTGAAGAGAAGGATGGGAAGAAAGGATAAAGTTTACTCCAAGCAGAGGGAGCGCAGAGGAACTCATTGCAGAGCCATGCTCTCCCAATAAATCCCACAGCAGCCTCCTTGGAAAAGTATCTGATTTACAAGGGCCACACTTCCTATTTTATGCTTTCCAGCCTCCCCTCAGGGCAGTGTTCCGTGCCAGGGGCCTCTTGCTGTGGCATGGCTTGGCACATTTTTCCACCACTGAGAAGGAAATAGTTCCCTCTGTAGCTGCTGCATCCCCTGGTTCCACTGCAGCAGGTAGGGCTGCGGAAGCAGCCTTCAAACAGGAAAACAGCTCAGAAGTTATTCCCATAGTTACCCAGTATTTATCACATTTATGCAATTGCCAGTATTTACCATGTTCCCATATTTACCCAATTGCCGTGTTCCTGACTGCACCTGCGCCTACTTTATTCATGCCATCATTTCTTTTCAGCTGCACCACTTACCCTAATTATTTTTGTGTCTCTTCTCTGCAGACTCTCTGCTAATTGTCTGCTTGACTCCAGGTCTTCCCTGATCCGCTGCTATTTGCTCTCCTGCTCTGTCGCCTGCCTGCCTCCTGTATATTAACTCCTGTCCTCGCTCGCCTCTGCTGTGTCTCTGCACCTCCTGGAGCTGCTCTGCATCATCCCCTCAGCTTTTCCTCTCCCATTCCTCCTCCTGTGCTCTACTGCTGTGCTGTGCCAGAGCAGACGGGGGGCTCATGGGCTCCCTGGCACTTCAAGGCTGGCTGGGGCCTGGGGCGTGTGAGGTGCCTGGTGAGAAGCCACTTCAGGCAGGTAAAGCCCCGCAGCAGCCTGGTGGGAATAGAGATGCCCCTATCCCAGATCCTTTCTGGAATGAGGACAAGCTCCTAGGTCTGACACAGTCACCTGGGACAACCGTGGTAAATGGGGCCATTTTCTATTCACTCTTTTCCCCTGGGAGTGTCTGCTGGAGCTCGGTGGTGGGAGCTTGCACAGAGGACACGTAGCTCTTGTGGGTGGGAGCACAGAGCTGTGACTCAGCAGCGGTGCCCAGCTGTGTCTTGGAGTGCCTGCAGCCCTTTCTCAGCTGGGCAGAGCTGCTGTGCAGACGTGGTGTGGCCAGACGGTCTCTTGGCAGGACATTCTACTAAATTGTTTCCTCCCCACCGATTGCTATCTAGCCCCAGCCTCCACCTTAAAGTTTCCTTAAAAAAAATGAGAGAAGTGAGGTGAGCTTAACACCCATGGAAGCAGCATCCTTGGCACGGAGAGCTGGATGGGTGCTGTGACCATGTCCTGGCTGGTGTTACAGCCATGGGTCCAAAAGGAGACCCTGCTCCCTGTGTTTTGGGCACTGTGCAACCCACTGGGGTGCTGTCCCAGGATCCCCTCTGCTGCCCACTGCTCTGGGCAGTGTGCCCATGTGGCTCTGGGGTGTGCCCATGTGTGGGCCAGGCTTGCACAGACCAGGAGGCGAGAGCCAGTGGCAGCCCTTGCCCCTTGGAGCTGCCCTGTCCCTGTGCCTGCTGGCAGCCAGGATGGGGGGTTTTGCTCCACTTGTTGCTGGCAGCAGCAGCAGAGTGAGGAAAGCCGCCTCCAGTGAGGGACAATGGCGGGAGCCTCCCGTTGCTGAGGTAACCGCGGGCGGCCTCGGCCTGCTGGCTTCCCTGAGCGAATAGCGTGGGGAAGGTTTATCAGAGAATTGATTCAGCCCAGCGTGGGGAGGGGGCAGAGCTGTGGAAAGCTGCTGGGGGCATGGCAGTCCAGGGGCCGCACTGTGCTCGCTGGCTGTCAGCTGGGATAGTTGAGGCAGTCGAGCTCAGGCTGAGCTGTGGTGGTGTTTGCTGCTGCCTCAGGTCCTCCCAGGCTTTGTGCATCCCTGCTGGTGGCTCTGGGGCCCCCAGGGCTCTGCGAGCCTGCTGCCAGGGCAGGGATCCAAATTCCCCGGGCAATGCTCTGATGAACCGAGTGGGGCTGCATGAGCAGGGAAATACTTGACTGCTTATCAAGCACAGAGGAACTACTTTGGTTGTCTTTGTAATGACTTACCAAGTTCTCAGGCACTGTTTTATTTGAGGGATGCTTCTTCCCCCTTGGTCATGTAGTTCCTCTTGGGGATCAGAAGGTACCACAAGACCAAGCACTAGCAGGGTTCAAGGCTCTTCAGGTAGGTTCAAAAGAAAGTAGGCACCTATTTGGTGATGGCCGTTTGAGGTGGAGTTTTTGCTCTTTATAGGTGACACTCCTTTACCTTTATTAACACAAATTCAAGCCCTAAATTAGCTGCATACCTCCAGCTGTTTGTCCGTTGGCATCTGCTCTCAGACTAGGCCTGCATGTGAGCTTGTGAAGAGATGATAACACATGGGAGGCAAGCTACATGCTCATGTCTGCCCATGTGTTCTGCATGCATGTGGTTCATGTGTGTGCTCTTCACTTACACACACACACACAGAGGCCTGTGAAAGAACTGCTTTTTTTTTGTGAAAGTAAGGAATATATTTAATGTGCATGTGGAAAGTAGTGTAAATCCAGGACACTGTCATACAAGGCATGCATTTGGTGCACGTGTCTGGAGCCCACCTGTGGCACCCAAGATTTAAGCCACACGTATGTTGTATACATGTCCATCTGTTTTGTGAGCAGAAGGCATACAGGAGCACGTTCCCATAACACGCTAGTCAGGAGTGGTTTGGACACTTGATCCCTGCAGAAAATGGACTGCAAAGAACGTCATGAAACCTTTTGTAAATGTAGATGAAAACGTTGCAGTGGACTGATGGCAAGAGCCCTCCCTCAAAGTGGTAAATGGGGAACAATTATGTGCCACATCACCATGCTGTCTTTTGCTAAGAGTTCAGGACCACCTCATCATGATGGGCGTTGCTGTGAGTACTAGTCACCTTTGATGAGTTGCAACTGGCTGCAAAGCACTGCCTGCGCTCAGAGTATGTTCATTATGGCTCCAGCAGGCTTCCTTGTGGATTTTTGATCTCTACAGAGCCTCTGCTGAAGCACTGAGAAAAAACGGACAGTGGGAATTTGGCTGTAATATGCTTCAATGACAGACTAGAGGCCAAGGAACTTGGGATCCAGTTCATCATTGTGTCTGAGTGTTGCTTAGTGCAGGACCTGAAGGGCCTGTGGGGAGGTTAAAGGTAGCTTTCTACCACTTTTGCATTGGCTTACCCTTAGCTGCACCTGTTATGTTACACCCACAGTGTGTCCCTCTTGAGAGTGCAGCTCTCCTGCCTTGTGCATGTCTTCAAAAATCCCAGCATGATCCTGGTGCTCCGTAAGAGAGTTCACAGCACAGCTGCACAGCTGTTCTGCCCATGCAGGTGTGTGTAAATTATAGCTGAACACTGGGCAGGATGTTTGCTGTGCACTGGAAATATCCCAGACATTCAGTGCCAAAACAAATAGGCACCAAGCTGCCTTTGGGCTTGGATTTTGTTTGTTTGTATTTGACTCTTAATTTCAAAGTTAAGTTGCCTTTTTTTTTTTTTTTTTCTTTTCCCCTTTTGCAAAGTGACTCCACACAAATTTCGACACGAATCCTCTCCTGGTTGGTTTGCTTTGCTTGAGAGTTGGGCTTTATGACACAGTCTCACCAAGTTCCTCGTGCATCTCCAAATAATTAGCACATAGGCACAGTCATGCTTCAAGGCTCCTTTCCTGGAGCTGTCTGTGCACTTGCAGAGCCCCACACGGAGAGTACCACCCACGGGTTTTGGATGCATGTGTCTGATTTATCAATGGCCTTGGGCTAAAGATGTTTTACATCCACAGAAACTACATCAGTACATTTCAAAAGTAAACAAAGTCCTTCTGTTTGAGGGCTGTTGTGTATTTCCAGGAGCTTTTTGCATGTGTAGAGCGTTATCTCCAGAAAGATGTTACCATGTAACCATGCTAAAGAGACTCCTTTTTCTTGTCATTTTGTGCCTAGATTGGAGAAGCTCTGTTCCAGATTCTTTCTCCCCCCCCTGCTCTGCTGATAAAGATAAAATGCAAGGACACAGAAATGGCAGAAGTGCAGAGGCAGACGCCAGGCATCGAGCGGGATGACATCTGTGGTTCATAGGAATTCACATAACACAAGAGTGCAAGTGGGCTGATGAGGAAGGGAACTGGAGGCTAAGGCAGGGGCTGGGGAGTGTGTTTTTCTTGAAGTAACCTCTCTCCTTGTTCTCCTCCTTCTGTCTTTTCTAGGCAGGACAGGGCTGCTTGCTGATCTCTTGCCCAGTTTTGCTGTGGAGATTATGCCAGGTATTCAGTCATTTCACCTTTCAACACCCATTCCTCTGTCATCTTGTCTGTTTATCCTCCTGCAGCATCTTTATGTGGGATACATTTCACTTGTATATGTGTTTTATCTGGGGATAAAGAGAGAAAAGCCTGTCACTTACTGGGAAAGTATGTTGGGTTCAGATCTGAGAGAGCTGGTGCTGGGCCGTTCTGGGAGCCAGTAGAGAGATGGTTGATGTCATGCCAGGATCAGTGTGAGAGCAGAAATGCCAGTGCTGTTTTGGGGAGGTTTTGTGTCAGGCTCTCTGCTCTCCCCCAACACAAAGGTAACGCTGCTCCAGCGCATGAGACGCCGACAGCCCGGTGTGGCTTTGCCCCTCAGCTGCTCCTGTGCAGTAACCTCAGCTCCCCAGTCCCTGGCTTGTGGCACTGCTACAGCCATTGCCACAGATGGTGGCACAGGAGGTGCTAGAAATAGAACACTGGTTAGCAGCCCACCAGTGGCACGGCCCCTCTTGTGCTGCATGGCCAGGGCACCATCTTGGTAACACCAGGTGGTTGGAGCAGACGTGAGAGCTCCGTGCCCGTGATGGATCCCTTGCTAGCCAAACTCGCGAGAGCCACCAGTTCTGGCACTGCTTGCAGAGGAAGCGGAGACTGTGCAACAGATTGTCCTTGAAAGGGAAAAGCTGTGAGAACGTTTAGCCCTTGAGTCATCTGATCATTCCCTGATGGTGCCCAAGGAGTATTTCTTTCACACGTTTGTGCAAAAATGCGACTTCACATAAATGTGTGAAGCTATTTTCGAGTCTGTCCCAGAGATGCAAACGGAGAGAAAGCAGACACTCATCCACCTCCAGTGTAACCCAAACCTCCCTAGAATTTCTGCATGGCAGAAGAGGGATCGGTCTTTTCAGCACAGCCAGCAGTTGATTCTCTATTGCCTACCACTTTTTTCCCTGTTATTTACAATTTTATTGAATGGGTATAAAATTCTTGTGTGTTGGCCAGGTAGTTTTCTGATACCCCTACTGCACTGGTAAACAAGAAAGTGTAAGATGCAGGAGCAAAACACTTTTCAGCTGTTAGCATTGCCTGTTATCTGAACAAACTAAAGTAGATACTTCTGCAAGCACAAACCAGTAGTTTCCAGACAGCAAGGACACATATCACTTCAGCTTGGTAGTCATTTGAATCCCCGTGTCAGGAACTGGTTGAATCCCAGTTTTGTGCATACAGGAGGAGCCAGCAGGCTCTTCTTAACGTCATCTGTTTTCTTAACGTCATCGGAGAAGCAAATGCTCTAACTTCCTGTGAAGTAAAATTGTTCCTAACTCCTAGGTCCCAGTGGTTGTGACACTGATTTCGAACATCCGCTTCTGGTGCTGAGTACCTGGCACCGGGCAACGTACACACTAACCTGATGCCTTTTTGTGCTCCTGGAATGTCCTCAGGGAGACCAGATACTCTTGTAATGGACTTGCTGTGTCTGCTTTTTTTCTTCTACCAGGCTTTTATCCTTTACGGAGTAGTTGTGAACTGTGTGCTAATCGCTCTGGAGATCTGACACCTGAGCTTCATTGCACAGCTGTGGCTGGCCACTTCTGCCGTGCCACCTTCTGTTTTCACCACCTTCTCTGTATCCCTGACGGTTATAGAGGACAAGATGAGAACATGACAAAAGAAAAAGCCACTGAGCTGTTGCCCTGCTCAGATTGGCATAGGTTGGGAAGTACAGGACTGGAAAGGATAGTCTGGGTTGCTGTCTTGCTTGCCTGCCATGTGATTTCACCCTTTCCATAAGCTTAGCAGGGTAATCTGGGTTTGGCCTTTCTCTTTCCCATTGGATTGCTTTCTTTGATGTGCTTCTTTTACCTTCTCTCTACATTCCTGGTAGCCTGTTCATGCCCGTTTGTGTAAGACCTTCAACTATAATTCCTGCTTTTCCTCCTGCACTTGTCCTCCTGGCTTATTTATGGGCAGCAGCCATGTCTGCCCTCAGCCTTCTTTTTAATGGACTAAGGCAGGAAGCTGCAGCTCCCCTGCTGCAAGCCAGGCTCCCGAGTCCCTTCATCCCCTCAGATCCCTGCTTTGCATCAGCTCCAACTCGAATTCATCTTTTCTTCTACACAGATGAGCAGAGCTGTACTATGCAACTTGAGATGCAATTACATGGAGGGGGAGACCTTGTATGATGACATTAATATTTCCTTAATGCTACTGGAAATGCCTCCCTTACTGGGCGTAGGATTATGTTTGCCATTTTTTGTGGCTGTATTGCATAACTGGTGGCAGTTGTCTTGTGATTGATTAGTAGACCGGCATTTCTCTTGTTTTTCAGTTGTTTTCAACAGATGATGTCCTGCTCAGAACAGAAGTTGTTCTTAATCTTTGAACCTCTGACCTTGAAAGTATTGCTGCATACCTTGAAATTCAGGATATTGCTGCATTTCACATTTCTTATTGTAGGTCCAGCTGGCCCTTTCTGTAACACGTCCCAGTCTTCATCTTTACTGACAATGCATCCCTACTGCTTCCTGTCAAGATATATTAACATATTCTTATATTCTTTGTCAAGGTAAATAATGCAAATATTAAGAAAAATAGTTGCAAGAACTGGCATTTGAGGAACTGTGTCAGTAATCTCTCAGCTCCTGCTTTTCCATTCATGAATGCTTCTCTTCTGCCATTTCCTTACTTGTTAGCTGAATTCTTCTCAGCATATAGTAAGTTCACTGAAAAAAAAATAATTCCACAGGGACTAAAAATTAACTGCAAAGTTAAATGAAATTCATCTGTGTCAGCCAAAAAAGAAATAAAATATTCAAAAAAAAGGAAAACATTTCACTTAACTCTTCTGAAATGAAGTGTTTTGATTTGTAGATGCCAGATCTTTGACTGACATTTTTTAAAGGAAATTTTAAATTCTAGATTTAAAATAGCACTAAAAAAGGGGGAATTGTTTGTAAAAGAGTTAAGGAAAACTCCAACTAAGCAAAGAATCATACTTTTGTTCAAACAGAATGCTGTGGATGGATCAAAAATGTCGCCTTCTTATTTTTGTGTTTTATTAAGAACTGGGAAAAATTCTGTTTTGATTGGTCCAAATGGAACATTTCTCCTTGACTTTTCAGCTTAGTGATGCAGGTGAGGTGTGCACTGTTTTTCCAGTGTGATTCTGTGTGCCTGTTGCAATCCTTGTATCAATACTTCTTCATCTTGGATAGTATGTACCAGGAGATCCCTTAGAGACCTCTGGACATCTTTTGGAAACCATGGTCTGCTTTTTTTCTCTTGGGTGGGGTTAAACCCTATCCCACCACGTCTTTATTTGGTTTTTTACCATTTTTCCAAGGTGGTTGAATAACACCTTGAGTCTTTTCCCCACCAGTGGTCTGGCTTCTGGATAGGTCAGTGCATCTCTCGGACATAAAACCAACTCTAGGCTTCTTATATGTTTGGAATCTTGAAATTTCTCGGTCCAGATGTGTTCACTGATCATTCCCTTAGTCTGTGGAATTCCCATGTGGCAGTAGGTGCAGCCCTGTGCTCACAATCCCCTGCAAAGTGCAGAGTGTTCAGATGCAGAGCTGGGAGCTGCCCCGGCACAGGCTGGCTTTCCCTCCCAACCCCATCCCGGTTTGTGTGGACCAGCTCCTCTGGGCTTTCACTTGTAGGGTGTTTTTCAGCTGCTCCCTTTGGGGCCTTGGCTCAGACATCATCTGAGGCTTCAGTGGGGGGGAAAAAAACCCTGGTTGTTGTGTTTCCTGGCTGGCTGCAGCGCCTGAATAGGATGTTCGCTCGGCACATTCAAAAGAATAATTGCATGCGTAGGCCTTGCTGCGAAGGGGCAGGCCTGGCTCATTTACTGGGCTATTTATAGCATGCTTTTCTCCATCTAGTTTGTCCCATTAAAACCAGAATGTGGGTAGGGAACAAACACATAAGCAGGGCATGAACATGGCCGAGAAGAATGAGCCTTTGATGAGATCCAAATGCTAATGGAGCACGTCCTGTGGCATTCTCATGGGTCTGCTGAGGGGTGAAGGGTTTCTGGGCTGGGGAACTGGAGCTCCTGCCTCTGTGCTGTTTGTGTCTCATCCAGCCAGAGAGGGACCAGAAGGGACCACATTTCTGTAGCTCCATTTCTCACTGTCATGTGCCATTTGGACACAGAGGAGAACCTAGTCCTGGACCCCCAGGGAGCCAGTCCACTTCTGTTATTCACCCGTCTGTTTTGTCCCTGTGCTCTCCGTTGGGAGGATGTTGCTGACGTTCCTTTCCACAGCAGTGTGCAATCCTGTAAGTATCTTCTTTTCTCCCCTTGTTTTCCAGAGTGGGTCTTTGTGGGCCTGGTGATCCTGGGGGCGTTCCTGTTCTTCCTCCTGGTGGGGATCTGCTGGTGCCAGTGCTGCCCACACAGCTGCTGCTGTTACGTCCGCTGCCCCTGCTGTCCTGAGTCGTGTTGCTGTCCCCGGGCACGTGAGTGACCCTGCCCAAGCCTGGTGCAGATCTTCTGCTGTACTGCTTCTGCTCCCTGGCAGAACAGGAGGAGAATCTGCTAATAATGCTTCCCTTGCCCTGAGCACTTTGCTTGGCTAAAGAACTTGTTCTTAGGGAGTGAAGCATCTGACCTATTACTCAATGGTTGAGCGCTCAAAGTTAATTACAAATGTAATTCCCCGAGCCCTCCCTGCCTTGGCAGCTGTGCCTGCTTCTCCAAAGTGTCATGCTCCCATTCCAAAGTTGTTGTTGTGTCAATGAATGTTGCGGGTCAGAGCTAAGAGCATCCTGGGAGGCTTCCTCCTGGCAATGCAAAGCAGCTGCCCTCTACAACAGTGCAAAATCCTTGCAACCCAGCAAGGTTCCTGGTCAGGCTCAGTCAGATCTGTCAAGTTTCATGAGCCTCATCCCTGCTGCTTGGGTCATCAGTTGTTTTTAAAGCTGAACTGCCACTAAATCGTGGCAATGGTAGTGGCGGCTGTAACACTCTTGAGTGTCTTTCTGGGCATCTTGCAGTGCTCGTCCAACCTGCTGTGTGAATTTTTTAAACTCCCCTCAGTGCCCTTTGAGGCCTGGGGAAATTCAGGTTGGTCCTTTTTAAATTCATTTGCCCAGTTGTCTCCTGCTGGGTTGTCACCAGTGTTGGTGATGTGCAAGTTTCGGCCACGTGCTGTGTGGGTCTGTGCGGGGCTGGTGTGACGCTGACTCTTGTTCTTTTTCTTTTTCAGTGTATGTAGCAGGCAAAGCAGCAAAAGCTGGGTACCCTCCTCCAGTCTCTGCCATGCCAGGTCCATACTACATCCCCAGTGTTCCTGTAGCTGGTGTCCCATCTCCTGCTGTGCTGATGGATAAGTCGCACCCCCCTCCCTTAGCCCCAAGTGACGCCAGCGGAGGAAGCCAAAATGGTAATTTGCATAGCAGGTCTGGGAAAAGGAAGAATGATTGTCACTGGTCGAGTGGTGTGAACAGAGGAAACGTAGAGAAACTGCATTTTAATCCTGTCTCTGACAATGACATTTGCATCCCTCAGGGCCACACGGTCCAACTGTTCTAGTGCCATCAGCACAGTGTCAGTTTGTGGATTCCCAGTTACATCAGCAGGGAACGGGAGGCCAAGTTCCTGTACAGGACCCCTCTCATTACTGCTGCTCATATTTACTTGCAGAGGACAAAAGGATGATTTCAGGGGAACAGAGGCAGCAGCCATTTTCCCCTTAGAGCTGATGCCTTGCAAGCTGCTTTCTCTTTGCAAACTCTTCTTCCTACCCTCTGTAGGGCATTGCTTGGCCTCTGGTAGCAGTTTTCCTGCCGCATATTTTACTGTTCCCCATGGCCTTTTGGGCAAAGGAACCTATTCCCTTGGCATTTCTGCCCAAGAGCATTTTGGGGCTGGACCCGGTCCTTTACCTTAAAGAAGTCAGTAGGTCACGTTTTCCCTTCAGCCTTTGCATTTGTGCAGTGTGAGAGATGAAAAGCTTCTAACTAGAAAGGAGTTGTGGATCAGTGTCAGACACACACTGTCACTATGATGACTGTCTCGGTGAGGGTCACTTCTGCTGCTGTCAAGGAAAAAGAGGGCAGCTGTGTAGCCACAAGCATTTCAGGATTGGAGTGGCGGTCTAAAGTCAAACAAGCTGCTGCAGAAATGGCTTTTACCAGTGTAGAGTCGCCACTGATCCAGCTACATGTCCGATTTCAAAGCACCACACTAATTATCAATTGTTGAATTTGCTCGTGACAGTGTGTTGATGAAACACATATGAAAAGACAAGATTAAGTAGCGTAATCAATTAATTTAGCTTCTGGAACAACTCTACGTGTCCTTCTGCTGCCCCAATCAGTATATTAACCTTTCTGGAATTACAAAAAGTATTTTCCTTCAACAATCATACTTTATTTTGCCACTGAAATCAAAACAGCTCTGGAATGGAGAGCTTTGAAATAGGAAATAAATCAATCATTGATCCAAAGCAGAACGTATCTGATTCAAAAACCTTTGTCAGAAAATGATGAATGACACCCCAGTGCTTAATTTTTTTCTCCTGTGAAAAATGTCACTGCATGTAGAGCGTGGTGGTGGCTGTGGGAACGCAGGAGATTTTTTGAGAGTCAGATCACAGCCCCAGTCTTGTCTCTGCTAGCGGCGCACAAGTGCAGAATGAAAAGCTGTGGATGCTTTTGGTAACCAAATGGAACGGCTCTTAAATTTGCATGATCATTACACAGAAGGATGCATTTATTATATAATCCAGATCAGGTGTCTGGACTCAATCCCTCACCTCAGGACTTGACACGAAATACTATGTATTGCAAATAAAAACATTATCACAGCATTTTAACCTTTGTGGCAAGACAACAGAGGTTCTTAATTTCTTTTTGTTTTCGTTATTTTTAATTAGTTTATTTTGCAAGAATGCGGACAAACGCTTAGTCTTGATCATGCACCTCTTGTTCAAGGTGTTCCTTGAACTGTGGAGCTAAGGAAGGGTTATAGCATGTATCCTGTTCCTTAAGTTCCTCCACAAAACCAGAATATCCCCTAATGACAGGCTGTGGAAGAGAAAACATTATATGGCTTTTCCATGCTACTTATTTGCTGGTTGGCCAGACAGCAAGTTAAACAAAACAGATACTGGTTGAGTTTATAGTAAGGGCCTTTCCTCAGAAGGAGCAATAATCATGGTCTCTGTGTCCTTCACACAGCCTGATCTGAAACCTTTTATCTTTGAGACTTCAACCTTTCTCTCAAGTCCATTTAGAAAACTGGGATCAGAATTGCTGGGGGACAGAGGCTGGAGCCTAAAAAGGCAAAAAACTACAGCCTTTGCCCTAGATAGATTCTGTGCTTAAAAATGACCCCTGTGAGGGGATCTAGTGAGCAAACTCAGGCATGAGGATATTTAGAAAATTTGTCCAGGGTTACATAAAAGCCATATGACAAAGCTCTGATTAAGCCTAGGAACTCCATCCTAAACTTAGAGCTGAATAAGGAAAAAACATCCCAAAACTTTTAGCTCTCTTATTTAGAAGTGTTGGCCACACATAATTTAGAATTCATGCTCTGTTTTAAATCCGGTGGTTACCTGGAAACTCTTGCATATATCCCTTAAGCCCTGCACACAGGGAAGCTCTTGATCCTGGAGCTGGGCTCCAGACCTTTAACATTTAAAGTGTTTAAGGATGAGGCATCATTTATTTCCTAACCATCCTTGCCTGAAAAAAATAGTAGTGCTGTCCTTTCTGGGAAGGGAAACAGCTTACAGTTTTGGCTGACTTGGTTCCACCCACAGAAGAATAAAAATAATGTCTAGTTAAACACAATTTAAACATTAGAAATCTATGAACTGTTCAGGAGAAGAAAATATGGTCTAACAGGGAAGAATGTTCTATTCCCTTTGACTTCAGTGAATGGCTCTGGACATGTGGTCAGCATCTCTGCATCTTTATTTCCTTATAATTAAGATGGGCCTAAAATTATTCAGATCTGATTAAAGAATTATGGCGATTACAGATGAAGAAGGGTTTGAGGAGAAAGCAGTAATATTCTTTGGTTCTCAGATGAAGGAATAATGAAGTGATTTAATAAGTTGAACATTCAATATCATTATGAGAAGTTTTTAATAAATATACATAGAGACAAAAAATGCAGCATTGGTAATGGAAAATACTTTTTATGAGAAGTTCACAGTCGTCTTTGCAGATTTAAATCCAAAATTAATTTCTAGATGCTTGCAGAATTAACCAAGAAATTCATTTGCCTTTTGATACACAGCTTCAATAGCAAGCCAAGCATGAAGCCTAGCTAATTCTCCATCAGTTCCAGGAGCTATAGATGTTGCCCAAATAGATATTTGGCACAGCTTCAGTGTGAGTAGTGGCTCCGGGGAGACAGTTTGGAAGCTGCCTGTTCAAGTTCCCCAAAGGTTATTAGTTGGTCAGAGTCATTTCCAGCTGATGGTTGTTTGCTGGTCTCTGTATAAATGAGGTGGCAGCTTAGCTGGGCTCCTAGTGGAGACATCAGAAGAAAGAATAGTGAGAGGCCTCTTTCCTGGCAAGGTACCAGGCGGAGGCCAGCTGTGATGGTGAGGTGCAGAACTGGCCTTGCTGCTCGTGCAGTGCAGCAGGAGCCATCTCTTCTGAGTCCACTCAGTCCAGCCCTTCTTTGTAGCAGCAACCTCACTTGAGGAGATGTGCTGTGCTGCTCATTTTGGAAGGCAGAGACAGGGTTCCTTCACAGGGTTCTGTAAATCACTGTGTGCATTTTGCAGCCATTGTGCACACACTCATGGGGATAATAAAAGCACAGCAGAACTCCAGACTGTAGTCAGTTAAGCTATCTGGAGCCACGTTAAAAGAAGGACCCTGATAGACCCATACTATGTTTTTACATCTAATACCTTTCCCAAGTGCAGACACACAAGGTAATATTTCAAGATGTAGTCACTTAACTTATATGTGCACAGTGAAAACCCGCATGAAAGCACTTTGCTCCTGAAGCAACTTGTGGGATTCTGACACGGATGATTCTACCCATTTCTGTGGCACAGCCATTCCTGAAGCAGAGCATGGTTATTTCACAGACACAGGCACAGCTGTGTAGGACAGAAGGTGCCTAAGAATACCTCTGCCAAGTCCTTGCTCAGCCCACACAGTGCATAGTATGCAAAGTACTACCAAACCCATATGTTAGTAGCTTGATATATTGCAGTAAGGGATAAAACAGAAGGAACAGGTTGGCTCAAAACCACTCTCCAAGTGTTTAAATTGTTTCACAAGAGGAGCACTCATGCACCACTGCAGTATTCACATAAGGGAATGTATTAACCCCATGCAAGGCAGACAGGTTCCATGTTGCAGTGCGAAGTGAATTGTCCTTATCACAGTTCTATAATGAGGCTGAATTTGAGGGTTTTAGTCTTCTTTTGTACCTAGACCTGAGTTTGTGTCAGTCCTGAAATAGCCCTAAGCTGAGACCTTTCTTAAATAATCTGATATAAAAGCCTAATTTTCTTCAAAGCCCTGGCAGGTGGAGTTCTGTGCTTGCTGACTTGAGGTAGTCAGGCTGTTCACAGTTGTTGTTAGCAGGTAAGGTGTGCATGGACCCAGCCTCCCAGAGCTAGAGCGCCTGTGGTTCCAGGCATATAGGGGCTTCTTTTCTGCACACAGGAATGTGGAAAACCCCAAAAAAGCTGTCCAGACTTCCCCTGTAAATGGAGGAATCCCAGGAGTCAAGCGCTTAATGCATATGTAAGACATACCTTTTCTGTAAAGTGAAGCAGGTAAAGAATGCCAGAGCGGGCAGTTTCACAGCTACCCGTGACCTGATTGGCCTCATCATGGGCTTGGGTATAAATCCCAAAGCAGTGTGATGTGCTTTGTGGGATTTGGTGTTTCCTTCTGTATTCTCTGGAGCTTCTGCTGCCACGGGCTCTTCAACCTGTGTGAGCAGAATTCATGGTGCTGGGAGGGTGGAGTGGTCCTGCAGAGTGACAGCTCCCAAATGCTCCGCCACCTGCTGCTCCTGCAGACTGGGAGCTTACAGCCCCCGCTGCGCAGAGGAAGCCTGGTCTTCTGGGACTGCTTCTCCCATACCATGACGAATCCTTTCTGTAGTGCTGAGGAAGGAGAAAGGAGTTCTGCTTTTCTCCCTGCCATCATCTGTGGGAGTTGGAATCACTCTGTGGCAGTGACACCACTTGATGCATTTGGCTGTACAAATTGGGCATTTCCAAAACGGTTTTTGCTGTTACTGCAAACTTTCGGAATGATGCAACTGCTACAACTTCACATCCCACATTTTAGACGAATTTCTTTTGAAGCAGCGACTGACTCAGTCTGTTTTGACGCAGCCTACCTGCCTGCAGACATGAGCTCGACTACAGAAGCAATGTTGCTGGAAAGTCTTGGTTCTTAAATTGTTTCAAAATCTTAAATGGGTGTTTCCCTCCTGTGCTTTTTCTCCCTAGCAGTGCGCAAAGGGTACAGGATCCAGACTGACAAGGACAGGGACTCCATGAAGGTGCTGTACTATGTCGAGAAAGAACTGGCTCAATTTGACCCAACCAGGAGGATGCGAGAACGATGTAAGAAACAAGCATGGCTTCATTTTTTTTTTTTTTTCTTCCTGCTGACTGGAAAAAGACTGCAAATTCATAGTTCAAAGTTGGTTGGCTTTGCCTCAGGGTCAGCCTGTTAGGATGTGATGTCCAGGATATGGTAAAGGGGGCAGATAAAGCCTGGATTTTAGGTATCTACAGGTATGTTCTGATTTTAAAGATCTGGTGCTTACCTAATCATTCTTAATTAGAGCAGACAAAGTGAGGGATGCTGAAAAGCTCATGAAAATTGTGCACTGAGATAGTTAAACTTCCGGATCATCAGCACCTTATGATACTTACACCTTCTACAGCCTGTGGTGTGATAATAGCTGGGGTATTGTTTTCACAATTTCTCTACGTTTTACAGCACGGTGTCTGTAAATTCCTAGCCTGGCAAAATAGGAGAGGGATGGTTTTATTGAAAGCAAGTCTTGTGGGCTGCAGTGACCACAGTGTGGTTTGAAGGATGCAGAAGGTTTGTTTGGAGTGGCTGTTGTTCTGCAGAAGGAGCTGGGACTACAAGAAGCATTCAAGGAGCCAGGAGATTGTCAGATTTTGTGACACGGAGCTAACCCATGTTAGGCACTGGTAGAAACTCATTTAAAAGAGACATGTGGGATGCTGCAAATCAGTGAGGTAAGGGAACGGGAATGACACTACATCAAAGCTCTGTACAGATTAGGCATAACGAACAAATTATATATTCTTCTTAAACAGGCATTGCTGAGCACACTGTCTTCTCCACCCACAAAATTTACTATAAAAAGACCTCTGCAGATTGGTATGTCAGGCCTCCAGATGTCAGTGTGCTTGATGGGGTAGAGACTGACAGTGATTCAGACAGACACTTGTATTTCTCTTAATCCTTTTTTTTGGGGGTTGCTTTTGTTTTAGATCAGCAAGTCAGGGCAAATCCAGAGCCAGCCTGTCTCTCACCAGGAAAGGGGGAGGTGGCACAACTGCTGTGCTGTGATGATGTCCCACCCTGCTCAGTGCCCACCTCCCAAGGCAGGAGCCATGTGTTACTGAAGCAGGGCTTAGGGGAGTTTTTGGGACACGGGAACCTCATGCCATTTGCAATACCCTTAAAATATCCCACTGGCTGCCAGCTACAAATTCAGAAGACCTTTAGGTCTAACAGCAGCTCTTGTGTCCAGACAGAGCTCTAGCAGTGCTGGGCAGGATTGTTCAAGGGTGTGAAGGCCTTTGATTCCATTTTGGTTGTTTTCTAACAGAGGGCAGCTCAGCTTTTCAGCTGAGAAAGCTGCAGCTGGGCGCACCACAGCCTGTCCTCTCCTGCCCTCTCACACATGCTGTCAGGTGATGATGCCCATCTCATTTCTTTTCTGCAGATAACAACACCATGTCTGAGCTCAGCTCGTTGCACGAAGAGGACCTGAACTTCCGCCAGCCCTACCGCCAGTCACGGAGGAAACCCCTGCCTCCCGCGGGGGACATGGATGGGGACGCGGAATACTGGGCGGGAGTCATCGGCGGGGGCAGCGCTCAGTCCAGGTCTCAGGCTGTCTCTGACTACAGAGACGAGCGGGACAGTTTCTGGCACAGGTGAGGAATCACCACGTTGGGAGGCAGCTATATCTGGCAAAGTGGTAAAGAGAGGAGAAGGGACAGATGGACTGGTAGCTCTTCTCCATTTCCTGCTGCTCTGGTTCTGCTTGGCGGGAGAGAGGGGTTAGACAGAAATAGGAAATCTGGACGCGTCGTTAGATGAGGTCAGAATGAATCTGATTCCCACATGCCTGCTGAAGCCTACCCAGCTGGGTAAGGCTAGGTACCAGCCCCATTCCCAGTGGGATATAAAAGTGAGATTAATTGGGAACCAGGCCACCGTTCCCAAAGTGGGAAGGCACAGGTACAAATCTATCTCCTGAGATTTGCACCTGATACTTCCAGCACTTCCCAGTGCTGGTTTGCTTTGTTCAGAGTCGCACCCCGGTGCATTGGTGCAGCAAGACCAGTACTCCAGGCCTAAAGGATTGGCACTCTGGTACCTGGAAGAGAGATAGCACTTCCTTCCCACACGTACCACCAGCCCACTCTCCCAAAAGCAATGGCAGGGGTTTCAGTCCTTCCGTACTGTGGTATTTTGCCAGGTCACTGCTTTCAGATTGCCCTACTGTGAGCTTCTGTAGCTGGGTTCTTGGATTTTCCCAGCATGACATACACCTACAAGCTCTGGGGCCAAGGAGAAGCAAGTCCAGCCCTGGAGGTCAAGGGAAGTGCACTCTGGGGTTAATCTCAGGTAACCTTAGACATCTCAGGTAACCTAGACAAAGGCAGAGTTGCCTTTACAGTCAGCAGAGAAAACCCAGGGTCTCAAGGATGTGACACATCTCTTCGTACGGAAGATGATGAAAACAGTCCAGATGATTCATGCCCCCAGGAGTGCCTGTTTCCCTCCACCGTCTGTGCAAGGCGGCCCAAGGGGATGAGTCCAACCGGATCCTGTCCTCTAACTCTGCCTCTTCCCTCCTCCAGCCAGCAGAGATCCAAGTCCGAGATGCTGTCCCGTAAGAGTTTCTCCGTGGGAGTCCCGGCCGTCTCCATGGACGAGCTGGCAGCCTTTGCAGAGTCCTACAGCCAGCGGCCCCGGCGGGCAGACAGCCAGGAGACGCGGCGCTTTGAGCGGTCGGAGTCGCACAGCGGCCGCAGCGGGGGGCTGCCCCACCAGGACAGCTCCATGGAGGAATACTACTCCAAGCGCAGCAGAGGGAATCGGGAGCCACTGACGGACTCGGATCGGGGCTGGTCGTACAGCCCACCCCGGAGACGGGCCCATGAGGAGAAGCACCTTCCCAGGCTGGTGAGCCGGACGCCCGGAGGGAGCCAGAAATACGACCACTCCTACCTCAGCAGCGTCTTGGAGAGGAAATCCCGGAGCTACGACGAGAGCGGTGACCATTGTGCCACCCCCTCGAAGCTGAGCTCGCAGCCCAGCCAGAGGGGAGGGGGAACGTACTATGCCTGGTCACCACCCTCCACCTACAAAGCCGAGAAGTCGCAGCAGCAGCCGCAGCAGCTGTCGTCGTCTCAAGAGGAGGATGAGGAGGAGGACAGCCTGCCCCCCTACAGCGAGAGGGAGCTGAGCCGGGGCCCCTCGTACAGGGCCAGGGAACAGGCCTACCTCAATGCCTCTGACAAGAAGAGGAAAAAGGACCCCAAGAAAACAGTGAGGCCATGTCTGGTGGTCCTGGTCCAAATAGGCTGAGCGGAGAGTCACCAGGCAGGGGTTACTAACCTGGGTTGACGGGCAAGGGGGTTTTCCAGGAGGGTAGAGCTTGGGGTCTGGATGTGACTGCCCATGGGAAGGGGGAAGTCACTGTGGGTGTAGGAGGCCAGAATGGGAAATAGCTCCTACACGGAAGTTCATAATGGAAGGGCAAGCCAGATGTGCCTGGGACTAGGGAGGTAAGGGATGTCTTTGGCCTGGTGATACAAGATGGTGGGAATTTAGAAGGATCATGGTAGGGAAGTAACCCGGGGCTTACAGGGCTTTGGCATTGATCCTTGTTAAGGAAGGGTTGAGAGGCTCTTTTCTTCAGACTGGGACAGGGCTGGTAGCAAGGTGTGGTGTAAGAGGTGTGAGATGACTGTTCACCCACTCCTGTGGGCTTGTGTAGGGCCACCTATGCCCAAGGCATCCCTCACCCAGCCTACCAGCAAATGCAAAACATCCTGCCACAGCCCCAGCTAGTGAGGACTGATGAGTTCATGCTTGGTGGGGCTGGGAATCTGGCTGAAGTCTGCTCCATGAGGGAGACCTTGTCGGTAGAGCAGCGTAGCTGTTAGGCCTGAGCTTAAGTGGCAGGTGTGAGAGAGGAATGAGTTGTGAGTGGACAAAGCTGTTGCTGTGTTGTTCTGTCTCTGTCAAAGCTTTGTCTCTTTGTTCCATGGGTGCTTTCCTGTTGGCTTCAGTCTTCCATTGACTTCAGTCTTCTCTCTCTCTTCTCAGAATGATTTCCCAACGAGGATGTCCCTTGTGGTTTGAATTGTGGACATCTCCTGTTGATGGGCTGGATATCACGAGGTGACTGCAGTGGAGAAGATACAGAGCAACAAGCAAGACTCTGTGACCCTTTGCGGCCATCAGCCATGGACTGTTTCAATTGTTTGTTTCATCAGGGGAGCAGAGCCTTTTGTAAGAGAGAGACACCCATGAACAGTACTCAGTCTCAGAGGCTCTGGGAATCTGCCAGGAAAATGAGGCCAGGGCTCTTTTTTTCCACTTTTCCGGTGCCCTCCATTCTGCCCTGGAAGGCAGCCACGTCCCTACTGTCCTCGAAGCCCTCCCTGCAGCCCTGAACTACAAGTGGGGATGCCTTTGTGCCTCCTGCCCTGTCTCACGTGCGAAGGGAGGCCTGTGCATACCTCTTGATCTCTGCCTCCTCAGTTCTCTGGATCAAAATTGTCATCCACACTTAGAGCCTTTTCTGTGTCATCCCCATGCTGGGCCGAGGCCTTGTTCTTACAGCTGCAGATTGCCTCCAGCTGATCGGGCCCTGAATGGGGAAGGAAATTCACATCCTTTCAGACACTGTAAGAAAAGGACTGATGAGGTGTTAACTTCGATAAGGGCTGAATGGAGAAAAGACAATTACGAGCTGGTTTGTTCAGTATTTAGTTCTGTTCATTGTGTGATGAGAATTTCAGGTGAGATTGATGTATTGTTTTGAAAGTGGGTCAAAGTAGCTTTTATTGTGATGAGAGCATGATGTGTTTTCCCCCTGTCCACAACTGTGTTTTGTTCTGGTGCAGTTGCATTTCCTTGCAGCTGAGCTATGACCCCGTAGAGCTTCAAGTTAGAGTCCCTACTCCACTGTACCATAAGCAGTGCTCTAGCCTTGCTGGTGCTCTGCTTGCAGCACCACCACACATCCCTGCATAGTGAGTGGCCTTTTTGTTTTAAAGAAGCAAAAAGGGGACAGTCTCAGTGAGAAGGCAGCTGCAGACCTTCATTCCGTGCTACTGGTATCTCTCCATTCTGGGAATTGTTTCCAGACACTGAAGAGAGCAGTAACAGCAGTGGAAAAAGAATTAAGCTCTGTGGATGGACACGAGCTTTGAAAGTCACCCTTTTCGCTTACAACCATTTCATTCACCTTGATTGGGATGGGGTTTCAGTGGCTGTTGTCTCAGGAACAGCTGAATTTAGAATTGAGTGCTTCACACCATTTGGAAGCCTGACATTCTTTTTTTCATAGGGTATTATGCAGTCATTTATTTAGCTGCCAAAATCATCATGTGAAGGAAGACGATGGGAACATTTCAAGGGCCAGTATCTTGCCCCCTATTATGCCTAGAAACAACTTGGTGCCCTGTTGTGTTACGGACATTGTCAGCCTCTGAAATAACATCTTGGTTGTTACTCTGGGAATTTGGGAACCTGCCTGGCCTCAGGTGCTGATACTGGTAGTACTCTTTTGAACACAAGGTGTATTAACATCACTGCAGTTCTCCATAAAAAATGACAGATTAATTTCTGTACTACTCCTTTGCCAGGTCGGTTCACCCACCAGGAATGGTCAGGGGAGAGGAAGAATAATCTCCATAGATCTGATGAGAGCGCAGTTTTCATGTGAGAAGGTGAATGGGGGAAAGGATGGCTTTCTTCTCCCACATTCCTCTGTAGTTTTGGAAATCATAGTCCTGGGTCTTCCTGGCACAGAAGGATTAGCCTGCAGGGACATACAATCATGGAATCACAGAATTGTTTGTGCAGGAAGTAGCTGTTAAAGAACATCTAGTCCAACCCTCTGCCACGGGCAGGGACATCTTCCACTGTATCGGGTTGCTCAAAGCCCTGTCCAGCTGTACCTTGAACACTTCCCATGATGGCACATCTGTGGCTTCTCTGGGCAGCCTGTTCCAGTGCCTCACCACCCTAATAGTAAAGAATTTCTCCCTTGTTTCTACTCTAAAATTACCCTCTTTTAGTTGAAAGTCAGCGCCCCTCTCCATTGAGGGTAAAAAGTCAAGGTAGATGACATCAGGTGCACTTTCCTTATCCCCCATTGCAGTCACTCAATCACAGAAGATCTCCAAGTGAGCAGGCACGATTTGCCCTTGGTGAAGTCATGCTGGCTGTCTCTAATCACTTCCCTGCCATCCATAAGCCTTGGAATAGCTTCCAGGAGGATCTGTTCCACGATCCTAGAGGTGATGCTGAGTGATCAAGAGTTCGTAGGGTCCTCTTTTTTTACCCCTCTTAAAAATGGGTGTGATGTTTCCCTCTTAGCAGCCACAGGGAACCTGATTGCCATGATTTTTCAAACAGGGAGAGCAGCTTACCAGCTACATTTGCCAGCTACATGCCAACTACATCTGCTTGTGTTGTGGTTGGGGAGACTAAATGTTAAGTATTTTCATCTCATCACTGATGTGTGTTCCTAGGAAAATCCCAGTACAGTTAACAAGAAGTAGGGAGGTGACTGCTGTCTGAGACCTCTGGGGCCTTGAGGAGTCTATGGAGCCACACTTCATGCTGTTTTAAATTAACATTTCATCCCTCACATATGATAGTACTGGCATGTTGATGTTTTGTTAGTCTGAAAAACCTTGGGAACCCCTATGCCATGAATTTCAAGGGAGCTTAGCCTGCTATCCTTTCCATCAGACATCCAGAAGACCCAGTTTACATAGAAATTTGAAAGTGCATCTGCAACGACTGTGTCAGAAAGGGGCCAAAAACCCCCTGATTTTACAGTCTCTGAATACCTCTGTCTTTTAAATTACACTGAAAGCCTGAGCATCACAATCTCCTTTTCATTTCAGTTATGTTCTGTCCCTTATCTCAGTCACTGCAGTTTATTTGATCAAGCCCTCAGGAATGAGTTGTGTGTATTAAAAATACAAGCCTTCCCCTCATTTATTTGAGTTGGTTTTATTTGCTCAGTGCTGGTACTTTAGGGCATCTGTACACTGTGTGTAAGAAGTTGCCATTTGTATATCTAGCTTATAAATAAGTAGTTGCAAACTAATTCTCTTAAGACAACTGTTTTAATTGTAGAAACTGTTTAAAAGAACTCTCCCACATCTCTTGAATCCATGTAGCTGGAGAAGTATTGAAGATTTTATAACTAGTGATTTTATAACTTTAACCAGATGATAAGAGTTTCAGCCTCAAAAAACCCCAAAAAAACAGCCCAGGTCTTCATTCCCTGAAGACAGATCTGGGCAGCACCTTGCTCTAAAATTGAAGATTTCGTATCTCCTTGTACAGATCTGAAGGCCTTTTCATGATTTCCATTTCCTGACAGTGTCTGTCCTCAGGCCATCTTTATTTTTCCCACTAGAAATGTGTCTGCAGCAGCAGCAGGAGCAAATGGACCAAATCAAGAAGCGAGGGCTGACGTAGAGGATTTGTACAGCTACACAACCCTAATGACCCGTGACTCCTGAACGGGGGAGCAGGGGGCCAGAGGCTGCTGGAGAGCCCGAGAGGAGCCTCCTGTTTGCGGAGAGAAGCAATGGTTTGTGTCTGCACCATCTTTCGGAACACCTGCAGAATGCTGGCACTGGAAAATAACGAGCCTGCTTATTATGCAGTCTCAAATTATTATAAGTTTTCCAGTTATCAGTTTTTGTTGCTGGCATAAAATTAAAATCCTTTTTCATACCAGATATGGATGTCTGGGTCGTGTCAAGGACACGGATAGTATTGTGGTCTTGAAATCACAACAGCACAACAGCGGCTCGCTAAGAAGACAACTGAGATGATGAATGAATCCTTTAGAAATAAAAGAGCCCATAGAGCAACAGCAGAATCAAGCATCAGTGGTAGATTTGGCTGTGCTGTCAAAAAAAGTGATCTTGGCTAGTGAAAAAAAGTTTTGACATAATGGTATGGGAAAATAAATACCAGGGGTAATGACTTCTCATCAATCCCATTATTCCTTTAGAGCACATTGTAGAAGTTCCAGTGGGTGGTTTCAGAACACTCCATTTCCACCGAGATGGAAAATTAACAAAACTAGCACTTTGAATATTTTAAATTTCTGAGAAACTCCAACATTTATAACCTGAAACAGCCAGCCAGAATGATTCAGCTCTTTGTTCTGGCATGTCATACAGGGGACTGGTGGGCATCCCTGCCTTTTTTCCTGCAGTCAGGTCAGAGAGGGCCATCGTCACCGTCCCCCAGGCTCACCTCTCCTCCCCTGCAGCCAGCACTGGCAGCTGTGTGTGCTGAGTTTCCCTGTGGGCTCCCAGCGCCTGCTCAGATGTCCGGGTCCTTCCACAGCTCACTGAATTGTGGTTTTCATTCTGGCTTGGCACTGTGGATCCCTGACCTCTTCAGGTGGGCAGCACCAGTTCACCTGCAACATAAGACAAGTGGTTTTGCAGTCACCACTTTTACACTCCAGTCCTCTCCAGGTTTACCATAAACTGCCCAGATAAATTAGTGTGTAAAGAAAGTATTGGGCACTGTAAGGCAGAAGTGGCCCTTTGCAGGGAAGAGAGAGGAGGTTTCAGAGCATTTTCTCTGGGGAGTGTCAGGAGGGTTAACCACACATGGATGCCACTACTGGGCTGGGACCACCTTCCTCCAATAACAGTGATCTGACGTTGCACAGAAGAGCTTTCCTTGGTCAGGTTGTTCCTACAGGTCTGGGTTGTTTTGAGCAAATCGACTGGGAACTCTCCATACTCTGGAAGAGGATTCTTGTCTCTTTGAGTACCAAGGTTCCTCCCAAAGCTGCTGCTCTGAGAGATACAGGACAGCCACTGGGCTGTACAAATATAGATCCATGAGAAGGAACAATCACAAAATATTTCAGAAGTCAGATCTTGCTACAAACTGTTACAGGTACATGGACACAACACCACAGTGTTTAGCATGCCTGGGCTATTCTGAAAATAATGACGTGGAAATTGTTGAGAAACCACATGGAGCTGTCTTCCTTTTTCTCCAGGGAGCTTTCACACAAAGATGTGGGTAAGGACCTGTTCTTTGTCACTAAGTACAGGTTTTAGGACACAAGGAAATAAAAGCTAAAGGGGCTTTAGCTCATTTTTTGTCTGGGTCCAGCTTATTACCTTTGGCATAAGGCAGGTGCTGCAGATTTGACCCTATGATTCCCGAAATCTCTGTGGTACAGCATCTCCTGTGGGCTCCACTGGCTGTACGTGCTTTCTGCGACAGCTGTGATGTTGAAACCACCTTCATCGTCACCTGGGGCTCCTAAATTCCCTTTCCTGTTTCCTTGAAGATCAGGAAAGGCATCCATTACATGATGTGACAGAAAAGGTATCATTTTGATATGATCTCAGAAATGCCAGCTGGATTACCAGCATTAGAAGCAGAAAATAAACTTGGCTAATACTAAAGGAAGGAACCCGCCACGATTCCCTTATGAATTCTCCTGTGACCTTTATAATTGCTTTTTGACATGCTCCCCTGCCTGCATGTGGGCCTTTGCCAGGGAGCCCATCACCTTCTCTCCCTTTTGCCTGACATTTTTTGTCGTGCTTGTAGTGCCTCTGTGACCCCTCTGCTTTCCTTTGGCTGTTTCCAGTCAACCTTCAGCGTTGTGCCTCGGGGTCAGGATCAGTTTAGATGCAGAATGAGTGGCATTTTGTGAAATGACATTTTTTTGCCCCCTATAAAAGCAAAAATTGCAGAACACCCACAACAAAACCCCAGGCCCTCCAGATACTCTCTCAAGCCCAAGCAGGGATGTTGCTGGAAACATTTTAAAAATTAAAGCCGAACATAATTTCAAGAAGAGTAAGCATTGTTTTCAGCCCCAGGGCAGCTGCAATCAGAGCTCTAGGTGCAAACATCAGGAGCAAATGCGCTCAGGCTTCATTGTCCTTGGTGGGAGCAGTGGCAGACAGAAAGCAGCACGTAATGAGTCAGAAGGCAAGTGGAGTTCCAAGATGCTCTCAGTTACGTGTGAGGTAAACATGTGAACTAAAAGTCGACAGGCTCAGTTTAAAAGCAAAATTCAGTCCAAGGAAACATGAGCCCCAGAGCTCAGAGGTACAGTTCTCTTGCTGTTTAGCAACAAGCTGGGCCTTTTCCCTGCTGCTGTTGCTGCCTGCCACAGCCATTTCCCAGCCATCACACTGTGAGTGGCTTTCTTTGCTGTACTTGGCTGTCATTATTTTCCTTAGATTGTTCTTCTCCCCTGTAATGAACTTACTTTCAGTATGAGGGGAAGAAGGACGTAACAATACTCTATAATGAAAATGTAACAGTTTTATAGCTTCTTCAGGCACATCCTCATCCCCAAGCATTATACATTTGCCGTGCTTGCAGTATCAAAGTTGTTGTCTTTGAGTTGTCACCATGGAGAATAAAAGCAGGAAAAGCTACCACCAATCTGCCTTTTTATTATCCTGCAGACAAACAATTTTCCCACTTTTTTTTCTAAGAAATGAGCAGTTTACACGAGTGCTTTTCGACCCATTTTTTGATTAAAGGACAATAAACCAAACATTTTCAAGTGGAGCAGGAGACCCTTCATAAATTTTATACCATTCACAGGATAACATATACTAACCCTTTTTGCCCAGCCTCCTTTCATACAAGAAATCCCTGCAAGTGCCCTGTGGAAGCCACACTACTTCACAGAAAGGACAAACTCTCCCCTGGTTTTGCAGACCTAAAAACTTTTTCCCTGTGGATTTTATTGGGAAACTTTTATCTTTTTCCGGTAGAAATCCCATCTGCTTTTGGTAGTATGACCTCTTCGTCCTGGAGCCTGCAGTACTCTGGACTGATGGGTTTTGCCTCTCATAAACAAGCAACTTCATTCAGATCCCGTCTCCATGTTTTAAATAATGGATTCAGACTCACACTGTCTGTAGGTGTAACCTGAACAGCATTTGCGTGTTTAGATCCGTGTCTGATGGGTGTTACCAGCACTCAGGTGAGGAGAAGTGCACACAGCTCTGGTCTGTATTTCCCTGTGCAAGGGAAATCCCTTGGCCCTTTCGTTTCCTCGCTGTGGAAAGGGAAGCGATCCAGGCACTCCTGTTTCCTAGGACAGTGCCAGTCAAGCTGAGTAAGCTCAGCCCCTCTCTGGATGCCTCTCCCAAATCGTAGAATAGTTTGTGTAAAAAGGGGTCTTTAGAGGTCACCTAATCCAATCCCTGTGCAATTAGCAGGGGCGCCTTCAACCAGATCCAGTTGCTCAGAACCCCATCCAGCCTGACCTTAAATGTTTTCAGGGACTGGGCATCCACCACCTCTCTGGGCAGCCTGTGCCAGTGTTTCTCCACACACATTGTGAAAAATGTTCCTTATATCTAATCTGAATCAACCTTTCTTCAGTTTATACCATTACTTCTTGCCCTATCACAGAGGCCCTGCTAAAAAGATCGTCCCCATCTTTCTTTAGGCCCCCTTCAAATACTGGAAGGCTGCAATGAGGTCTCCCCAGAGCCTTCTCTTCTTTGGTCTAACAGCCCCAACTCTCTCAGCTCATCTTCACAGGGGACATGGTCAGCCCTCTGATAATCTTTCTCTCCTCCTCTGGACTCATTCCAACAGATCCAGATCCTTCTTGTTTTGGGGGCCCAGAGCTGGCCACCCGGCCATGTTTGGGCTGCTCCTGGGGGTGGGTGAGGGGAGCTCCTGCTGGGCTGGTGGGAGGCAGAGGGCTGGCAAGAGGCTGATGCGGTGGGGAAGGCAGTGTTAAAGGCCTCCAAGCTTAACACTTGTCTCTGAAAATTGTCATTCATCCTTTACTTGACCCCATGTGAACGTGCTCAGTGTTTCTTTGGCCAGCTTAATTCCTCCTCCATCCCTCAATGCTCCCCGCCCCTGCTCCCACAGAAATCTCCAACACAGAGCAGGAAAGGTGCCCATCTGTACCTTGACGACTCATGGGAGTGAGGAAGCCCTGACAACAGAAGCACTGAAAGGTCACCCAGCTCAGAGCTCTGTGGGAGGTTGGGGAAGTGTTTGTGCCAGCAAGGCAGAAGCCAGAGGTGCCCCTGCAGCTCCCACTGTAAACTCCTGGTTAACCCTCACACCGGTCAGGCTCCTCTGTGCCAAGACACAGCTGGTCCAGAGCTCTTGGCTGCAGATACAGGTTTGTATTTCAGGTTTTGATTTCAGGGCCATTTCTGAATTAGAGGAACGAGCCTGAAAAAATTGCCTAAAGTGGCACAGGACCACTTATTACAGCAGGTGTGGTGTTTTCATTTAGTCCTCACTGTGTGACAGAAATCCTTTCTGCTTGCATCTCAAGTCGGTTTCTGTCAGCCTCTCCAGAGCAGGTGTGGGTGATTTTCATGCCCCAGTTATCACATCTTCTCTTTGAGCAGCAGATCACTCGGTGCACTTGTCTCTGAATAGGTACTCCAGGGTAGTGAGAGGCAGAGTTCCAACTGATCACATTTTAAACTCAAGAGCCTGCTAAATGATTAATTAGTCTCTTAAAGTTCCCTGCTTCCTGGCAAAGCCAGAGCGTGTGTTGCTACAGGCCTCAGTCCTGCTCACCTTGGAATCGCAAGTTTTGGCAAGGGCTTTGACACCCAGTAAGGTGGAGATCAGTGCATACAGAAAGGGTGTGTGGGGCTGGTACCTAGAACGCTTTTCTTTAGACCTCAGAGTCCCAGCTCCTTGAGGTGCAACCATTAGCACAGGCAAGTGCTCAGGATTCCTGAAAAAGAACAACTACTCAAATTAGTAAAACCACAGTGCACGTGCATCCTAGTGCAGCTGATTTACAGAGACTGCAGTGCGCATCCCTGGCAGCCAGAACCACCTGATGCTACTTGGAACCTGCATCTTTGCAGAACTAAGCTGCCAAGCCTTGGAGAGCACTTGGTCTCATGCATAAATAGGCCTTCACCTGAAGGACAGAGTGACAGAACTTGTGTGGGTAGCAAGCTCTGAGCCTAAGGTGTGTTTTAAGTAGTACTGGGCGTATGGTGAAATGTGTTTGGGGGTTTTTTGTTAATTTTTTTTCTTTTTTTTTTTTTTTCCTTTAAATAGAAATATATTTTCATATTGATATAAATTTTTGTCCTTGCTTCTCAAAAGAGAGATCGGGGGCTGCCTTCTGCTCAAGTCAGTATGGTGCCTGAGTGCAAAATTTTACTCCCCAGTTTCAGTAAAATGCAACCTAGGCTGGTTCTTGTGAATAATTTTAAAAGGAAAGCTTCTGCAACAGAGCTCTATAATCAAGATGTCTCCATGGACAGTCTGTCATCCTGATGAGAAACACTTCTTAATTAAGCAAAGATGCTGCATTGTAGCTGAAACAATTCCTAAGTGTCCCAACTTCCCTCATCACATCAATGAGCCTGGAGTTAAAAAGCTCCCAACAACAAGGGGTTTTAGAGGATTTCAAGAGAATTATAAGTCTAAAAGTTCAACACTTGAACATGTTCAGCATGCAGAGAACGCATTTCAAAATGTGTTTGAAGAGCAGAAGCATAGTTTTGTACTACTTCAAAGATCTTTGAAAGGCTGAGTATGGATAGCATCCCAAGTATTGCTGTGGAGATCCGAGATCCACACACTTCTGTGAAAAGCTCAACTCCACTTGCAAGCAAATCAATTAAGAAGCAGACCTTGCAGCCAAGCTTAACTGATTTCCCATTTGAGCATCTCAATTACATCGATTTCATGATTAAGCTTGTTCAGATTAATGGGAAAAACAAAAAAGACCCATGGTCAAAATATTGGAAAAACTGTTCAGGTTAATGAGCAAGGACACCGGCGTTTGTGAAGCAGCTGGTAGGGAGAGCCTGGGAGGAGAAAAGGAGAACAGCTGCCTGCAGATAAGCACTAAATTCAAACAGGGGAGCAAAGTGAAGGGGAACATGCTGGTGTGCTTTCAACACACCAAGTGGCAACACAAAAATGCTGCATGAATATTGATCATCTCACTCAGCTGATTAGTACCTCTAGGTTATGTCTACACCAGTGTGTAATACAGCCCCAGGGAGTGAACCTGGCTGCTCAGTCCCTGATCATCTGCTCTTCTATTGTGGCAATGGATGCCTTTCCAACTGGGGCCGGGAATGCAGAAACAACAAATGAAACGTATCAGGCTTTTCCAGGTCTAGTCCCTCCTAGAAACATAAAAAAAAAAAAAGAAAAGGAAAAGCAACAAACATCTTAAGTGGTGTGTTTGATGTGTTTCTTGGGAACTAACAGCAACACTAGCCACATTGTTTCATTCTTTTTTTTGGCCGGTCTGTTCTCTGACTCCAAGCTCTCAGAGGTACATGCCCTGCTCCTTGTAAGGCTGTGGTCTAGACTGGACTACTGGAGTTGAAAATGAACCCTTTGAAGTCTGTCATTTAAGAAGTGTGGATCCCCTTATGGATCCTGGAGCATGAGAACACTTACTCAGCACAGCTGTATTCATTCAGACCCTTGGGGAGAAGGTGGCAGTAGAGCAAGACCAAATGACTGAAACCAGACCTACTGCCAGTGGAGCACGAAGCTGTGCCCTTTGTGGTAGCAGCTGGTGGCCAGGGGAGGTATGGATGTATCCACATTGCTCAGCCAGCAATTCCAGTCATATTCTGGTCACAGCCTGCTCATTTCCCCAGGATCCTGTGTTCTTCATGCTGCGCATTCTCTTTGCCCTAAGTGATCTCCCCCATTTGGCAGCTCACCTCTGGGTGAGAGCTCACCAGGCCTTATATGAGGTGCTGAAAATAAAAATCCTGCAGCACAACAGATTTGATCCCTTTGTTTTCTTGCCTGAGGCACACTGTGGTTTCTTCCCGTTTGTCTCTGTGGGTGGAACAGGCATTTCAGTATACACTGCCACGTTCATTACAGGGAGTTCTTCCTGCTAGAGATATTAACATCTTTGTTATTACTGCCAGTTCTCTCCTCCCCCGTACCAAGTGGTCGCCTGAGCTTGAAATTCCTTTTAAGGACAGACTCCCAGTAGTAGTGTTCTCCTCCTCAAAGTGGAGAAGATCTATTCAGAGGTCAGTTCCTTCTGCTTTCTCAGAATCCTGCCTCCCCCATATTCCTTAGAAAGTCATTATTCAAATTGTCAACCCCCCTCACAAAAATATCACAGAAATTCCAGAAATCAGTTTGATGATTACCTCTTTGTAATCCAAAAACTCGTAACCATAGCATTCAAATTAAAAAGTTTTATGCAAGAAAAAATGTTTAACACTTCATATAACATCAAAGTTTGACATAGCTTATGTTTCAAATGCCATCCTTTTTCTGTTCATCACCTGACAGTTAAAAGACCACAATTAAAAAAGTCGTCCCAAATACTTTTAAAAGCCTTATAACAACATTCATAAAGTGCCACCCACTTATGCTTCATAAAGCACCTAAACAAGAATTAGGATGTTAATTTACTTAATTGCTGCTGAGGACTAAGCCACCAGACAGCCGTGTAATTTAACAACGATACAACTCAGCAACCCCATTCCATAGATGTGGCCCCAAAACAGCATCAGCCGGGCCCACAACATGTACACAGAGGCACAAAGCACAGTGTTGCTGGGGTTTCAAATAAATAAATCCTAACACCATATAAAACCAAGTCTAGCAGCACATGGGAGATGTAGGTTCTGTGAGAAGCAGTCATCCCAGGCTGTGGCCTTACTGTGAGGAAAAACCCACCCAGTTTGTACAGACAACAGGAACAAACTTTAGGTGGCGTTTACTGGGATGAAAAATACTCTCTACTAGAAACAGCAGAAAGAGGGACTGATCCTTGGAATGTCTCTGTGTTGGCCTTGAACGGCCTTGAACATACTGTACTGCATAAGTACCTTTCTGTTCCTCATCCCTACAAGAGGGGCTTCAGGACAACCACCACCACCACAAAGAACATGCACTAGTTCTTTGCTCAAGCACCTGGGCAGTGCTCACTGCTCACAAAAAGATTTATCAAGAAGCAAAGGGGACAGGCTCTGAGGGTTCTCTCCCCCAAAATTCATGCCCCGTACGAGGTGTCCAGGGAGCAGCTTTACATCTTCCCAGCACCAGGAAGCTTCCCACGGTCCATACAGCTTCCTCCCCTGCACCAGCTACCCAGTGTGGTGCTTGTGGTGGCGCAGCAGCTGGGGCTGGAAGCGGAAGCCCTGCCGGCACTGGGAGCAGTGGTGGGTGCGCGTGTGCTTGATGAGGTTGGAGCTGCTGCTGAAGGTTGTGAAGACCTGTGCTTGATGAGGTTGGAGCGGCCGCGCTGGCTGCACTTGTAAGGCCTCTCTCCAGTGTGGGTCCGGGTGTGGTTAACGAGGTCGGAGCTCTGCCCAAAGCACTCCCCACACTGCCCGCAGGCGCAGGGCCGGACGCCGGCGTGGGCCCGCCGGTGCTGCAGGAGGTGGGAGCGCTGGCTGAAGCTCTGCCCGCAGGCCGGGCACTTGTGGGGCCGCTTGCCCATGTGCAGCCGCCGGTGTCTGATGCGGGTGGAGCTGTCGCTGAAGAACTTCCCGCACTCCCTGCACACGTAGGGCTTGAGCCCGGTGTGGATGCGCTGGTGCTTCAGGAGGTTGGAGCTCTGGCTGAAGCTCTTCCCGCACTCGGAGCAGCTGTAGGGTTTCTGGCCCGTGTGGACTCGCCGGTGCTGGATGAGGTGGGAGCTCTGGCTGAAGCCCTTGCCACAGTCCCCGCACAGGAAGGGGCGCTCCCCAGTGTGCATCCGCTGGTGCTGGATGAGGTGGATGCGCTGAGTGAAGCCCTTGCCACACTCAGGGCAGATGGTGGGATGCTCCACACGAGGGAATCACCGTGACGCTGCTGCTGCCACTCTTCTCCCCCGCCTTTTCATGAGGGTGCTATCAGAACAAGTCAGCTTAACCTCCTCTTCCTCCTCGTATCTGCCTTGCTGAGCCTCTGGGGAACCATGCTGAGTTCCATGGCTGTCCTCAAACTGTTCCTCCCCTCCGCTGGTCCCCACTGCCAGTACATCCCGCAGATATGCGCTTGCAAGGGGATCTGGAAGGGGCCCTAGCTCACCACCTGGAAAAAAAAGTATGACTCAGTGATTCCTGCTGGGAAGTGGCACGGCTGAGAGCGGGGAAGTTATCCTGGGGAGCCTGGGCTGCACTGTGTAGGAGAACGTGTAACGGGAAGACTGGGAGCAACCTCAGGAAAGGCTCTATGGCCTTGCCATGCATCAGAGCAGAGGTGCTACGCACAGCAGAGCCGAGGGCAATGCCACAGGGGTCTCCTTGTCCCCAGGAACTCTTCACACGTTGCTTTCTTAATATTCTCTCTTCCTAAACACACCCTTAACCACACGCTGGCAAAGGCAAGCAGGCTGCCTGCCCTGAGGGGGAAACAGCAAGTCTCAATATGAGCTGCACAAAATAAAGTGGCTTAAATAGCACGGAAGCATCTCAAAGGGCGTTTCACTTGCTCTGTGTTTATAAACTTACATAACTTGTTCCTCACCCATGTGTGTCTCCTCCAAGGCCTCATGGTCCTGTTCTTCTTCTTGGTCCATCTGTGCAGTTGCGTCAGGTTCGTCAATCAGGAACCTTTCTTACAGGAGCAAACAAAAGCAATCTTAGTTGAATATTCAGGAGGAGATAGTCATATGTCTTAAAATTTACTGCTCCTGCTGAATACTGGGATCAAGCAGAGTGGTTCCATAAAGGAATGGAGTCAACTAAGCACCAAACATTTATGGACATCCTCTGAAATGCTGAGGTATCTGGTGTCAGATATTTTCCTTAAAGGGGACTCAGAACTGCCTTGTTTCTAATAATTGATACACATTAGGACATAGACCAGATGTGTTGGACTCTGAATTGGTTGACAGCAACCATAGATACAGGTGTAAGCAAAGAGGAAAGCCAGCCAGCCACTTCTTTAATAATGATAGCCAAAAGACTTATTACTCTCCTAAGAGAATTTTAAATACAAAATTACTTTTTAGACAGCAGAATCCGATTTTCCTACTTGCTACCTCACCTCTTCTTTCTCCTCTAAGATTCTCAGGCTTGGGCAGAAAGACCTCCCAAAAAAAGCAATCTGATGTCTTGTCTACTCTAGCTGGATTCTCTCAGTTGCCAGCCTGGCATCCCTGCTGAGCTCCAACGACCACCAGGAATGCAACTCTCGGGCAGGGTGCTCTTACAAATGCCATCAGCACCCAAGACAAGAATTTTTCCATCAGTATTTACTATTTTGAGGCCAAACCCAGGCAAACAGTAAGCAACAGCAGTTAACAGCTGCTGCAGAAAAAAAGGCAGAAGAACAGGGAAAATACACTGTTAAGAAAAATCCCACTTTATTTTAAAAAGTAAGAATCAAAGACGGCAGGGAAGGGATACCACGGGGGTGAATCTATAACCAGAGAGCAACGTGCACCACAGGTAAAGCTGAGATCACTTACAGGAATATTTTTAAAGCATTTAAGCCATTACTTTCTTTCCCCCCCTCTTTGGGTCTTTATAGATCCTTAATAACAGTTTGCATCACTTCAAAAGGTGCTGTACTCCGCTTCAAGCCACCAATCTCTCCGGACAACCAATACCTCGGGACAACTACTCAAGCTCCAGATGGAAGTGACTTAACTGGAGAGATGAGTGCTGGTGCAAATAAACACAGCAAACTGATGGCTGCCTGGTGCTGGAGCGCTTCATCCACCAAAAACAGCTATTTAACGATGGGCAATAAGGGATTGGATTGTGTCAGAATCAAGGAGACAGCTCAGATGAATGGAGCAGTTTCAAGACCTTGAATGCCAGCGACCACAAAACCACCAGTTTTGAAGTCTTTTATCCTGTGTGGCAAAGCTGGATAAGAAAGAAAGTGAGCAAGCAAAAGAGGCAGACTGCAGTCTAGCTCTGAAGAACCATGAAGAAAAAAATAATCAGATAAGCAAAAAAGAAGCCTTAGCAAAAAAACTCCCCCTCCAAATTAACGCAACAAAACAACAGAAAAACTCCCAAACCTTCAAAGTTAATAATCTCAGTCCCTACTTAAAATATTTGCTGAATGCTGAAGTGGACCACCCCTGTAGATGGGTTGTTTCCGAGGCAATAGACAAAGGGAGGTTGCTTTCTGCAGCCCTGCAGCTCTCAGGATTTTGCCACTATTGAGAATTTCTGCTGCAACAGTCTGGCAGAACAGCCCAACCAAGCTATTGACATGCTGCAATGTGTACCAGATGGGCCACCCCCACTCCAGAGCAGGAGGAGTCAGAACCATGTCCACACGCAGACCTTTCCCCCAGGCAATTCACCACAAACAGAAGGGTTTTGCTTCTGGAAGCTGTCAACAAACAGGAACTTTGGAGGAGCAAATCCACCAGCATTTCAAAGGTGGTACCAGCACATGACAAATGCCCAACAATCACCATCCCGGGAAACATCTAAGCAGGCAAAGTTAGAAGGAAGAGGTCCCTTCTGACCCTGCAAAAGCTTCCTAGCTTGGGTTGCCGCTGACACACTGCTGCTATGCTCAGATTTGCTATGGCAGCTCAGCAGAAAGCAGATAACCTTTGTACAATTAACAGGATAGTCTGAAGAAAGATTCCCATGATCACAGGCATGCCTCTGTGAAAGGAGGGGACAAACCTCATCAACAGACGGGACCTTCCCGCAGGGATTTCATCTGTTACTAGCAGAAGCACATTCTTGGGCATATTGGGTTATTGCTTGAACGAGGAAACTGAAACAGGGTGGTGTGGATTTACTGCAGGCAACATCCACAGCTTTACCAACACTAGATAAGAAGGATATCCAATTTGGACCTCCATCAGGGTCTTTGCAAACACACCACACTGTTCCTGGGGCCTCGGCTTCAGCACTGTGATAGCGTATTTTTGTAGCTGGATCCTACAACGGATGTTCTTTACCTTGGCTACTCGTTTTCTCTTCCAAACACTCAGCTCCCTGTTCCTCCCACGGCTGTACCACGGCGTGGGGGTTGCGGGAGCTCCATCCTTTCAGCTCCTCGTGCTCCTGACGTGCCACCAGCGGCCGAGCGCTCGCCACGTGCTCGTGCCGGGCACAACAGCACAAACTCCTAATTTAGAAGGCAGCGCTCAAACCTTCCTCTCCCCAGCTATTTTTTTTTTTTTTTTTTTTTGGGGGGGGGGTAGGATTAGATAACGCTCGCAGTAAAGTCAAAAGGCGAAGACTTTTTTTGTTCGTTTGTTTTAAACCACAGAAAGCAGCTCGCCGTGCAGCTGCACGCGTTTCTCTCGGGCGCGATGGGAGCCCCCCCTTTCCCTGCACTGTCGGGTCTGTTCACGAACCGAACGACCGCCGCCCTGCGCAGCTCCGCGCCGGGCTGGGCCCAGCGCCGGGGGACGGGGACAGGGCGCGGAGCGGGAAGGACACCGAGGAGGGGCCGTGCAGGAGGCGCCGAGCGCGGCGTGGCTTTTGGCACCAAGGAATTTCCACGGGGCAGCGGTGCAAAGGCGCTGCGAGCCGAGGCACCGGCGGCGAGCTGGGGCAAGGCGGGCACCTGCCGTGCGGCAGGCGGGAAGCGGCGAAGCCGCACCATCAGTAAGGGATGCGAGCGCACAGGAACGGCAGCAAAAGGGACACGCCTGCCCTCTCCTCCTCCGGCTCCTTCCTCCGCAGGGCCGGCACACGACAGCTCTGCGGTCAGAGGGGGTGCCAGTGCCCGCTCCCGGGCCTGCCCCGGGTGCCGCCCGCCCGCCAACCCGGCGGGCGGGGCCAGCGCCGCTCCTACCTGAGGGCGCCGCTCCCGCCCGGCCTCCCCGCTTCCCGATCCGCGGGCAAAGGGCGCTTCCTGGGCGGGGCAGCGAGCTGGGATACTCCCGGGATACCCGTTTTCCCTTCTGCAGCCCCAGCGCTGGGCACCCCGCAGCCCTCCCCGTGCCCCCCTCGCGGGAGCCCCTCCCGGCACCGCCGGGACCAGGGATGGGCGGTTCGCCTTTGTCGCTGCCCGTCTCCAGGAGCCTTGAGCCCAGAACCGCTCCGCAGGGAGGGTGCTGCCCGAGGGCAGGGGTTTGCTGCGGCGCTGCGGGTCTGTGGCCCGGGCGGGGGTTGTTCCGTGCGCTGGAGCGCTTCCCCCTGGTTTCGGCTGGGATGCAGTTGGTCTCCCCTCAGTAGCTGGCACAGTGCTGTGCTTTGGGTTCAGAATGAGAAATTGCGTTGGTAACGCGCTGATGTTCCTGGCTTTTGCTAAGTCGTGGCTTAGTGTAATTCAAGGATTTTTTTTTTTTGTGTGAGTGTGTGTTTCTCGTGCTTTGCCAGTGGGAAGGTGCACAAAAGGCAACTGTGAGGGAGCATAGCTGGGACCGGCTGGCCAAAGGAATATTCCACTGGATGTTCCCCAGCATATAAATTGGGGGGAGTTACCCAGAAGGTGGGCTGACCTGGGTTTGGGAAGGAGGTCTGGCGTCGGTCAACGGGTGGTGACTGATCGTATTGTGCATCGCTTGTTCAGATTTTTTTCCTTTCCCTTTTTATGATCATTATTGTTTACCATTATTATTATTGTATTTTACTTTGTTTTCAACTATTAAACTGTTCTTATCTCAACCTACAAGTTTTACTGCTTTTCTCCCCCCCATTCCAGCAGGGCAGGGGCGAGAGGAGGAGATTGAGCGAGGGGCTGTGTGGTGCTTATTTTCCAGCTGGGCTTAAACCACGACACAGGTGCTGTAACATCACACTATCAGGCCTAACTTCAGGGCAGAGGGGAAGCAGCTGAAGTGGGGTGTTAGTACTTGTCAGTCGTAGAAAGCAGGACACACAAAAGCCCACAGCAGCTCCTTCTGAGGGTGCCGTGCTATGCAAAGTGGGAGAAGAGATGGAAAGTCAGGTGTTCTGGAATTACTTGCTTTATTTGGAGTTTCCCCAGTGGAATGAAATGTACTCGTGGTTTTGCAACACGGTGCCTGCTCTTCCTAATTTCTCCAGGTGTCTCATACCTGAAGGGAAAAGGGTAGATAACGGCGTGTTTTTGTGAAATGTGGTGGGAAGTGAGAGCTTGGCTTTGTGCTTGAATTCTTCCCTCACTGATGATGGAGGGCTTTCCTTGCCGTGGTGACCTGGATGTTTGCCGTTTTCTTTCCGTAGTGATCACTTGGGTTTTCCTGCTACCTTATCAGAGGACCGGGAGTGGGTTTGAAGATGGAGGAAGCCACCCTGTGGCCACAGGCAGGAGGCAGCAGAAAGACTTCACGAGGCCATAAAAAATATGTTGCTTTTCACCTTGGCCACTGTTTCCCAACAGATAAATACACTGCCTGTATGGGGGATGGTTTTTTTTCAAGCCACCGCTTGTTCCTAGGTGATAATACAGAAAATTACCCGGCCTTTGCAGGAGCTAAAACATCCAAATACATAGTGTGTGCTTAGCAGGGGTACAAGACAGGCTGAACATGAGATGAGGACCCAAATGAGGGCAAAGAAATGAGTGGTTTATCCAGGAATCTGAAAACCTTTCCTGCTAACAAAGTGAAAAATACTCAGCCTCCAGATTCCCTTTTCACTCCAAGCTATTGTTAGCAGGGCACAAGTGATCTGAATTTAGTCAGGAACCTTGGTCGCTGTGTACCCTGAACTGTATGGGAATGGCAGCAAGAGACAAATGAACAGGGTCCAGTGTTGTCATGTGGAGGCTTTGTTTGTTAAAGTTAAAACATCAGTTTGCGTTAAAGAGTTTTTCTGTTGGAGAAGTGGTGACTGATACAGGCTCATTAGGCTCGCAGCCTGTAATTGCACAGGCTGTGTACAGATGGAGAAACGGTCGCCAGCGAAATAAGATGGGAATACTGAAATAGAATGAAAGGCAAAACATAGCCCCACCAATTTACAAAACAGTACAACTGACAGGCACAGTTGCTGCATCTTTTTGTGCTCGTACCATGCAGCACATTTGCTTAGAAGTGTGGAGGGTTGAAGATCACTATGTTCACAGTCAGAGTATGAAAGAGAAAACTGGCTGCTCACTCGATTTCCATCGCTGGAGGTTTTGGAAATGTGGCCCTGCCTAAGCTGATCTGGTGCTGATGATAATTCTGCTCTGAGCAGGAAGTTGGATTCCAGGAGTCTCTTCCAATCAACATTTCTGTGATTTTTTTATTTTTTTTTTTTTGTGACCCAGATTTGGGCAATTATGGGTTGCCATACAGTCTGCATCCTGCAGTCAGTTCAATAATTAAAAGTTGGTAATTTGGGAGAAATTGTCATAAAAAGATTTGGCTGTCTTGAAAATGCATAAAGCAATAAAGTGCACAAAACGTGTAATGTGACTGTATTTCAAGGAAAAGGGGAAGAAGCAAAGTATCTCCAGGTTGATATAAATGGCAAGCCAGCATTTATTAGGTCGCTATTAAAATAGAACTGCCTGAATCTAGACAGATGCTATTGAAAAAGCTCTTGCGTTTCAAGATATCTGTAACAGTTCAGAAACACCATCACGTCAAGACTTGGCTCCATTTTTTACTGGATCAGAGCAATTTCAGTGTTTGATGACTTTGAACTTCAGCTGGCTAGTGATTTAGGAGTCACCTTTCCTATTTTTTTTTTTGTTTGTTTTGACATGGACGATGTATCAGTTTTAAAAGGCTCTATGCTTTTAGTGTTAGAAGTATTTTGTCTTCAAAAAGTCCACAATACTTAAATAGTTGAAATGACCAAGCCCCCCATGTATGAAGAGCTTGTTGGAGAAAAACAATGAAAAAACCCTAGTGAGAATAACACTAGATAAGGAGAAGTAGTAAATTGTTTTTCCAGTTTGCAGTAAGCTCTAGGTGGCCTTAACCTTTACAGTTCCCTGAAAGGAATGCCATACCTACCCAGCAGCCTTTACAATAATTCATTTACACTGAGCAAAACTGCCATCTGAATAGAAGGAAGTAAGCAAGCTTAACAAAGACATTTGAAGGATTGTGACTGCCCACTGAAGGTTGTTTCTCAAACTTAGGTATTGATCAGCCATTTTCACCTGCACTGAAAGGACTTCTGGTGTGGAGGGATGTATCAATCACTTATATGCAGAGAGCACCAATGCTCTGAAGTGCTGCTAAAAGAGAAATAAACGAGAACGTTTTGCTGTCTTACTCTTTTCAAGCCCATTTGACAGGAAGTTCTATTCCAAGTATTTCAGCTCCATCAACACGTGCAGTTTTCCATAGCCTACGTAAGATCGCTTGTTAACACTGCAAAAAGTTAAGTACTTTCCAAGAAGATAATGACAGCCCTTGGTTTAAATGTGAAGTATTAAAACTTCCCCCTCCCCCAGTAGTTTCTGGTATGGGAATTACAGAATGGCAGAGAGGTTGAGCTTGGAAGGCACCCCTGGAGATCACTTAGTCAAACCCCCTGCTCAGAGCAGGCTGCTGAAGGCCATGTCCAGTTGGGTTCTGAGTATTTGCATTGCGGGGAAAAGAAAGGGCATGAAGGAGACTAACACCCGATTGATTGAAAAATTGGAAAGGAAGCAGTTCCTCTATCAGTGCTAAAATGTGACTGTCCCAATCTGGGCATGTGCTTGTGGAAAAAAACAGTCAAACAAGCAAACTGCCAAAAGCTTGGCTGCATCACCCTGTCATGCTCCATTTTTTAATCATTCAGGGCAACTCCTTTGTGTTACAGGGAGATACACATTCTTCAGACTACAACATGTGCCAGTAATCTGAGAGGATTCCAGCTTAAGGCATTCATATTGTGTCTGGGTAATAACTCCTGCTTTGAGCTTCTTGCATTGAATTGTATCTGCTAGCAGCCTTAAAAATGGATGCAGAAAGAAATGCTTTCCGTCAGGAGACTCAAGGACACCTGTGACCTCCTGGAACTAAAAGGGCCAACAAAGCTATTACAAACACGTGATCAGGGCAACCCTTTGCTGCCACAAACTTCTTGCCAGGTTTGGTTCAAGCTTACTGCATAAATTGCAGATTTTCCAAATAAATATATATATAAAAAATGTGTGCACATCCCTGGATCTGCTATTTTTAACGTGCTGTTTTGTTTACAAATGATGATGCACTCTGCCTTTTTGTAGAAATCAACCTCAGTGTCTTTGTTCCAATCGCGCATGAAATGCAAAATGGGAGTTATGTTTTGTGCACCTGGTTCACCACTTTGGCCAAGTAACATGTGGTTGAGGAGACTTGCTGCGTTTGCTGTTTAACCTCCCCTGTAAAGCAGTACAGTAATCGTTTTGCGTATGAACACACTTGTAGACCATCAGTCTGTAGCTGACGTGTGTGAAGGTTATTGTAAGGAAGCTGTGATGGACCCTTCCCTCACCCAGAACGAGGAGTTGCTGTCATTGTGTGATTTTTAAGACTCCCTAAGAAAAACAGAAGGGAAAATGCCCTTGTAGAGATAAGGGAGTGTAACAGCTGGGGGAGGAGAGTCAGCCAGTGGGTAAGCAGAGGCATTCCCAGCATTGAGTAACTGGAAAAAAAATAAATTCAAGGGAAGACTAGAACAAAGAACAAGTGAACACACCTGTGTGAATTTATCAGAGCCACCTCCCAAGGCTCCCGGGGCACCTGGCCAACAGACTGGTGTAAGCTTGACAATGGAGGCTGTGTTTATATCCCCAAAATAGCTTGTCTGTCACAGGAGTGACTTATCTCAGTTGCTGATTGCCTAATTACCCGTTACCTGGATTTATGGCTTTGGCTACGCTCTTATAAAAACCAGGTAAGGGCTGAAAGCTGGAGAAACCCTGAAAAGCAACTGGGAAGCTGCACTGAGAAGTTCTTTCAACAGATGCTCAATTTTGTCACATCTTTAGAAGGCAGGTAAGATTTAAACAGTTTGCTGGTTAAATAGGCTAAATCTTTTGGCTTTCCTATGAAAGCACACATGCACACCCTCCTCCAGTCTCCCTCTCCTACCACGGGAACGGGAGACTGGAGGAGGGTGTGCATGTGTGCCTGAGAGAGGAAGCTGGCCCAGTGGGAACCCCTGTGCCGAGACGTGGAGAAGGGTGGGAATGACCTGGAAGGAAAAAGGGGTGATGCAGGGAAGAAGCAGTGCAGAGGGGCTGAGAGCCTGTTGTGGGAAGAGGCTGCTGGGTGAGGGAGTGTGGCTGTAGGGAGCGTGTGGCCGTGTGTGAGGCTTCAAGGAGCAACAGGGGAGAGGGCAGGGCATCTCCTGCATTTTGTGGCAGCAGTAGTGTGGCCAGCAGGACCAGGGCAGTGACTGTCTCCTTGTCCTCAGCACTGGTGAGGCCACACCTCAAATCCTGTGTCCAAGTCTGGGCCGCTCACCCCGAGAAAGACATGGAGCTGCTGGAGGGTGTCCAGAGAAGGGCAGTGATGCTGGGGAAGTGTCTGGAGCACAGGTCTGATGAGGAGCAGCTGGGAGTGTTTAACCTGGGGAAAAGGAGGCTCAGGGAGGTCCCTATGGCTCTCTGCCTGAAGAGAGGTTGTAGCCAGGTGGGGGTCAGCTTCTTCTCCCAAACAACAAGTGATAGTACAAGAGGAAATGGCCTCAAGTTGCGCCAGGAGAGGTTTAGATTGGACCTTAGGAAAAACTTCTTCACTGAGAGGGTGGTCAGGGACTGGAAGGACTGCCATACTGAATCACACTCGAGATCCACCTGAAGGTAAAGGTCTGCCTGGAGGAAAGGCAAGCACTGAATGATGCTTCCTCTATAAGACACTTCCAAGTCAAACTTATCTGTGCCCTGACTGCTTTGCCCAAAGGTTGTACCCACAACTTTGCAATTATACAGCTGCAGCAGCAGTGCTATGTTTCAGTATATATTAAAGTATATATTTTAAAGACAAAATCACACTGTGGTTTACTTCACAGTTTTACAGAGCTTTTTCAGTAGCATTTTACTCGCAGATATCTGAACATGATATTCTAGTAAACATCTTACTCTCCCGAGTTTTCTGTATGTGCAAGCAATATCACCTACTGATTTTTCAGTTTGCACTAAGTTCAGAACACAGTCTTGGAGGTCTAGAGGAAGAACTAAAAGTATATAAGGGCAAGTGCCCTTAAAATGCACAAGTTTTGCAGTGAAACACTGTAATTAATTGCTCACGTTTTTCACTGGGGTGTTTCAGACTGCTTGAGGCATAATGCAGTCTCCCTTACTTAACTGACACTTGCCTGTGGGAGGAGAAAAAAGGCTTGTTTATGCATCATGGATGACACACTCTCAAGAAAAAGGCGAACGTCATAGATCACGGCCTGCAACTGTGCTTTGAGCTTGGCACTGATGGAGCCTGCTGTTGTCTGCCAGGGTGTGTGTAATACCCAGATCCATCTCAGCATCGCACTTGGTGATTCGTGAGTCAGGCCTCCCCTTCTCCTCCGTGTGTGTTAAACAGCCTGAATTAGGAGATCGGTTTCACTTGGGGTGGAGAGTCTGTGTCAGAGCCTTGATTAAGTCTTTGGAAAAAAAAAAAAACAACACAAAAAGACCATCCAGAGCAGCAGAAGTTAGGCAAAAGGAAGTGACCAGTATGGATTCATTTTTCCAGCAGTTTTCTGGGAAGTAGCGAGTTCCTGCTGATGCAGCCCTGTGTATGGGAGGACATCAGGCAGTCAACAGCATGGGGAAGCCAACCAGGATGGGTGAAGTGAAGCACCTTGTACAACTGAGGGAGAATTGGAAGGAGAAATTTGAATGAGGTGCTTATTGTCTGTATTTGAAGGCTTGTTTTTCACCAGAGAGAGCCTGAAACCTGTTTTTTATGGCCTTAACTCCACTTCGTTAATTTTTAAAATTACATAAATACATAAATGTGTATCTCCTTGTAACACATAAATTACATCAATGTCTCAGTGCTAGGAAAGCTGTATTTTGCTCTGAGATATCTGGGGAATGAGATTTTGCGTGCTGAAGGGGTCAGTCTTTCCCCACTTTTTCCCTCAGGCAGTCTGTTGTTGAATTACCTCATTTTAGGTGATGGCTGATCCAGGAGTTAAACCACATTAACATGGTTATTTGTTTAAATATGCATTTTGCCAGCCCCATCAGAGTAATCATGTTATGCAAAGTAAAAGGTCGCAGCCTCGGGTCCCGTTGCAGCTTCATTTCGATTGGAACTGATCTGCTGACGAACTCTGAGTGAATCTGTGTACCTGGAATTGCATGCACGAGCCTTATCTGCCCAAAGGTAATGCCATATGCAAATTATTTAGGCTCCAGTGGTCTGTGGGTGCTGGGAAGAAATGATTAACAATGATCATGAGGCTACTGGAGGGCCAGTACTCCGTGGAGGTTCTGCACGGCAAGCCTATCAGAGCGAGGCTGGAGTCATTCAGCTGGTTTTCTCCTGAGCCTTCTCTAATTACAATGACTGCCTGAGGATCCAGGCAGGACAAAGCTTAAAACAAAAAGCCGCACTAGAGCAGCACATAAATACGTGCATAGTTATGTGCACACCTGCACGCACGTCTTCGTAGCGTGGGAATAACGAGGGGCACACTGATGTTAACAAGACCAGCGAGTCTGGTGGTGGAAGTCGACGTCTTTCTGCTTTGAACTCAGGATAAAGCTGTAGCTAAAATGCTGACTACCTCTGTTCATCAAATCTTGCCTCTGCTTTGCGCCATGTAAAGACTCTCAGCCACTTACTGGCTACGTTACAAACGTGCTGCCACTTGTCCATGTGGTGGGGAACATCACCAGTCCAGTGTGGCAGGAAGAAAGAGGGTCTGTACCACTCCTGGCATATCTGCAAGGGGTTGGATGGATGAATGCTTCTGGGAACCTGCACTGCCTGTGGAGGTCATTTAATGAGTCTATGTGTAGACTATGGTGCAAGGATTGATACTGGGGAAGGCACGTCTGAGACAGCCTCTGTCCATCTTTGTTACGGCAAAACATGTTAATTATTGGTGTAGCTGCTCTCCTTCGGAGATCTTTTGAACCTGAGTGACATTTGCCGCCAATAGAACTGACGGTCATGCAGCTATTTTTCTGGTTTCTTTAAATCACCCTATTCTTTGAGCTCTCTGACTTGCTGCAGGACTGCACGTGGTTTAGTATTCATGTATTTACTGGCTTTTTTCAGCAATTTCAGCGCCGGGCTCCGAAGAGCGAACAACAGCCCTTTCCCCCCAGAAAGAAAGCCTGTAACCTTTGGGTTTCAGGTGCAGTTGGTGGGCCACCCTGGGGACTCCATGGGCAGCAAGAGCTTTCTGTCCTGGCACCTTTTGTCTGGGAGGAATCTTTGTCTGTATTCAATGCTGGGAGTCGGACTTGTTCCTTGCTATTTTAATATTTAATTTGGAGGGTTTTGTGTTGGGAAAAAAAGCCGGTGCGCAGTTTTCCCCTCCCTTTTCTTAGAACATGTGATCGTAGGTGGTTTGTTTTCAGAGTGCTGTGTTTTCGCAGTCTCCACGTTTGCTGAAATCAGGCATTAAAGATGACACACAAAGCTGTATTTTGTTGTCAAATAAGGTGGCGATGGAAATTAAGGAGGCTCTGGTAAAGTTTGCACACCTTGTGCCAGTGCCTGACTCGTTGATTGTATGGCAACATATATTTTTAGTCAGGCTAAGATCTTTCAGATGGCTGCCTTTGAGATTTCTCTCTCATTTCTATGGGACTGTAAACAACAGCAAGTTGGTTTTTTTTGGGATAGTCACTGTGAGTCAGCTGACATTTGTTTCATTTTAAGGCTCTTGGATGCATGTTCTTCTCTGACCCTGTACTTTTAGAATTGGGGTCCAAGGCATTGCTTGACAAGCCAGGAGACAGCCTGTTCTACCCTCCCCAGAAGTGATGTCCATTTTGTTTCTTATCCTGGGTGTCAGCTCTGCACTAGGTGCAGTTTTCCTTGTTGAAGTAGGGGTAGTGATTTGTGGGAAAACAGGAGGCAGCAAAGACAGGTTCAGTCCATAATTCGCTGTTCCAGTTGCAGCCTCGGTGCAGTGCATGTGCTGCAAAGGGAAACTTCACCCTAATTTATGGGCTGCCGGTCAGGCTGGCAAATCAGATTCTGTGAGCTCCAGAAATAAGCTTACCTTCTGAGGGGACTATTCAGCTGGCAGAGAGGCTTCTCTAGAGACTCCAAGTCTTTGGGTTGCTGCACGGCGTTGCACTATTCCACACACATTTTGTTTCCTCAGGGAAGGATCTCGGGATGCTGCAGGTAACTGTACTGCAGTTCTTTTTTGGAGACGTCCTCACACTTCTCATGATAAAGTTATGCCATCCTCCCATTTTTGATGATTAAGTTATGTGCCTTACCAGACACAAACAGGAGCTTTTGCGGTGGTGGAGTACTTTTGCTGAGGGCCAGAGGAGAAGTTGCGAGTCCAGAGGTGCAAGTCCCTCTCCATCAGTTCATCTTCCTTGGCTGACCTGCAGCTACACCCTTTGGATTTCTTTTTGCTGTGAAAAATCTTATGGTGATGGTAACCCCCACTGTCACACTCGTGGCGTGGCAACAAGGAAACAAGTTCTGAGCAGATACTACTGTGATAGCTATTGAAATAAAGGATTTTTTAAAAAAACAAAATAGACATTATATCTAAAATTTCTCTGCTCAGGTTCAGTAAGGAAATGATTAGCATGCAAGAGTTCTTTAAATGTTTCTCCTCACTTCAAGCCCTATCGTTCACCAATGATAATGGGATTTAAAGGTTTCCTGGTGAACAAGCTCATGAAGAAGTGTATACATAATAGCAAAGAGAAGGTCACTTCTGAAGTGTTACCTATTTTTCCTACTGTATTATTCTAGAATTACTCCTGTTTTATAGTAATTATTATAAATATTAAATATTATTTATTACAGACTGCATTGCATGGGCTTGATGTTGTTGAATGTAAGAAAATCCATAAAATTCTTAGTAATTCCCTAGTTGCAGCATGATTTTGTGCTAATCTGGGATGGAATATCTGCTTTGGTATGGCTGTGTTCTTAGAGGTTTAGGCTCTGGGTTTATTAGCCTTAGGACCAGGATAACATTTGAGTGTTGGGCTGAAACAAAATTATGTTCCCAAAGTGTTTTAGCATGCTGCACTGGCTGTTGTTAAGTAGCTTCTGCTTGAAATTAATTCCACGGGGAAATAAAAGACCTCAGCTAATGGAATTACGTCAGTGCATTTGGAATATGAAAAAGGCAAGCAATTAAAAATAGAATATTAATTAATTAAGCTTGCAGCTTCCTCTTAAAGATTTAATGTTTGAAGGAGCGCTGTAATAAACTCTAGCAAGATAATACTAATAAAACAAATATAATTTGACAGAGTTGGCTTATTATATATTATTAATTGAGCATGAGTCAAGAGTTGTGTCTTAGTATTTACAGAGAATAAAAATGGCTGGTTCATTAGCTGTCAGCACTGCTTTTTAACAAGTATCAGCTTATGCCATTTGTGGCTTTATTTCATAAAAAAAAATCTCTTACAGGAGTTTAAAGACATTTCTTACTCAAGCTTTATGAAACTGCTAAGGAGGAAGGCCGGTACAAAAACCATCTGTGCATAATCTGTGGCACTTGGACAGGCCGGGGTTTAGTGATTAGTTAAAGATCATACACTTCAGCAGCTGGATTTGGAAGCGAATCCCAATTTTCAGTCTTAAATCCCAGCCCCCAGGTGATGTTTTCAAGCCCCTGTCATTGCCAGAGTTTCAGCCTGACGGCTGCAGTCACAATGAACTGTTTGTTGGTGACTTTTTTCGGTGTGCTGTGTTCTCAGCTCCCAGTGAGGTCCAACCACCACTCCAGCACCACCATAACCACCCCTAAAACATATCCCCAAGTGCCACATCCAGATGCCTCCTGAACACTTCCAGGGGCAGCAACTCCACCAACTTCCTGAGCAACTTGTTCAAATGCCTAACCACTCTTTCAGCGAATTTGGTTTTTTTTCTAATATCTGATGTGAACCTCTCGTGGCAAAGTTTCATCTGAGTTCACTTCGAGCTCATTTGATGATCTAAATGAGAACACTTGCATGTTATATTCTTGATTTAAGGTTTGTTACACTTGCAATTATCATCTATGCTTCTGCTACAAGTCTAAAAACAAGATGTTACAGTTAAGACTTTTAAACCCAACCATTTAAGCTCCTAAATGTGCCAAGCTCTTATTGAGCTTCCTTGTTTAGTTATTGGGTGCTAATTTTAGACTGTTTCACATCTTGGGGTTTTTTTTTTGTCTCTATCCAGTGCTTGAATTTGCCAGCTAGAAAAATTAGATCTTTATTTTGAAATAGGCATTAACATAGATATTGAGGTCAACCCAGTTCAGCAAGGTTTACTGAAAGCTGCCTTAACTTTCATGAAGTCTGACCCACAGTGGAATAATGTGGAGATTTTGGGACCTATAAAATACTGATTAGGACTCTCCTCCCAATTCTGAGCATCCTGGCCATGAAGATGTTACAGTTTTTCAGGGATACCATGGCACAGAAGATTGAGAATTATGCATTGTTCTGCCCTCCTGCTTCCCTCAGTCCTGGCACCTCTCTCTGCTTATGGTTTCAGGGCTGCTGGAGGGCCCGTAAAAATAAGCACTTGCCTCTCTTCCCAGTGACTCCTTGTCTTCCCTGCCACCTTTCCCTCTAGTTCCTGCATTTCACAGCCAGGAGTAAAGGATGGGAATGACTTTGCTCCTTACACTGCTCCCTTGCCATTGTCAGTACCCAGCAGAGCACTCCAGCTGCCCCGTCCTCCTGAGAGCCCTGGATGTTGAAGCCAGTTCCATGTTTTGGGCTTCAGTGTCTTGAACTTGCTGTCTCTGACTCAAGCCAGAACAATACTGGAATGTGAAATAGAAAATGGGTTCTGATGACCCCACTGTGTGGGGTGACTTGGTTTTTGTGCCCCTTAGTGCCCTCCCTCTGTTTCCTGGAGGCAGGAACCGAAGAAATCTTTTTCCTTCTGCCTCGTCTGGGAAGACAGAACAGAGAGACAGGAGGGGATTACGTTGTTTGAGATGTGTCCTATCTTTATTTTGAAATAGCTGGGGGACTCAGCTATGTTATGGCAGGTGGTTTCAATGTGGGCAGGATCTTTGCCTGCCAGGACGAAGCAGTCTTTGCCCAGAAGCAGTTAGCTTCTTAGTAGCAAGCAATTATCATTTGTGTGGGAGTCATTTTCATTCAGACTACAGTAATTTTGTAACTCAGATGTGCTAAATTCCACTTATGACAAAAGGCCTAGAGTTAATTTCCAATTCTGACATAGCAGCTGTTGCAAATGTCAGGATCCAGTTTTGTGGGGAAACTGTTAAAAATCACTGTTTGAGCTTTCTACAGTGTCAAAGACAACCTTCTAGATGTGTCCCTAGGCATTAGTAGTTATGACAGATGCTGATTCAAAATACACTCTCGCTATGACTTGTCACCTCCCTGTAGGATTCTCTCTTCCTAAATCAAATCCAAGTACAATGCTTCCTCAGCATGACAAGGAAATGGACCTTCTCATGGTGGGGAAACTGTGCAGGGGCTTCATTTGTTACCTGCTGCCTTCTCAAAAGCAAGCCCTGGCTGCATGTAGGTTCCCAGTAGATAATTTGTAAACCTGTGACAGGTAGTAGTAGATTTCAGAAAGCAAATACATGTGGTCTCCTGTACATCCTTTAAGTAAATCACACGTGGAATCATACAGAATATTCTGAGTTGGAAGGGAGCCACAAGGATCATGGGGTCCAGCTCCTGTCCCTGCACAGGACATCCCTAAGAATCACACCATGTGCCTGAGCGTGTTGTCTAGGAATGAAACATCCAGAGAAAGATTCCCACATTTCTTCCCTTCCATTCTCTGAGGGTAGCTATGGTGAAGGACTTAAGTCTAGAAGTTAAGTTTGGCTGGGGGTGGAGGAATAAGGAGATGCACTTGTTTGTATGGCGAGTCCTGAACACAACACTAAGGTGGTGTGAGCTGCTCTGGCAGGTTTCCTTGTCCAGGGCCTGTGTTCTGGCTTCTGAATTCCAAAAGGTGGTGAGCCAATAGAGGTTCACTTCCCCCTTCGCCAGGCCATGCTTGTGGTTTACTTGCCAGCAAGGGGAAAAGTAGAAGTATAGGAATTTACGTGTATCTTGGGCAGACGGCATCACTGAGTGTTTTAAGGCTGCATGGAGTTCCAAAAACTTTTGCTTACCCACCCTGGGCACATCTTGTAGCGAAGAAAATCTGTGTAAGCACATGAAATGGAAGAAACACTATTAAAATGAAAATAAGCTCTTGTATTACAAGTTAATATATTCAAGCACTCTTACAGTGAATCCCTCTGTATTGGTTTCAGGCTGGTGTTTCAAGTAACTCCAGTAAAGGAAGAACATTTCCAATTAACAAGAGAGACAAGAAATATTCCTCCCGATTGTGATCACGCTCTGTGGAACATAAATGATCCCAGTAATGAGCAGATATTTTTTTCTTCCCTCAGGAGTGTAAGCATTTAAAGAAATCACAGAGCTTCTTGGTGAATCCACAGTCTTGAATCTAACAAAGGTGAAAATCTCTGGGGGGGAAAAAAGAAAGCACAGAAATGGCTGGGACAAATGGTTCGTGGTTTTGGTACCACGAGGAATGTGTGAACAGTTCTGAGACTGTTCTAGTCTGTCCCAGACCACACAGGATCCAGGAATGTGACACTGGCAGATGCTCTATAGCAGTAAATGACAGAGATGGGAGATCTTTATACGAAGACCCGTGGACAGAAGTGATTCCTGCATTTGAGTGCTGAGCACTGCAACACCAGAGCATCATGTGTGAACTGGGTGGTTCAGGCAACAGATGTGTCCCCCTGGGCTCCTTTCCTGCTGTGTTTTGTGGTTGTAGGAAGTGATGGGGGCAGTGGGTAAAGCGAAGTGAAACTCAGATGTTCTCCTTGAGAGGCATGATTCCAATTTACACTTTCTGAGTTTTCAGTAAACATACAAATCTAATAAGTGTAGAAACTTGGCTTCAGCTGTGAGCAGACGTTTCTGTTTGCTTTCTGCTTTAAACAAGATCCTTCCTCGTGGCGGATGTTTCTCAGCTCAGATTCCCGTAATTCCTTACGGAGCATCCTGTAGTGAGTCCCTACCCTCCCGCGAGTCCCGGTCCCCAGGCAGTCGAAGGGGAAGGTCTGGAGCTCAGGAGTTCCTGCATCAGCCACCGGGCGGCAGAGGCAGCGCAGGACTGTGCGTCTGAGAACACTGCAAAGGTCCTGGGCGTGATGGGAGCGGCCAGAAGTGAGGTGAGGTGGTGGCGAGTTGGATTTCTGTAATTCTCCGTAATTCAGTTTGGAAACGGGACCGGGTTTAATGAAAGGTACTTCATTACCGGAAATCTGGAATAATTGGAGCAAAACTGTTGGGAACCTGTGGGTTGTCAAGGAAAAGGGCTGTGGATTTGTGTCGAATTCCCTGTGTGGCTGTGACTGCTTTTAGGACTGGAGACCAGAAGTGGCCATCAGTGGGTAGTTTTCACTTTGATCACATAAAGTGTTTAAAGCTAATATGGAAGACCTTTTCCCAGGTCAAATTGATTTTTGGTATTTTTGGGTTAATTGGTGACATGATAGATCTACTGGCAATTAGATAAGCCAGTCTTATAAGAGTAAGGTAAAGAATGAGAACAAACCCAAAGCATCTCCTTCGTCACTGCTAATTGTGCAAGCTCAGGCAACTGCTGTAGATGTGTCTCTGTTTCCTTTGCCTCCCATTGCTCTATCACTCCTCCTGTTCCCCCTGAGCTGTGAAGGCCAAATAAACTGAGATTGACCCAGCAGAAGTGTTATTTGGCAGAAATATTCAGATTCTGAACACCATCATGGCTGTGAAAACTAGTATTTCCAGTCTGTTGCCTTTTTTTTTATGACTTCTGCTCCTGGAGAGACCCCTACCCCCAAACTTCTGGTAATTACTGCCAGATTTCAGTCTCCAAGGAGATAAAGAGAAATACGTATGAGGAAGGGCTCGAGAATAAAGAAGCAGGGTGAGTAGCAGCTGGATCTGTACACTGCTCAGGTCCAGGGGCTACTTCAAGAACATTGTCAGAAATTTCCTTCATGGGGTATGTGCCTCCATGCTCGCACTTTCTGAAAATCTTACTCATTTCACTGTTTCAGGGTGTGCAGGAATTGAATCTAGTCCGGAAGGGCCTCATTTCTTTGCGGCCTTGGCCCCAGCCAGGGCTACCTTGTTAAAGACAGTCATGACCAAGGACTTTGCAATCTGCCTTTTAAATTCTAATTGTCTTGCTAAAGCTGTGCTTCCAGCTTTGATCCTGTAAAACACTATTTTTCATCCTCTTTCAGTTTGTGCACTCAGTTTTTTTTTCAGTGGCACACTGGTCCCTGTACAATGAATTTCAGTCTGCTGATAAGACGGCTCTTATCCTAAATGTCTCCTTGGCTAAGCACTTCTAGTAAGCAATTCAAAGTTAAATGACCTGGGATTGGCTGGTTGGTTTGTTTGTTTAATCAAAGAATATGTCTGTGCTGCTTGAAAGCGGCTTTTTAAAGCTCATGAATGCTTTCATTTGCTGCAGGTACCAGGGGTAGCAGTGTCTGGTAGCAAAGCTTCAGGAAAAGGCATAAATTGTGTTTCTTGCTACTTTCTCAAGTCTTTTGACTGTCACATTAGGTTATCCATGGGCTGGAGTGTGACAAGATAGGGAATCCCTGTCATAACCACCTGCAATCTTGTGGTTGTAAAGCTGTTCTGGTGGCTTTTGTCCCCACTCTGTGCCGTATTGAAAGATTTTCTTAAATGAATCTGGCATCAACCTCATAACCACAGCAGATGTATTGCTCAGACCCTGGTAAGTGAATCCTGCAGGGAATTTTAATTTATGAAATCTCTTTGCCTTTGTAAATGATCCTTATATGATTAGTTTGAAGGTGGCAACATTCGTGAAATTTCCGAAGTTCGTCTTCCGAGTTGGGATTTAGCGAAGTCTGTTTTCCCCTCACCAAAATGAAGCAAGGAGAAACAGGAGAAGATGAGCAAGGTGGTCTGGTACTTGAGGAGAAGACTCCTGCTTGCCAGGAGCTGAGAATCTCTGACAGATAGAGTTTTGTCTGTCTCAATTTTGGGGGCACTGATGGCAGAGTCACACGGTAGCAGCCTCTGAGCAAGACACAACTGGAACTGTTTGGGGTCTGAAAGCCACTGGAGTCATTCATTAGAGATGACAACAAAAAATCACAGCTGTCCTGCACCAATCCATGGCAGCTTGTATCCTCACTGGCCTTCTCCTCCCTCTGTCCATTCACAGAAACAGATTTTCCTCCAACTCCAGCCAAGCTGGCCAAAGCCAAGAGACTGTGGTGCTTGTGCTTGCTGTCCCCCAGTCAAGCTTTGTTCACGTAGCAGCACGATTGAGCCCGTGTGTCTGAATAGCTCTGCAACAATGAGGCATTTGGGAATGGTTTTTTTCCAAGCAAATGCAAGGCATTTCCCCCTGCACCCAGTCGTGCTAAATATAAACTGTGTAGTTTCTAGCAGTTATTCCATATATGGGCTCTTCTTTTTCACTTGCCGTCATGGACCAAGCTAGGAGAGCCATGTCAGAGAAACTGCCTGTGGCTGGTGTGCTTGAGCTGGACTGCTGGGATCCTTCGGTTCTCACCTTGCATGGGGGTGGTTGGTGAGCACCAGGATGAGATGGCAACGTAGCAAAGCATCTACTCCACGTCTCTGCTCTTTTTGCGGACCTGCCTGGATCTCTCCCCCGCAGCTGCTCAGCAGTGCTGGAGTTGAGGTGAATTCTTGACTTTCCCCCTGAACTCTCTGGTGCTGGAGGCAGAGGGAGAAGCCCCCATAGAATACAGCAGGAGGAAGAAGAGAAGTCCTGAGGGTGACAGCAACTGGTTGATGAGCAGAAATCTGAATAAGCTGCTGTAATCCTGGCTGATCTTGTTTAGCACCTGAGAGAGAGCTGGAAGAGGGGAGTTTGTGCATGATCTATGGGATTTTTGACCAGCACCTGGGTTTTAGCTTGTCAGAAACTGGAGATGAAGAAGACCTCTGCCCAGCTTGTTGTTCCTGTGTTCTTGAGGCATAGGACTGCTCTGCTGTGCATTATAGATCATGAGGCATTGTGGGCACCAAGTGCATGAAATCAAGGTGCTTCTGAGAGCTTTTCTACTTGGGTTACTTTGAGCAGAGATCTTCCGCAGATTAGATCCTCTGTTCGCTTCTGGGTCCTACGAAGAGTCTCATCATCTCTGTCCCTTCAGGATCCTCCCTTGTTGCTTGTGCTGCACCTTTTAGTCAGATCAGCAGCATCTGGTTCTCTGGGTCCCAGATAACCTCAGCATCAAACAGCAAAAGCTGTGGCAGGAAGTGGAAGACCAGGACCAGTGGTGTGTGACTCGCCAGAGGTGCCTGAGGTGCAGCAGACCTGCTTAAGGGAAGCCCTCCAGGTTTGTCTTTGTGCATCACAGTGGGTATCTGTTCAGGTTTTGCTTTTATCAGCCCTGTTGCTAAGCCCCCAACACAACGAAGTCCTCCTCTGTGTTTGCAGGACCTTGGACATTCCTTCCGCTTGGCCAGAGAAAGCTGAAAATACCCATGGATGCTCTGAAGAAGAGAGTGTGTCTCCATTGGCCCCTGTCACCGGAGATCTGACAGTCCCCATGGGGGCATTCCAGGAGCTCCAGAAATTCTGGCCCTGACTCTTGCAAGTGTTGTTGGACTGTATCTTCCCTGGAGGTACTGCAGGCTGGAGAAACCCACATGTACCTTGACCATAATCAGGCCCAGAGCCTTTCTGTAGTGGTTCCTGATGTCAGCATGTTTCTGCAATGTCCTTTTTTTAATTTGTGGGTTACTTTAAATGTCCCTGTCACAGGGCGACGTCCTGTCATCTGTACTTGAAGCTCTGACATTAACATTTGCTCCTGTTTTCCTTGCTCTCACTATTTCTTTGATCAAGCAAGAGTTCAGAGTTCAAGCGAAGCTCTCTGGCGAGTTTAATTTAACAAAGAGAGAACTCGTATGAATATGAACCTTCATCAGTTTCTGGGGTCCTGCTGCCCCACACAGAGGCATCTCTCAGGTGTGCCCTCAATTCCTGCTTTGTGGCTGCACAGTTAAACTCTCCTGAGAGCCACTCAAAGCCTGTTTCAAAGAATATGTCTCATGCATGAAGCTGTAGGTGTGGACTGGGCAGGTTGCAGACCTCTCCCTCCTCCCAGTGCTGTCCAGTCCTGGTTGTACCTGCTCTGGCAGCCTGTGGTGTAACCATGCTGCTCCACCACAGGGGTTGGATGGACAGAAGGATGACTGCAGCTGCGCCTTGCTGGAGCTGCAGTCTTGTTTTCTGTTTCTGTGTTGAGTTTCTGGCATTCAGCTCTGTCAGCTCCCTCCAAATGAAACTGGGCCCATGTGTTTCCCCAGGGAACGCTGACACACATTAATGACAGTAAAAATAGGTGCACTGCTCACCAGCCTATGGAAAGGAAGATGTGCAGAGTTGATATGTACAGATTTCTTCGTAATACTTCACGGGTTATTTCCTTCTCTACTTGCTAGCCCAGGCTTTCCAATCTCCCGTGCTCCTTCAGTGCCTCATGCCATGCAAGGAATGAATCTCCATTCTCCTTTCACGATGCCTTCAGGCTGAAAGGGCAAAATGGCCCTGTGAGCTTGCACCTCACTAAGTCAAAAAGGGTTTAGTTCATCTTCCAGCTACAAATTCTTGTGGGTTTTTTGATCTGTTTTCTCTTTTTCTCCATTTTTCTACTTGTGTTTTCTGTTAAGCCTCACAAGGTGTTTTTTGTCCGCAACAATCACACAAATCTCTGTGTCTTTATATAAAAAGGGGAAGTGAACTCTCTGGCAAACCCCAGCTGTTGTGAGCATTTGTTAGCCACTGCTAGAAATTAGTGCCTAATCTCATCCAAAATCTTCATTATATGTGAAACTTGAGAGGGTTGCTCTTAAAAGAGGCTGCTGATTGATGACAACACAGATTGTGTGTGTGCTGTCATCTTCATCCTGGCTGTGATTCCTTTTTTTTTTTTTTTTTTTTTTTTTTTTGTAGCTAAGTGAGGATGTGAGGGACAGAAGAAGCCTAATGGGACTTCATATACTGGGTGATGTATGGGGCACTTGCAGTCAGAAATATTGAACTCATAAATGTGCTCATTTGCCCTGGAGTCACTGAGAGGGAGACTAAATACAGGACACCGCAATGTCACAGTCATGCAGAGTCACTTCTGTAACAGCAGAGCGACAGCAGGAGGGCCATATTTTCCTTGGATTTTACTGTGAATCTGTAAATGAGCTCTCTGAGGCTGCTCTCGTTGGCTGGAGGAGAAGGTGAACTTCTGCTGGATTAGTCTGTATGCAGACCCTTCCTTCATCTTGGCTTTTTGGTGTTTTTTTTTGTTTTTT
>VXAY01004853.1:158130-238775 GCA_013399855.1 Oxyruncus cristatus
TTTTTTTTTTTTTCCTCTCCCCCACTCTTGCTTCTGACATCATTTCCTGAACACTATATTCACTGAGCCCTGTAGCCAGATCGTCCTCTCAGCATATGATGCAAGGAGCTCTTTAAAATGGATTTCGGCTCTCCTTTTACTCTGCAGTGCTTGCTGGTGATAATAACTGTTCCTCATGGTAAGTGGGATTTCTCTTTATGGAGTTGGCACAGATTTGTCTAGATGAGCAGATGCCTTAATTTTGCTCCAAGATCTTTTAAGGACTCCACCAGGTTTGGGGAGACATCAAATAGTGTGACCGCTAATGCATGAACGGGGCAGTCAGACCAAAGTAAGACAGATTATTTTTTTGGTAAACGAAGGATAACTAACAGTGTTGTACTTCCCGGGTGTCCTGCGTCCGGGAGAGCATTTCAGCGGAGAATGTAAAGCCCTTGTACACACAGGGCTGGCTGGAGAGCAACGTGGTCCTGCTCCTGATTCTTGGTGTGACCTTGGGTTAGTCCCTGAGCTGCTGCTGCCCTGCCATTTACCCACCCTTTGAGTTTTAAGTTGCGGACAGGAACTTAATGACGTGCGAGGGTTCTGGGAGACTTGTTCCAGCTAAAGCCTCGACCTTACTCTTTGGGAAAAAGCAGCTGTGCAGGCAGCTGCTGTTCCTGCTACCCTCTGTACAGGGTCCATGGCACTGATGCCTTGAGGATCTCTCTTTGCACACTCTCCCAGCTCCGATGGGGGGTGGTAGATGGCCGTGTTAAATTTGGGGAGAGAAAAGACCAGCCGCTCAGCCTTTTGTTTCCCTTTCTGTGCACGCCATTCCGGGGGTACCGAGGTGGGGGGAAGCTGACCCTTACAGAAGGCACCCCGCTCCTCTGATTTTTTTCAATCGCTGGTGATCCAAGCTGTCACTAGGGTTGGGTCTGTCCCTCTTACATCTCACCTGGGCATTTGCCTTTTTGGGAGGCAGCCGAGAGGGGATGGATGGACACGGCAAGCTTGCTGCCCACGCTCTGTGCCTCTCCTTTCAGGCTCTGCCACCCGGATCAGTGTGCTCAGCGGCGGCTCGGCAGTCTTTTCCGTGGGAAACCAAAGCCTGCTGAACCTCTCCAGAATGAGCAAGGGGGACGGGGTGTGCTCGACAACTGTCTTAAATGATGCTTTGTTGGCCAAGTGCGGCAATTCTGCCAGTAGGTGCCTGAACTGGCTGAATGGCTCCCTAGAGCTGAAGAGTGTGGAGAAAGAGGACGAAGGAAAATATGAGTTTGTTTTTCCCAACACCACCAGTTATTTTGCACTGGAAGTATTTGGTAAGTGGCCTTCTTAGCAACAAACAGCTTTTGAACTTGTGAGCCTGGTTGGAAGCTTGGTGCCTTGAAATTCCTCCTAAGAAATTGCCTGAGCCTGCAGGAGCTATAGATGCCTCTGGAAGAAGCTTTTTTTAAAGCTTCTGGCACACTCGAAGAGCAGTAATGGTCAGTGTAAACTAAGACGTGCTTTTTGCATCCTCTTTGTGTCTCCTATCTGTTGATCCTTCCTTGAAGTAGACAGTCAGTTGAATTCTGGGCTGTTTTCTGTGATGTAAGAGGCAGCAGCATGAAGTGTTTGTAAAGTTGAGCTTGTACTACGTAGACACGTAGCTGGAGATTTCAGTCTGTTTCCAAAGCACTATTCCTAATGGCTCTCACAAAAGCTCCCACTGACCAACAGCGTTTTGCTGCCTGTGGACACGCTTCCTTAAGGAGTTAACCTTCCTGACTTGGCTCTGGAAGTGGAACTGGACTTCTGTGCAGGTCTGGGTTGAGGTGTGCTGGGGTTTCCCCCTGCTTCATGCAGCTGAGGAAAAACGCTAAAGGCATCTGTGAGTGATTCTTAGCTCCCCTTGAGCAGCTTGGAGGTCAGCATCCTCTGGGTCTGTCCAGAGACCAGGGACAGGGACCTTACCCATGCCAGCCTCCCCGCTGTTCTCCTTGCGGCCTCAGAATTCCCGCTCCCTTTTGTGTGCCTGCTCATCCACCCGCCGGGTGCAAAGACAGAGGAAAAAGTGGCTTCTGTAGAGGATCCAGCTCATTGCTTGGGGTAATGTGGAGAAGGCTTCAATGGGTTTGTCCCCCTGCAGAATAGTGCTCCAGGCAGCCAGTGGCCATTGCTCTGGTCCTCATCTCCGCCGTCCCTTTTGCAGGGATTTCACTTACACAAGCTCCTAAGATAAATTGAAGCGTATGAAACTGTAATGAAAATGTCTGAGCAAACTGATCTCAGTGAAGACAAATGAACGCTCTCCCCTTTTGGGTGCAAACAGGCAGAACCGCGGTGGAGAGGAGGTCAAAGATGTGACTCCTTGGCACAAAGATCAGGGGCTTGGACTGGAAGTAGGCAAAGACTGCAGAAGTGTCCTGGGTTTAACCTCCGTTTCAGTGGATTTGCTCTGGGGGCTTTTGTCTCCTCCTTGTGTTCTGTTGCCACACCTAAGGCAGGGAAACAATTTCACAGCAAAGGTGTTTCTGGAGGCATGAGTTTTAATTGAAGATGATGTCCTAGTTGAAGAAAGTGATTTCTGAGCTTATTTGCATGGATGGATGTTCTCTAATATTACTCCTGCTGTCAAAAAACCACACCACTTCTCTGTCTAGTCTGTATTTGCAAAGTGACAAATGTAGGAAACAGGTTTGCTCCTTGTAGTGGACTGAGAGAGAGAAATTCAGGGAAATGTAGTAAGAGCAATGATCCATTGCTTCATTTTAAAAAGTCGTAGTCTGGGTATTCTTTCTCACTGCAGTTATCTGGTGTTGGTTCCCATGCTGGGCATGATTTGCACTAGTTCCTCTCTACAATGGAAGAAGAGGCAGAGTGACAGCAAAAGTACAAACCTCTGGTGGGGGGAAGGGCTGAGCCTGCTCTGAAGCTATGGTTATCAGCTGATTACAGAGAAAGCCTCTGGCTGGCAGATTCTTTGGATATTTCCACAATCCTCTCAGATCAGGGGCTTTTATTTTTTGGGCTTTTTTTCAGTGTCAGTGTGGAAAATGAAGAGATGCCAGATTTTTGTCACATCCCCAAAACAGGGACCAAAGAGTCACTAGCAGGGTTGGGGAGGGCACTGTTGAGCATTTCAGGGTTGAGTGCAGGCACTGATGGGTCTGGTTACTTATTTCTGTGCTCTCTGGCTACCAGTAAATGTGGTGGTACCGAGATTGCTGGTAAGGGAAGCTCCCATTCAGCTCATGTTCACCGCTCAGTCCGCTCCTCACCTCTCTCTTTCCTCCCTGTTCCCGTTGTCCCACGCTGTGTGTGACCAGAGCCGACCATTGGGATCCAGTGCTTCCCTAATGGGACTGCAGAGTTGTCCTGCAACGCGACCAGCCCCGAGAGCATGACCTTTCGGTGGCAGCTGAGCGGCAAAGAGCTGAGCGCCCCCGGGGCTTGTGTTAAGGACGGCGGGAGGAAGGTTCGCCTGGACAAAACCGTGCCTGGGGAATTTGTGTGTGTGGTGTCCCACGGGAGCAGTGTCACGAGGACCAGGCCTGTTGCGCTGTCTTGTAGCTATGGTGAGTAACCAGAAAATCTTCCTCCTGGTCTCTCTCAGCAGCAAACTGTGAGGAGTTGTCGGTGTCCTCAAAGTACCAAACTCTTCTGTCCTCTGGCAGCTGCCTTCCAGACTTAGCACATCCTGCCTTTGGAAAGTGACCTCTTGACTTCCTTCTCCCTCCTGTGTCTTGGACTGACACAGCCTACAATTGCTGATGAGATGCAAGTTTGTTCAGGAGGTCCTTTTACCCAACCCTCCAGCAAGGATGAATCTCTATCTGTCTGTTTTCCTGCTTCCCAGTGATAGAGACCTTGCACCCTTCTGTGCAGCGATTCTCTGTGCCAGTTTAGAAACACATGCTACTTTCTACTCTGACATTCATCTGTGACCCTGATGGCCTTCCAGTTTCTGTGCATCCCTGTAAAAACACCTCTGCTAGTTCAGCCCTGTTGCTCCTGGGCTCAGCTAAGGTGATTTGCCTCATCTGTTTTCTTCCTGTCTAAGCCAGAAACACAAAGATTTGTGAGCTTGTGCAAATGTTTCTCCATCAGCCCCACACCATCAGAAGTGGGTAAAGACACAAGTCATTTACTTACGGAATGTCCCTGCTCAGAGATGTAGCACTGCGAGAAGGCTGGGACTTTTATCCATTTGCAAATTATTCATAAATGTTTGAATGAGGCCATAGTTTAATGAGACAGAAAATCTGGATCCTTGGGTATCATTTCATTTGCACCTGCAGTAGAGAAGGTTATTCTGCTCTGGCAGCAAAGATGGTTATCAAGGGTTACATCAGAGCTACACGCATAATTTAACCACAAGGCTTTTGACTAATTTAGCTGTAATTAAATTAATTACCTGCTGCTAGAGAAATTGCACTCTCTAATAGCACCTAGCATTCTAGAAATTGTCAGAGACACTCCAACTTTGCAGTAGATACTGTCTTTTCTTCTGTGGCTGGCATACAGTTGGTGTGAAAGCAAACTTACTGGCCCAAACACTGTATCCAGCGTGCTGGCATCCCCCAGAAATGCCATGGGCTGTTTGTGCCTGGTCACATTGGCACCGCTGGCCAGTCTGTGCAGGTTTGGCATTTGTGGCTGTGGAGGAGTGCTCCCGGTTTTGTGCAGTGAAATTGGCCGGAGGCCGCTCAGCGTGGTCAGACCCGAGCTGTCCGGGGCACTGGGGAACGAGGATGTGAATGTCCGTGAGCTGCCCAGTCAGGCCCTGCGACAAACCACGTGAGTGCTGACAGTTGCCATCGTTGGTTCTGCGTGGCTGCCCAGTCCCCGGGGTGCGATATCAGTTCCCCACCTCCTCTTGAAGAGCCCCCAGGGGAACTCAGTGGTAGCTCTGTCGGGATGGACACGCTCGTGAAAGCGTATCTGGAAGGCTCTGAGAGAAAGAAAGGGGCAGTGACTCTACTTCAGTCACCAAATGCAACCACATTTGTAAAATGTGAACTAAAGCAATTCTAAATACCGGTAAAATGAATTGAGAAATGAGTTCATGTAAATCAATTAATGACTAAGTCATTATTTTTGTGGGCTATTATTTGTTCTAGGTCAGGGGCTGAATTTAGTTTTTCCACTGTAGGTGTAAGATCTATGTAAAAACACCTATTTGGGCAACCTGTTGACTGATGATTAATTTTGAATAATTGTCACTATAAAACAATTTGGCAGAAATGGTGTGAAGTTTCCAGGCATCAAAGGACTCTGAACACACATGATCTAAAGAAGAGGATTCAGAACTTAACAAGCCAACATATATAAAAGACATTTATTGATTCATTGCTTGTTTATTGCTTGTTTTTAACACAATATTTTATCTCAAAAAGACCTTTTCAACAAATGGCCAATTTTTAGGAAAAAAAATTTCAGGAAAAAAATCCAACTAATATTCATGCCTTCGATAATATTCTCTAAGCTTTTATCAAAAAGGAAATAAAATTATTAGGGAAATTATTTCTGATTTGCTTAAAGTTTTCTGTTGAGTATGTTTTTTTTTTTTTTTTTTGAAACTCGGCAACTGTTCCTAAAGAGACTGGAAAAAGGACTCTGAAAATACCATGAGTACATGCGGTTTCTCACACAGGAGCACACACTGTTGTTTTTACTGTCGTGGTGAGTGTGTTGACTATGACAGCGTGTAGTAAGACTTGGAACATTTGAAATCCTTCCCAGCTTCTGGAGATACGGAGCAATTTGTGCTTTGGAGGGCTTGAAAATAAGCTCCAAATGATCCTGTTGGTTCCTGCAGCGCAGTGCTGTGCTGTGCTGTGCAGGCATGTGTGCAGCTGAAAAGAAGTTAAATGATTCAGAAAAGGATGGCATAGGAGTTTTAAGGAATTTATATTGTATTGATGGTGGAATTGTATGTTGGTGGTTTTTTTTTTTTTTCATATGAGAAGGAGAGTTTTCCTCCTGGCTGCCCCAGGTTGGAGCAAATTGTCTCAGTGAAGGAGCAAGTCTGGATGAGTTTCTCCTTTTCTGCAAGTGTGTGATGCCCCCTACCAGCTTCCCTGCTCAGCAGCAGTGAACGTGCAGGTCTGACCCGTCAAAGCAACCCTGAGCAAGGGACGCTGAGCTGGGTAATAATTACCACTGACTTGTGCGTGGCCTTCTGCTCAGCCATCTGCAGCCTTCGCCTCCTGCTGGGGGCTTTGCATCATCTCGGCTGGGCAGGGGAACAGAGAGAAATCCTCCGAGCAGCAGCAAAGTCGGTTTCCTACAGCTCTGGCTCGGGTGGCTGCAGCCTTTGATGCCTGAGGAGTGCAGGCTCTGATCAGACCTGCTCTGAGGTTGGAGCAGTCCTTTCACAGCTGTCCTAAGTGGATTCTCTGGGCCTAATACAAGCTCTGAGGGTAGACTGGAGCTTTTCCTCCAGCGGGAGATGCCTCCCTAGGTCTCCCTCCTCTTCTCAGCTGCTTGTTTTCATATCACTTGTTGAAATGTAGCGTCTTTTAAACCACCACCTTCCCTCTTAATCTCGATTAAAGCTTAGAAATGATCTCAGATGTCACTGATCAGAGCAGGCAGAAATTAATCACACAAGCCTGTTCTCCTAATGAACAGTTCCATACCATACTTTAACACTGTGATGTAACTCATGCTCTACCACAGTTCACCGTATCAGCTTCCCTGATCCAAACCGGAGCAACAGTGCTGCCCACGTGCTCTAATCTGTTCTCCCACTGGGAGAAAGAAGCTTGTCCACTCTGGTACCTAACAATGCCATGTCCTTCTTGCAGGAGACCTGCTGCAGTACCCGTGGTTCATTTACATCCTGGCAGGGTGCGCAGTGGGTGTGCTTATCCTGGTGGTGGTTGTGCCCTCGGTCGTATGTTGCTGCGTGAGAAGGAAACACAAGTTCATCCCTGTGCCCTCAGGTGAGTGGAGCATGCTGTGACCCCCTGGGATGAGTTTCAGAGAGGACTGTCTTTATGCAGGCTGGGGCTGACACAGCCTCAGAGTAAACTGGTCTCTGCTGGGTGGCTGCTTGTCCTGCAGCCCATCCTCCCTCGACCTGGTGCAACAGTGATCTGCTTGCTGATAGGCAACTGTTATGGCCAGGGAGATCTTGAATTAAACCTTCCTTTCCCTTTATTCACCTCACACTTGGCACCATGTGCTCCTGGCCAGACAAAACCCACAGGAAAACCTTTTCTATGGGCAAGAAAATTGAGCCTCATTCCCGTCTGATCCTGGAATGACCCGAAGGTTTCTGGTGACAGTCCTCTGTCAGCACCAGTCCCTGAGTGCAATCTGCCCATGCCCTGTGAGGCCACCTCAAGCTGTGAACCTGCCAGCATGGCCAAGCTGGTCTGTGACAGGTTGGCAACGTCCCTCTGTCCTCGGCATCTGTCTGCTCTGGGAAGGGAGCCAGTGCTGCATGAGGAGGAGACACAAAGGTGTTGGTGGTCTGGCATTGCAAGGGACGTGCCGAGGCTGGAGGGCTGTGGGGGGCCTCTTCCCTTCAAGTCTCCAGTTTTGGTTTTACAGAGGAGGAGAAGGACGACGGACTAACCATGTCAGTGGTGTCCAGTGAAGGTGTGAAGAGCCCCCCCAATGGAGACCACGTCGAGGCTCAGGCTGCCCAAGCTGACCGCCCTCCAAAGCCGGGTGCGTCCAGTGACTTTTTTGAGGTGGGGCAGACACCTTGTTTAGGAGGATGAAGGACACAGTGGATGTTTGGGGGTGAGGGGGGTGGAGGTGACTGTAGAGAGGAGTCTGGGACATGCTAGAACAAGGAAGGTGCTGCATCTTGTCCGGGTGACAGAAGCTGCAGCAAGCCATTTATCAGCATCTTACTCTCGCTCAGCTCCTGCACAGGGGTAACTCTCACCCCCACCCAGCTCTGAGATGTAGCAGCAGCCATCCCATAAGCATCCCACAGAGGGGACTGTCAGCGAATATCTATTCCAGTATCACCTGTGCTAAAACACACATCTCAAAAACAGCAACCACCCGAAACTTAACAGTTTTCCTGCAATTTTATCACCCCTCTCCCCTTCTCATCAGTAACATTTTATAAAAATCAGCATTGTTTTTGTAAGCACTCATCTTCAAGACAGCATGAACCAAAAAATGCTGAGCTGTAAACACAGCTAAATCCCATCAAAGCCAGAGGCTTGTGTATTTCCTTAAATTGAGACTAAAGTGGGAATACGGTCATATTTTTAATTCTTCAAAGAAACCAAGCACAAACCCCCTGCAGCTTTAGCACAATATGGTCAAGAGAGTGCAGCAATAAAAACCCTTCAGAAATCTCCTGTTCTGTAAGTGCTTGATATTAATACTCCCACTTTTTGCATCATGTTTCCCACAATTTTGTTTCACAAACACAAATGCTGGCAACACCTTCCCTACTAATGCACCGTCATCAGCTGAAGTAGGTTTAGCAGAAACATCATGAACTGGAGCAATATTACATAGGTCATAGCCTGGTCTCAGCACTGCTGTCTCCATTTCTGATGTCCTTCACTGTAGGGTGCACAGCCTCCTGCAGCTCAGCTGTGCTTTATGTCTAACCTTGGATGCTGCTTTACTCTGTTTTCAAAATATTAAAAGCTACTCGTGAACATAGAGCAAGAAAGAAAGAAAAAAAAAAAGCCTTTCAGGTCACTGTTTAATATTAATATACTTCAAGTGTAGAACTTTTAATAAAAAATTAACACATTGTCAGTTTGACTAAAAAAGTAGCCCATATTTAAATTTTTTACAATTAAGTAAAAAGCAGCAGAGATGCATGGGGAAAGGAGGTGAGAATGTATTAAATGTGTGCTGTTAGCCACCTTTAATTATTCAGATGTAAGTGAATAGATCTGGCTTTTCTGGTACTAAAGGTTTGGTACTAAAAGTACTGAAGTACTAAGTACTAAGAGGCCAGAGGTCTTCAGTGCCCAAGTGTCTGGAGATGCGGTGGATAGCTCAGTAAATGAGTAGTTCCAGGAGTGTGAGCCAGGGTGTGGGCAATAATATACATCATTTCTCCTTTTTCCAGATGCTGCCCAGCCTGGTCAAGGTGTTGAGCCCCAGCCACTGGCAGAAGAAAACTTACCAGTGCAGATAGAAGCTGAGGAACTGCCAGACCCTGAGGTCATAGTTGATGGGGAAAGCCAGGGAGACACCTCAGACTGCTTCCCGGATCTAACTGATGACTGATCTGACATGCTTGCTGTTCCACCCTGAAGCCTATGACACTTGTCCTTTGCATCCCATAGTCTCATTGTGTGTAAGAATTAGTCTGGCAAATTTCAGAAGGGAAAAGACGTGAGGTGTCAGATCTTCTAACCTCATTTGAAAAGGGAAAAAAAGAAAATATAAGGAAAAGCACACCAGTGGCTTCAAGGCCACACTGCCATGAGCTGACAGGTTCACTAACAAACACAACTGGGCAGCTCGTTGATGCTTTGCCTGATAACAGAGCTGCAGCTAAACTGTGGAGCCCCAGGTGACAGCCTGAAACAAGCCGGGCGGTTTCCCGTGCTCCCTGCCCACCCAATGCCTCGCCGTGTCTTTGCCAGCCAAAGACAGGCACGACAGGGGGATTGTGGTGGCCTGCCAGTCCCAGACATAAATGAAGGACCTGCCAGAAATTTCCTGAGAAAGAAAAAATTAAATCTCTTCTTGGGAGATTTCAAGGCATTTTTTTCACAGGCCCTGCAAAAGAAACTCAGTGGAGGTTTCAGCCAGGTATCTGTGTGCAGGGTGTTTATCCGAGCTCCAGACCCTCTGTGATCTGGCCCTCACTGCTTGCTGCCTGGGGCCAGGAGCAGTGGTGGGGGCTGTAGGGTGATAACTGGCTTTGCTCACTTTTTGGTGCCCTTTCACCAGGGTCCAGCTTGGGTTACCTATGAGCTGAACCAGCACCGGCACCAGCTTGCCTCCTGCAGCAGAAGGGTGCCTGGGGCCTGGCTGTACAAACTTTGGCAGAAACATTGATTATAATGCTGAGATTGTTTATCAGTGCAAGCATTAGTGCCTTCAGTGTAATGGTTTAGCTACTGCAAGCTGAAGCTGGCCATCTGCCTGTGCGTGTGGGCTTGTTTGGTGCTGTGCTATTTGCACAGACAGCAGCGATTTATAGCATCTCTTAGGCAAGTCTTGCTGCTACGGATGTCCCGTTCTGCTCAGGGGAGGTTTGCACGTGGAGCAGCTGGGGTAGACCTGCAGGGAAGAAAGATGAGGTGAGGAGAGGGCAAGGGCTCTGTCCCAGGCAGCAGGTAGCTGAGTCCCTGGCACAGCTGCCCTGGGGCTGCAGGATGCGCTGCCAGAGCAAGGTATTTACTGCACAAGACAACTTTGATAGTCAGAAGTGAGGCATGTGGGTGTTAAACTAGCCCAGTGAGCTAGAAATGCATGGTAGGGTAACAGCAGAGATGGTATATATTGGGATCAAAAGCAATGGGGGGCTGTAGATTGCATCCCTCTCTTCCCTTGTCATTTTGCCCCTGTTTTATATTGGGCTGACACTGTGCTGTGAATCCCTTGGAAACGGGTTTAAGATACGCCTTGTAAATACCATCCAACAAGGTCTGCAAGTACCCCAGCAAAATGCAGGGTAAACTGAATGCTTCTCTTCCAGGTGAGGGAGCTGGTGGGGTAGCTGTGCTCTTCCCTGGGAGTCCTTTATCTCATGTGCGTGTCAAGGCTCTGCATCAGTGACACCCAGCCATAGGTGGTTGTTCTTGTTGTTTCCTTGTCCTGTGATTCTCTTTAGAAGATTTTTAGATCTTGTGAGCTGTGTTGGCAGTGACTCAGCTTGTCTCCATTTTTTTAAGGCTGCCAAAGGAATGAGATTTTCCACAGTAGGAGTGAGATGATAGTTCTTTTCCTTATGGTGCTGCACTATCTCCTTTCGGTGCAAACATTCCTCAGAGGCTGTGAGTGGAGTGACAGCACAGGAGCACAGGAGCAGCTGGGTGAAGTGTGTCAGTGGTCAGTGGCACCAAAATCGGGGGGGCAGAGGCAGCTTTACTTTTACTTCTGCACATTCTGGCAGGGGCAGGCAGGGGACAGTCGACTCCAGCATATGCTTCAAAGGCTGAAGGGTGCTCTGAGGTGCCCTGGAGAAGGTGGCAGTGTTTAGGTGCTGAGGGGGAGAGAGCTGGGCCAGCCTTGTCCTGCCGGGCTGGTGCGTCCCGGCTCCAACTCGCCCCAGTGCCGCCTTCCCGCTGTCAGCCCTGGGAGGGCTGGGGGTGCCTGGGCAGCTGTTAACACCACAACTAGAGTAGCCCCAGTCTGGGAAGGCTTTTTCCCATTGAGGTGGGAGTCGGAGATGCGAGAGGTCTTTATGAGGCAGATGGGACACGGCTGGCTTTCTGTCCTTTCTCACTGAAGCTGCCATTCAGTCATGGGGCAAAAGTTTCTGTAACTGTGGGGTCAGGAGAGAAGTGTTTCAGCCTCTGCTCTTCCTTTAACTGTATGTGTTTGTGCCCAGCTATTTTTTCTTTCTGGTTGTTCCGTTCCCCTCCCCCGCCCCCTCCTTTCCTTGCCACGGTTTTGTTCCAAATAAAAAAAAAAAATAAAAATCTGTTTTCTAACTTGTTTTGGAAATGTTAAAGTTCTGTTATTTAATAATTCTTTCTGTTTTTTACTGCAAGTACAGGCTGATTGTCAAGTTTTTGCACAGCCAAACAAAGGAAACTCGATAATAAGTTACTGCTGACTAGAGCTGACTTGGGCAGCCTAGGGAACAGAGTCAGCCCAGAAGAAGCTGTAGGACAGTGGCATATAACTAGTGCCTGCTGGAGCGTGTGTGTTAATGTGCAAGTACATTTGTGTGCATCATTAGCTCACCAAGCCCTGCTCTGGTGTCTTGCCTGAACTGTGAGGTGCAGGGAAGGGAAATGGTCTGGTTTTACCCATCTTTATCCATCTATATTTTTTGGTGACACCTAAGCCACCGTGGGTGTGAGAGAGGATGCCAAACTGCACAGCAGTCCTTCTACAAGGAGGAGGTGGCTCCTGTCACCTTTAGACAAGTGGGCCCAGACTGGTGGGTAAAACCAATGTCACAGAATCGTTGGTGATAATATCAAATCCCTTGACTGAGCCATTACAGGGTTATCCCTGGAACAGTGGTGTGACAGGACATGGGTGATCCTGTCCTGCAGCCTATGAACCCAGCACTCTGAGAAGCCACATGCATGAATTTGCAGTTGTTTTACAGCCTGACTATGGCGCTATATCACCCAGGCAACAGCTGGGACACTTTCCAGGCTGGGGCTATCTGACAGATAAATCACGGTTAAAAAAACCTTCTGAATTTTAGGCACGTACATTGTAAGTTCGTTGTCACTTTTTATGAATTATTGCATTGAAATATTGCATCTCGAAACAAGCAAACGCAAAGTTTGTGTGTAACTCAGCTATAGAAGACAGCGTCACAGATAGGTATCTTTAAAACCATTTCCTTAACATGAGCCAACAAATTCTGGTGGCGCTGTAAGATCTAAAGTGCAGGTATTACCACCAGCAGGCAGGCAGAGGTGAGATGCCCCCCAGATTTCCATAGGTAAACACTGGTGACAGAAGAGGGCAAGAAAGGCAGCATCACCAATTTCTGTCTGAGGTGGAAGCAGACTTGCTGGTGTGTCACCGCAGAAGCTCGGATGAGCATTTGGATATTGCTTGTGCCAGGCTGCTCAGTGCCTGGGTGCAATCAAGCCCTGCCTGTACTTCACCACCCCGAGCAAATGAAATGCTCTCCTCTTGTTCTCTGGTGTAAAGCAGGCTGGGAAGCAACATGATCACCCAGTGTGGACCCTGTGACCTTTGACAACCACCGACCGCGTCCCGCATTGGTTTTGTTCACAATAAACGCTACAGTTCCTTTCTGCAACGTTACATGACTCATCTCTCAGGCAGGGGATGTGGCTGGAGGCAGCAGTGGAGTCTTTACTGAGAACCTATAAGGCCCTTAGACGAAGCCCTTCTGAATATTTGTGGTTCTCCAGCAAGCAAGTCACAGAATCTTAGAATGGTTTGGGTTGGAAAGGACCTTAAGGATCTTCTAATTCCAACTGCCCTGCAGTGGGCAGGGATACCTTCCACTAGACCCTGTTTCTTGGAGCCCTGTCCAACTTGGCCTGCTTCCAGGGATGGTTGGGGCATCCCCAACTTCTCTGGGCAACATATTCCGGAGCCTCACCACCCTTACAGTAAATTTCTTCCTAATATCTAATCTAAACCTAGCTTTTTTCAGTTTGAAGCCATTACCCCCTGTCCTATCACTACATGTCCCTGCTGGCAGGGGCTATAGTATAAAGTGTGATTTTATAGTTGATATAAATATAGTTAATATTGGAAATTCTTTGCAGGGTTCTTAAAACTCACCTAAACTGATGACCGCTAATGGTAGTTTTAGTATTGTCTAACACCATGGAAACTAGATGTATTACAGACCAGGAATTACTTGGAGGCAATTTTCAGCAAATCTTTTGGAATTGCAAATGTGTTACATTAGAGAGAATTATTGTCTTCTCCCATATCATATGCAAATGGAATAAAGAAATGCAGCTGAGTGCTTATCCTCTAGCCAGCATCACTGTCTCGGCTTTGGTTTATACAAGTTCCTCTTTGAGGGCAAAACATATTTTTCCAAAACTAAGGAGCGAAGCAGTTTTAAAAGCTTTCTTTGATACCAGAAGTCATGTAGCAAGGTACCTTCAAACAAACAAACAAATGAAAGAAAAAGTTGTTAGGATGCTGTTTTTGTCTGTGTGAAGAGAACTGCAGTAGCGACATCGACTGCACGACTTGGAGCAAAGAACATTAAGAATTTGTGTTGCACTCCCAGGAAAGCTTTCAATCACAGAGCAATAGGCCTCAGCTTTCTCCCCTGAAACAACAGACAAACCTATAGTGAGGGAATTTGGGGCAGCAGGGGTGGGATTCAGAGATGTGTGTGAACGAGTAGTCAACTGCTTGGCAGTCAGCCCCGATTCACCTTGAGCCGACCACAAAGTGGGGGTGGAGGATTTTCCGAGGTGGCACATGGAGCCTGGAGCAGGAGCTACCTGCTGGATGGGACAGCCTCTGCTGCTTCTGTGTCTGTCATGTCAGGACGAAAGGTGACAGGACAGAGAGAGAGGGAGGGTAATGATGAGATAGAGTGACTGCTGTGGAGGATCCAAGGGGAAGAAAGGGCACAGGCTTAATGACTGAGGGTACAGAAGTGGTGGTGAGTAATGGCAGACATAGATGCTGATCCTTCCCTTAAATAGGTGGGGAGGCTGCAGGGCGTGTCTTCCATCATCCTGCTGTATAAAATGTTGTCCTCCAGAAAGCTGTAGCTGCTGTTGCTTCCTCCTCACACCTATTCTTCCTGACATTTGGGATGAATCCTGTTCCCTAGACGGATGCACTTCCCTGCTGGTGGCAGATCCCGGCTCTGCTGAGCCTCTCAGGCAATGCTCTGCCTGGGGCATCAGGGACTTCTTAGTCCTCTCTGTCTTTCTCATGATGAGCAATTTGCTGTTCTAGTTTTGATAAGCCCATGAAGGGGAGAAAACACCAATCTTCTGATAGCAGTAAACAGGAATTAACCTTTTCTTCTCCCCCATCTCCTCTCATTGTAGCCAACACTTGTCAGAATTTTTCTTCTGATGTGACTTTCTGGTATGGACTTTGCCAGATGAGATGGGAGAAGGGTGATGGGAAGGTGGGACCCCAGCCAGCTTTTTAGATACCCTGAATAGAGGTAAGAACATGCCGGTTCCCTTTCTTTCAGGTGCACAAGCTGGATCAGGATTTCTCTTGCTCCCAGAGGAGGCCACCATGAAAGCCGTGCAACTTCAGCTTCTGTTTGTACATATTTCTGCCCAGTTATTGAGGGTTTGGGGCTCTTTTTCTTAGATGATTTAGTTTCTGATAAAGAGTTTTGTTTCCTCGCCTTCTGTTGAGAGCTTAAAGCTTTGCTGTGTGGCAAATACAAAGGCCTGTTTATACCTTTCTCTGGAGAACCAGATGTAGATGGAGAGGTTCCTCTTCGCTGTGAATTTTATCTCACCTATCTCAAAAAAACCCCAATGGTCAAACAGCCTCAGCATAAGAGGAAGGTTTATACCAAATGAGTGATGCTGCAGAGGTTAAAGGAACATCCAAGATAACACAAGTAACCATGGCAGCTGTAGTTCCAGCCCAGTGCATCTTACCCGTGTGGGCACAAGGTAGGCACAGTAACTTTCCATTGGGGCTGCACTGTAAACTTGCAGCCCTGCAAAGCGCCCCCTGAAGTTCAGCAAATCCTCACTGAGTTGCTGAAAGCAGTGTATGTAGGCAACATGAGAGATGGGTAGTCAGCAAAAAGGCCACTCTTCCATGATGGAAAAGAGGCAGCTGAAAAGAATGGTGACACCATCCTGAGCCTGACCACTGAGACTCTGCTTGCAACAAGAGGTGCTCTGAAGGGAAGGTGCTTTTAAAATGGTGCTTTGTAGACAGATAGCTGGGAGCCAGGACTCACCTGGTTCCAATTACTGGCTTTCTTTGGACTGGCAGGATGACCTAAGCAAGCCACATCAACTTCCTCTGCCTCATTTCCCCATCAGTAATCCTGGGGTGATCACCTAGGCCTGCTCTGTAAGATGGGCTCAATCCTGGCTGATCCACAGCAGCCCCTTGTGCCTGGGGGTGGCTGGGAGCTGGGAATGCCCACAGGGTGCTGCGTGCCAGGGTCTGTGCGGGCTGCAGCGAGCACTGGGGTCCAGCTGCCACAGGATGTCTAACTGCCCAGGATGTGAGGAAGGAGGTTTACAGAAATATTCTGGTGGATGCTGCCTCTGGTTAACCCTGTTAACTTGTGAGATTTCCTTCTGACTGCCAGGAGCGCAACAGAAGGGGTTGGGTTGCAAGTACTGCCCTGGTAGAAATACCGTGAAAAACTTGCCTCCAATGCCCCGGTGCTCACGTGTGCTGCACAGAACACCCCGTGCCTGCCTCACTGAGATCTTTAAAACCAGCAGTTCTCAGAAGTGCAATGACATGGAACCTTGGCCATTACTATTCCCGGCTGACAACGGCAGCCGTGGGGTGGGAGCGTTTAGAAACGCGAGCAGCTTTGTGCCTGTCCCTTCCCCTGCCGTGAGAAAGGCCTGCTCTCTGCCAGCACCCCCCGTGCTTGCTGTGCCGGTGTGGTGTGTTGGCGGCAGAGCCGAGCGTGGCTGGGATGGGGATGAGCCCATCCTGCCGCCCTGTTGTCCCTGCACACCGAGGCCGGATAGCTGGTAGGACTAGGTGGGGTGATGCATCCAAATGGCCGTGTGAAGGAACAGACAGACATCAGAGAGGCCAAGATGGGGATCACAGAGCGCAGGAAACTTGTGGGACCAGAGGAGGAGCAGGGAAAACTGAGCTGCTAAGTCGGGATTCACGCTGAGCAGGAACGGCTCCAGACGTACGTGGTGCAAAGAGCACCTGTACAAGTAACGCGAAAGACACCAGAACTCTCTTTTTCTGACTTCAGTGTGCAGCGGCAAGACTGTGCTGACAGGCCACTGGGATGTTTCTGAGAAGTTTACTTCTTAATTTCCTGGTGGTAAGGGCCAAACCTCCTCATATGCGTGTATGGGGCCACACAGCGATCCTTTGTTCGCTATCATAGGTCCACTGTCTTTTAAATAAACCACAGACACAGTTGACAGCAATTTTGGGATCCACAGTGATGCTTCAGAGAGGCTTATCCAGGAGAAGGGACATTTTATGCCTGCATACCTGAATGCCAGGCACTGCACTAGTAGGACAAATGCCAACAATGTCTTGCATTTGAACTGAAGACCTTCCTTTTTGCGTGGGAACTGCATAAAGGCTACTCAGGGCCACTCCTAAGAATAAATGCCTTTAGTACTGAACTGCATTATCCAGTGTCTTGTGCTCGGTCTCCTGGATCGCTTCTCACCCTCCCACCTACCCATTTTGGACTGTCCCTCACCCCTCTCTGAATTTATAATAATGTAATAGAATAAAACATCGTACAAAATATCGATCATACATGAATTTTTTAAGCTGATGATTTCGGGAGAGTGTCAGATCTTGAGCAAAAGATGACTTAGATGGTAGTAACAAGTTGATTTTCCTGAATATGTTTTTAAGAGCAGTTGTTCTTCTAATTTTTTTCTTAAGGTAGCTTCACTCTCAATCCACTCTCTTGTGACGAAGGGGCATATTGTAGTTAAGAAAGGTCTTCATGTATTTACCACTGCTAAGACTTGGAAGAGGCTTTTCTGTTCATTTATCTGGCTTCTTGTATAAAACAGATTGATTGCATCATGCCAGAAAATGTGCTTGGACTGCTTTGCAGCAGTAGTTATGTCATTGAAATTACTAGAACAAGGTGCTGAAAGTTAGAGCCTAAGTCTAGGATCATTATAGATGATGGAAATCATCAGCAAGACTGAAAGGCACCATTTGCAGGAAGAACTGATGGGATGCCGACACGTGCTCCAGCCTCAGTTGTTGTTGTGGACCACAGATTGCCAGACTGCCTGGTCTGTGGGGGTTACATTCCTTCAGACTAGAATTGAAGCGGGTATCTTTCAAACAAATGAGGTTTGGCTGTTGACACATGCTTACAGGTGGAAAAAAAGAAAATGACTGTGAGAGAGAACACCCGGGGCTGATGCTTTAACGACATGAAGCTGTATAAGGGAAGGTTTAGGTTATATATTCAGAAAAAAATGCCCTCTCAGAGGGTGGTTGTGTACTGGAACAGGTTATTTGAGTAAGTGATCACAGCATCAAGCCTGTCAGAGTTCTAAAAGTGTTTGGACAATGGTCTCAGACACATGGCGTGATTCTTGGAGTGGTTCTGTGCAGGGCCAGGAGTTGCACTCGATGTTCCTTGTGGGTACCTTCCAACTCGGGATATTCTGTGATTCTGTGTGGGATTATGGACATCACAAGGGAGCCATTTCTCATCAAATAACCACCTGAGGACTATTCTGCATGACTCATGATTTGAAAGCTTCCCTTTACATTTCTTTAGAGAAGGATAAAACCGTTTGTGCAGACAACTGTTTCAATGTTAATAGTGTGTGTCACTATTTCTAGGATATTTCCATTGCATGCAGGCAAACCAGTGCCAGCAGTTTCCATGTAACAGGCTCTGAGTCAGCATCCCCGCCAACACCTTGGCCAAAGCTTTATTTTGTGTTCATGACATTCATGTTTGCACCACTTTATTCAAGCTGGAGTTTTTCCTTTCTTGGCCCAGCATAGGCAGAAGTCAAGAGGAGCGAATGTGTGTCCTTCCTCAGCTAAATGGCTGAAACTGTACGTGGAAGCCAGCAGTTCCTTGGCATTTCGTAGTGCAGGGGCAACTCCCCTTGCCAACACTGACTTTACTTCTTCCCCACTCCAGCCACTGCCCCCCATTCCGCCATCCTGCAAAAAGCTGCAGTAAAGGGGAATGTACCGTTGTGAAACCCTCAGCTCCCAACCAGGGCAACCCAGACAGGGCCCCGCTGTTAGTCTTGCAGGCCAGGGTGCCAACCCAGGAGAGCTCCCAAGAGTAAGGTTACCCCTACCCAAGGCTTCCCCTCCACGTGTTACCCATCTGGCATTCCAATGAAGTTCACATTTGCTCTCCTCCTCACACACGGTGCATCACCAGAGGCCTGTCTTTGTGAGAAATTTAGAGGTAGGAATTGGCGATGTTTCCATCACTTTTCATGGTGAAGGTCTTGGGTGGTCATGGGGACTGCAAGGTGTCTAACCCACGTGCAAATGCCATTTATTACAACCTAAGCTTCATAGCAGAGGAGGTGCTGCAAACTGTCAGACGGGCTACAAATCTACTTTTCTGTGAAGAACGTGCTAAGTGTATTTGTAGCCTCCCTTTTCTAGTAGATCAAATAACAATTTTTTTTTTTTTTTTTAAATAAGCCTCAGGCATGAATGTTTATTGGCTCATCACCAAGTTGAAGACTAAAGAGTTGGGAACAACTGCATGTCGTCTCTTGAGATGTTGCCTTCAGATGTGTGGGAGTCTGTCACTTTTGCGCGGAAATGTAAGTATGATAACTTACATTCCCTGTGAGGAAACTGTGTAGTGTCTTACAAAGAACAGAAGAGTAAAAGAGAGAGAGCAAGCCACAAAAACAGATGTATATGACTACAGTGCTTTGTGGCTTTTGCAGTGGAAACAATACCACAGAGCTTGCAGTGCCTGCAAAGAACCAGCCCATTGTCAAGGCTGTGCTTGGTCCTCTGCTCTCCTGTGTGTCAGAAGGTGGAGGTCTCTAGCAAAGCAGTGGGGTAAACAGGGGTCAAGCATCCTCAGCAGACAGGTCTAGCTGAAGGCAGGTCCAGCGCCACTGCACTGGCAGACATCTACTTTTCTATCAGTGCCCTGGTTTTGCAGCTGGAGCTTGTTTAGCCCAGTGGTGGGTAGGAGAGAGGGTGTCTGCAGCCAGCAGAAGAGTGTGAGAGCACAGTTATCTACAGGCCTGGCAGACCCCGCCCCGTCCTGCCCAGTACAGCTTGGGGCAGTGCCGGGGCTGTGGCCATGCACAGATTCGGGCAGCAGCTCTCTGCATGCCCGTTCCTCTGCCTTGGGGGGGATCCACCAGCTGGTGTGGGAGGCTGCTCTGGCAGTGCTCTCTGCTGTAGATTTTAATGTCCGAAGTGCATCCTGTGCCACATTACTGAAAGTCCACACTGGCTTCCAGAGCTCCGTTGTGGCAGTAGCCCAAAGCTGCTGTGCTTTCTAGAGACACCTTCTCCTCAATGGCTTCCCTTGGGGCTTTCCTTGGAGGAAACAGAGACATCAGTGGATGGACCTACAGAGTTTCCCTCCCACTAACATCCAGAAAATCCCTTCCTTCCTCTAAAACGGGAATCAAAGCCCAAACAGGACTGCAGCATAGCATTCATTGTCTCGCTCCTCAAGGAAGGGAGGGTAAAGCTGGCAGGATATTGCCATTTCCCCACTTCTCATCTGGCAGGAAGACTGAGGTTAGAGACATGGGCTGCTTTCTCCTTGTCTGGCTGGGTCTGATGGTGCAGGAGGTTTCTGATGCTGGTTAGAAAAGGGGCTGCTCAGTGGGATGGACCATGCACATGCCAGGATCTCCCAGGGAATCCTCGTTGCAGGTGAGTGGTGTGGCCCTTTGCAGGTCCGGCTGTGCTTTTGTCACACAAAATCTCTAAGCAGGTTGATTTTGTGCCTATGCACCCACGTCCTCAGAAACATCAAGGTGCAGCGTCACTTCGGTGGTGTACAGTGAGCAGGGGACATCGAGTGCCTCTTCACTGCTCACAGTGAGCTCATTTTTGAACAGACTCTCCAGGACTGGTTTCTTGCTCCAGTCTACCTGTTGCTCTAACAGAAACAAGGATGTTTGGTGTGCTGTAACCGGTCTGCTGGAGCACAGGGGCTTTCAGTCTGACTCATTTCAGCTGTCATTTTACAAGAGCATGAGTGGGCCTGACAAACTGATTCACTGGAAGTCACGGCCTTCATTGTTAATACAGCGAATCCTTTTACACCTTGTTCTACTGCTATGGAGCTTTAACTCCCTTTTCTCTTCATGCACACACACATCTTTCCATTTGTATTCAGTTTGTACCAATTCCAGTTTCTGCCTGCAGCTTCTTGTGAGCGGGATGGCACTGAGCGGGCTGTGTGTGCTCAGAGGAGAAGGACAGATCCTGCCCCAGCGTGTTCTCAATTTGAGTGTGTGACAAACAGACAACACACGGGCGGACACTGGAAGCAGGTGGTGGATTTGAGGGATGTATCCCTGAGGAAGAAAGGAGTTGAGCAAAGTGTGGGCAGTGGTGTCAGCATGCTGGGGGCCTCCCTCCACTCTTGGCTTGATGGACCCAGCAAAAAAGAAGGAAACAACAACAATAAAAAAGCAGGAGAGATTGGTGTTGCTGTGTTTGCCCAGAGTCATTTTAGCACTTGGGCTGGAAGCAGATGTGCCCAGGAGATCGACACAATCTGTTTGGCTGGGGACACACCTGGGCATGGCTGCCCCTGCCCTCAGCTTGCTTTTTGCTGCAGAGGATGGAGGTCAGGCACAGAAACGTCATCTCTCTCCTCTTGCTTCCTCTCTCCTTTTGCATGTACCTCTGCTGTGCATTATCTGGAAGGAAACAATAACAGAAAGAAGGAAGAAAAGCCAGGTTTAGAGGCAGCAGTACTGTGACTTCAGCGCATTTTTCTCCTTTTTTGCAAAAAGCGGTGGTTTTTACCTCATTAGTACCAGTTAAAAAAAGATGAAGCTGGAGAAGAGGAGGTGTCTTACAAGACCGTCCTTTAACTTCAAGGAAGAAGAATGGCATGAATGAACAAGAAAGATTTACCTAATATTGTACATTTCCAATGCCACAGCTGTTCTTCTGTCTTCTTTCTTGGCCTACATCTGTGATAAAAAGCTGGAAGATTTCAGTGGCCACTGTAGCCAGAGGAATTGTGCTGAGGAGGGTAAGATTCAGAATCCTCGCCACTCCATCTGTTTCGTACTGGCATCAGGAATAACGATTTTATTACCTTCTCATGTGTGTTTGGACCTAGCTCCCCTGCCTCCTCACAGCTTCTTTCCTCGTGCTCTTTCCCACACCAGCCAGCTTCAGGGACGGTTTATGGCTACACCCAAGGCTGCATTCACATCCCCTTCCGTGCTCATCCCTCTCTCACAGCTTGCCCAGACGCTGGCCCTGCCTGCAGGATGCCTCTGTGGCACTGGCCAGCCCCTCCTAGATCAGGTGTTGATGTGAAGCTGATTCCTAATGGTTTCCAAGGGAAGTGTGTCTCCTTTGCAAACGTTGTCCGACAGCCAGCAGGCACCTGGTCCTCATGGGGGTCCTGGGCTTGCTGTCCCCTTGCTGCTGCTAAGACTTCGGGGGAGAAGAAGGATTCCCATCGCTCCCCCACCCAAAAACTTCAGGATGGTGGCACGTGGATGCTGGAGCCGAACTCTTCGGGTGAGCACTGAAGAGGACAAGGGCCCAGCAGGCCCTCCAGTTGGATGGGCAAACCTCAGGGGCATTCCTGCCTTGAATGTGCATTATCTTTTTTGCTTCATATTGTCCCCATCCTGACAAAACCCTCCACTGAGAGGAATTTCTGCCCATTTATTTTTTTTGGTGTGTCTGTGCTAGAAACAAGAAGTGCCGGGGTGAGCGCTGGAGGAGGGGAGGAGGGCACAAGGGCTGTACTGACACATCCCATGACTGCTCACAGTAGAAAATCCTTTCACCTGCCAGGAGCTGTCATGAGACAAGGCGACACTGGATTTTTTCTTTGACCCTGAAAATGAACTTTGGGAGGATTTTCCTAATCAAGTGCTTGCTGCTTTTATTTCCCAGTGTAAAATGTGAGTTTTTCTTACCCTTCTTTGCTCTTTTGGACTAACATTAAAATTGCATTTTAAGCCATTTACATTTTGGTGGGCTGTTACTGATAAGAAACTAGTTCCACTTTTCCAGTGAGTGCAGACATCTGGGTTATTGCTATTATTATTTGATTTAATTTTCAGCCGGGGGGAGGGCAGGACCTGAGTTTCCTCTTCCAGTTATAATAAGAAGCTGTAAAGAGTTTTGGTTTTAAGTTAATGAGCCTTAATTTGACACATGTATAATGAGAAATGTCAGCATGCAGTTTTCTTTCTGCCCTCAAGGTAGCTTGTACTACATTAGAGATCCTCTGTTCCCTGTGCATTATCGCATGTAATTTTCTTTTCTTATCGAAGATGTGCAAATCTTTTGAAAGTGTAATTTATATTCCTCCATAAATATTAACAGAGTGATATATTTCAGTGTCTTCAGTGGAGTTGAAGTCTAAAATGTGAAAACAGCAAGCAATATATATTTTGCATGTTATTGTTCTCATTATTTTTTAAAATACTAATCTAAAAACTTAATTAGGGTGTTAACTCATAGATTAGAGACGTTCATAAGAGATGGAGACAATACAAGCATGCGTAACTTTTTTTTTCTCTGTTTCATTCCACTGCAGATTGTATGTATGGCTGTTTAATGCTTTGCTTTTCCTTCAGAACAAAATTAGGAGATAAATAAGGATTTTTTTTTTTTTTTTAATGTCCATGATCTATGAAACGTTCCCCAGCAGAAATGATGACTCTTCCCTTGAATGGAAAACTTCTTTCAAAGACTTCCTTCCTTTTCTAAAGTTTCTACGGGATCTTGTAACTCTTTCTTGTGACCGTGTGTGAGCTCTGGGCTCCCAGTTCAGATCTTTCTGCCCCTTGGAGCACATTTCAGTTGGCATTTTTTAGCAGAAACATTTCATTAGCTAAACAGATTTTTAGTATCAAATGTGTGGGATACTCAGCTTTCCACCAGCAAGACTACAGGAATCAGTCAGATGTTTGTGTCTTGGTGGTCTGTTCACAGAGGTGCCATTGAATTATGTTTGAAAACTCAGATTACTTTTTTCCTTTACTTTCAGAGAGGAAATATAAGTAGTTTCTGTTATGCAAAGAAATCCTGTTAATAGCTCTAAATAGTTGTTCTTGACTGAGCAGAAACAAATATTAGAATTCAAATATTTGGGTATAATCTGTAGTGTCATCTATGTGGGGCATAGCTGCTTCCAAGGCTGGTTAGGTGGTAGCTTGATTTCAGGATTTCATTAGATATGTCAGATACTTTGTAAGAAAGGCAATGCTGAAAGAACAGCCTCTCTTTAGACTGAATTCAGGTGAATGTGCCCAGAAGCACTACAGCATTAATGTTCTTGTCGCAGAGGCACAGCATTTTAGTTCTTTGATTATATCTAATATTGTTGGTTTAATGAAATAGCCACTGGATTTCAGTTTCCCCTCTGTGGGGCAGTTTGTCATTATCCTAGCTACCAGGAACAAAGGACTGCAATAAAAACGTGCATAAACATAGCTTTTCTCTCTGTGGGGAAAAAGTGCTTAAAATATATAAAATTAGAGCAGAATCAGCTCTTCCTGCTGATTGGCTTCGTCCCGTAAATTGAGGAGGAATGAGCATCAGAAAATGAGATGCGAAATAAGCCGTGGCCCTGAGCGCCCAGTCGGTTGCCACTGAGCTTATCCCACCTGACACTTGCACGCAGGTTTCCACCTCCTCCAGCAGATTTTCCACCTACCTCAGGGATGGGGACAGTACTTGAAGTGACCTCCCAACAAACTTTGCACTCTGAAAGCGTGGGGTGGGTCCTGCAAGGGCCATGTGTGCAGCAGCCTGGAGGGGAGCGGGCAGGGCGCTCGGGCACAGCCTGGAGGGCCTGTCATCCCCTCAGGTGGTAACGTGTGGACTTTTAGTGTCCTTGGCTTTCCTGAATATCCCCTTTGGCAGCCCCACGCTCAAGTGCTGCCCAGTCCTTTGGGAAGTTCCTACTCTTAACTGCCGTGGAGAAGGCAGCTGTCAACAAAGGAGACCTGCGAAGAGAAAAGGGGGTTTTTTTGCCTTTGCCTATCTCATAATGTTTCCAGCACCCCATCAGTTCACAGGATGTGAGTGGCTGTTTGTCTCTGCCTGCCTTACTTGCCCCACCAGGATTGTGTGCTAGGAAAAACAAGTGGATATATTCCAGTGGGGCAGGGTGCCTGTGATGGGTGAGGAGGGGGCACTGCCGTGGGTCTGCCTTCAGTTCAGTGCCTTACACTCACTCACTGCTTGACAGGGGTTACTATTATCATAATTATTGCTGTCACTGTTGTTGCTGAACAGATCCTACTGTCCAGGGACACAACTGGACTGTGTTCCTGATGCCTGCAGCAATGTTTGCAGTGATGGGTGCTCTGGGTACCAGCGTGGACCATTTGCAAAACACACCAAAGCGACCTTGTTTTCAGGAAGGGTTAAGTTCAGGGTTAAACACGTGGGCAACCATGAATCTTGGCATCCAGAGTCATGCCAAGTAGGCCAGCCAGAGTATAAAAAGTCAGCTTTTGAAAGCTGGACTCCTAGCTTTCTTCCCTCTCAGAATTAAACTGGATGCTTACATTTATCTGTTGAACAATCAAGAGGTGCTTTGGAGCAGGGCAAGAAGATGGCAACGGGAATGCAGGGAGGCTCAGGCAACCTGGGGAGGAGCAAGTGACAACCTTCTGGGTGAGTGCTGTGGCTGCTGAGCTTGGCAGCGAGGGCTGCTGGAGACCACTGATGGGCTGGCTGTGCTTCCCTGAACAGGCTCTGTCGTCAACCGGATTTACACGGCAGTGAACGAGACGGCTCTTCTCAACATCGCCGCTGCTGGGAGCGTGTACCATGCAATATGGCACAGGGAGGGACAAAACCAGCAGAGGCTGGTGCAGATCAAAGATAACAAAGTTAAGTACTACGTGAACAAGGATGAGTGCAGGTGTAAGATGCTCCAAAATGGGACTCTGCAAATACATCAGGTGGTGAAAGGGGACAGTGGAAATTACACGGTGACTGTTTATCAGCAGGATGGAAAATGGAAGGCAGAAGAAAGGACACGGCTCTTTGTTCAGGGTGAGTTTTTGCTTTTTCCATACCATTCCCAGCATAGCTGAATAAGACTTGGTACTTTTTTTTCTCTCCTGCAGCCTTTCCTACTCATTGCCCCCCTTTCTGATTTGGGGGCAGGGGGACTTCTGTAAGACATACCTTCTTTCTCCCACCACTGACAGCAGTCTGCCTCTCTTCTCCCTTCTCTTGCTCTTGTTGATGGCCTGAGACCCCTGCCTTCTTTCTGGCTCCCCTATTTGTCAGCCACCAGATTTCTACACGTGCCCCAGAAAGCAGCTGCGAGCAGGTTTGTGTTGAGAGCAGGGTGAGTGGGGTCGGCCCTACTGCAGCACCAGGAATGGTGCTGGGACCCTGGGCTGGGGTAGCACCCTGCGAGGGGGGCTGGGCTCCCAGCAGCATCCTGCTTCCAGAAACCTCACACAGGCTGCTGTGCTCCCACAAGAGGTTTCTGGAAGCAGGATGCTGTTCAAAGCACAACTAAGCACACACCTGGGGATTTCAGCTGCATGGATTCAAAGCATGAGGGCAGCCTCCATTTCTATGCTGAATCTTGTCCTTAGGGATCAGAGGAGTAGCAGCCCAAAGTTTTTCAGATGAACAGGGAAGATGTGGGATGGTTATTCTGCTCCCTTATGGCTGCTGCCACCTCTCCAGACCTCTAAGCTGTAGGACATCATGGGGTTTTTTTCCCCAAAAAGAAGGTAGTTTTGCTCTGTCCTTCTTCAGCCAGCATGCACAGCTTTGCCAACCTCTCAGGTTCCTGGGCACCAGTTGGCACTACAGAAATGATGCCCTGATGAGGCAGCAATGACAGCTGGAATGGTTTTATCAGGGTTTCTGTGCAATGGGAAGCCCTGTGTCTGAGGGGCTGCTGAGCAGTGAGGATGTCTCATTACTTTGGGAACTATTATTGCAAACACATTCAGGAAGTCATCAGGGCCTGATGCTGTTTGTTCATGTTTTAAGCCACTGAACTGTCATTGGGGTGTCCTTGTTTCAGGTTAAGGCTCATGTTCCAGCCCAGCTGTGTGCTGCATCATTTCCTCCACTGTGCAGCAGCACTGTGCAGAGAGGTTGCCTTACCTCTGACACACAGTTTTGGAAGTAAAGTCCTGTAGTAACTGTTGGGCACTGGAGTAGTTTGTCAGCCAGGTTACCCCATTGTTACTAGGGCTGGACAAACAGCTGTTAAAAAAATCCCAAACGGTTTCAATGATGTCCTGACACAACTCCATCACCAACACCTGGACTCCAGTGTTTCACGCTGGGATGTTCCCCTGAATAACAGGTTACAGTTTGCAGAAGAGGAGTGGGTTTAATCGGGAAAGGGTGGCTGCAGATGTCATGGTGTGAACCCAGACTGCATGTGCCACAAACAACTCTCACTGTCTTTAAAATTTATGGCCTCCATAACTTACACTGCCTGTAACTAGAGGTGACCCTGGCAGGCTTTTATTTTTTCCATTTGCTGTCCCTGCCAGTCGCCCCTAGTCGAGGAAAACCCCACAGGCTTTTCTGGCTCTTTCATTGCCACCAGTGATAGAGAAACGAACCAAAATGCAACTGGTTGTTTGCAGGGCGTAAGAAGAGACAGAAATCTGTTTTCTCTGTCACAACCTCACTGAGAGCTGAGGTGTCTGTTTTGTGTTTTCCATTCTGGTTTGATGGGCTTTCACGCTGTTGTGCTGGCTGAGTGCTCTTGGTAGTACACAGAGCACCATAAATAGTTTCTCCTGCTTTAGAGAAAATCTCTCCTGACAGGCACAGGCAGAGCAGGGCCAACTGCATTCGCACCAAAACACTGGGGCTGGAGTTGGAGGGGGGCTGTGGCTCCGAGTCCCTGCCATCCACTGCCTCCCTGCAAACCCAGCTTCCTCCCTTCACCTGCCTGGCTGGCTGTGAGCCAGGCTGAGCCTGAGAGTAGTCCAGCCACAGTGGTGCAGCTCTGCTTTGCTGGGCCAAATATGTAGGCTACTGCACTGCACTGCACTGCACTTGATTTATTATGGCCACGTTACTTCTGCGGTAGAGGCCTCATTTGCTCTTCATTCCTCTGTTAGCAGGTTCATTCTCATTATCTGGTTATTTGGGCTTAGTTCTCTGTTCTGCTTAATAATGGAGGTTTTCAAAAGGAGAAACCATCTCGGATGTGCCTGTCCCTTCTCTTCTTTTCCAGAGCGTGTCCCTCAGCCAATCCTCAGTGCTGAATGCATGAATAAAACTGTATCTGTCAAGTGCGCAGTGCACCACAAGGCTAAAGATGAAGAATTTACAATAGAACTGACTCAACCTAATGGCAGAAAAATCCAAAAGAATGCAGCTATGTTGGAATTGCAGACACGGCATTCCGGGACATTCAGATGTGCTGTTAAGAACCAAGTCAGCGAAAAAATGGTTGAAAAAGCAATTAAGTGCTCAGGTAAGAGCTTTCTTCTGTCAGAATCTGCTAGGGTGGACCCACACAGCCTGATGCAGTTGCACATACCTGTAGGACTGGTCCAGGTGCCAGGAGCACAGATGGTCCTGGGTGCTCAGTACTGGCGGTCTAATGTTGACACAGTCACTGGGAGCTGGTGCTGCTGTGGTAGCCGGGATGTGAGTGAGGTCTGGGGGTTGCAGGAAGAGTGGGACAGGCTTTTCTGGAGTCAAGAGCCTTGTGGGAGGTAATGAGGCCTCCAGGGCGCACTGCAGTGCTGCTCCCACTCGAGGTGAAGTCTTCTGAGGGCAACTTCAGCCTCCCAGACAGATCAGGCTGTCTCAGGGTGAATGAATCAGAGAGAGATTCTTGGTCATCCCATCATTTTCTCCCTCCCCTCCATCCCTGCTGACTCTTCTCCCAAAAATTGCCAGAAGTACCCTAACAGACTTTTTGGTGCCAGCTTCCTGATAGACTTGAGCGGTGTCAACCACCACTAGTGGTAGATCAGTGAAGTAAAGAAGAAAGCAGGGAAGTTGGTCTGAAAGTGCTTTAATGACATACAGCAGTCCGCAAAAGGCAGAAAGCACTTTCCTCTTAATTTTTATCCTCCCTTATTCCTTTAAAATTAATGGTACTTCCCAAAGGTTGACTTCAGTCAAGTGGTCCAAAGCCAAAGAGTTTTCTTCAGATAAAACTACACAAACTACCACAACATAAATCAACAGTTTATTTTTGGAAAATGTGGCCTGGGATCTTCTAGTATGTATATGAAGCCACAACATTGATTTCAGAGGATTTGCTTTTGGTTTACGTCCTCATAATGGAGAAATCACTTGTGTGCTTTCTCCTCTGCATAATCATTATCTACAAAGGTGTTGGTTGCCTGCTACATGTGGGTGTGGTGGATGGGTGCTCTCACAAGTTGAAAAATAAGCTGCTTGAACTCTCCAGCTTGGCCTAGAAGTCAGGAGAGCAGTTATGGAGAATTCAGCTAAGCTTTGGGGTTGCATGGCTCAGACGAGCATGGCTCAAGCCATGGTTTCTCTTACTCAGGTGAAGTGTGATCTTTCTAAATCACAGGTGCAGCAGAAGAACTGAAGGAATTGCATTTTAAATGGTCGGGGTCATGCTGAAAATTATTAAATAGGCAAAAGAAGCTACTGTGTGATTCATCTCCCCCCCCCCTCCCAGTAACAGTTTTGAAAGTTAAGGCAGAAACAAAGGACAGATCGTACTGGTATGGCACTGGACGTGGTGTTCCATTCAAAGTTCAGAATTCCGGTGCTTAACTAGGGAAAAGTCCTTGAATTTGTCAGGCTTGGGTTCACCCCACCCAATCTCAGGTGCTTTGCTTGAAGCATTCCCTTGATCCAGATTCCCGCTGGAGCTAGTGGAGCAGGGGGAGAGGGGTGGGCTTGAGAGAGCTGGCTGAGTATTCCCAATATCCATCTATTTCTGCCACAGTGAATTTAGGGAAAGTCCAAATCGGAAGGTCAGCCCATGGTGTGAGGAGGGAGGGAACAAGCCTTAAGGTGTATGGCCTTTACTGCAGTGATCCAAAGTCTGCTGAGTCTGACTGAAGGACAAGGAACTGAGGGACAGGGTGGTCTCTGCTCCCCTGTGCAGCCCTTGCCTCCTGAGAAATCCTCCTGATGTTTAATATAGCTGAACAAGGTGGTTTTTTGGATGCTGCATGAGCTGCCTGACCTGAAGGACTGCACAGTGCCAGCACTGGGAAGGGAGGAGAGGTATGAGAGTGTGCTGCTGCATTAGGGCTGTTTACAGCAGGGCAAACTATCCCAAACATCTTGTCCTAATGAGGAAATGCTGGCAGAAGCTGGCTCTGCCAGGGCACAAGCCAGGCAAGCACAGGCCTACCTGTACTACTGGTATAGGCAGACACTGGCCATCAGCTAGATAACACAGATTTCACTTCTTCTCACCCTTGAAAAATGCTCTTCTTCCACAGGGCGAGTTGGGTGTGAGAGTTTGTTTTTTCTCACATTATTAACAGGGAAACGAAAGGTTTGCCACACCGATCTTTAGGGTACAAATATGGCATTTCTCAGACACCAAAAAAACCTCTAAACCCATGTAGCACTACCCTCCCTCCTCAAACTAAAAACCCCTCAAACCTTTCTGTGTGGTGGCAGGAGTCTGCCAGATCTACAGTGGATGAAAAATCCCCCACCTTGCAGTCAAACTTCTTTCCAACCCTTCTATCCTCTTCGAACACTTGGCCCTGCATTTAAGGCCTATCACCCTGAATTTTGACCTCTAGAAAGCAAGGCATGCTTCAGGTGGATTTCAGGTCAGCAAACCCTCTGTGGTGAAGGAACAGGAAGACTCATAAATTTTTGCTTGCAGGCAAACCAAACTCTCGTTTTGAGACCGTGATGTATTTGGTTATGTTCTTTTCCTTTTTACCTTTTTTTTTTTTTTTTTTAATTTGTGTACAGCCAAAAATTGAAGAGGAAGTACCAAAATATTGTGAAGCAAGCTAGTCTCAGTGTTTCCAGCTCAGTAGAAAGTACTTAAGAAGTTTATTTTTGTTAGATGTTGAGTACAGCCTGGATGCTCATTGCCCGTAAATGGGTCCATTGCTAGCAAGAACCAGGCATTTGTGGTAATTTAAATAAGTTGAGCTGGCACACATGAATGCTCTGGTTTCAATTTTCTGCAGAACTTGAATCCATTATGGAGCAATCAAAATTCTCCAGAAAAGGCATGCTCTGCCTTTACAGTCAATGGAAGAAAATACAGAATTCTAAGTAGATGTTGTGCAAGTTATTTCCTTCTATCTAACATCCTCTTTCATTCTCTTAACTAGGCAAGCTGGACCTTTATCTCATCTTAAGCATAGCAGGAGGTGGAATCCTTTTTGCCATCTTTGTGATTTGGCTTGTTTGTTGTATCAGGAGGAGGAAAGCAAAAAGGCGTGAAGGTGATGGTAAGTGTTTAAGGGGCTTTATGTTGCTATCCAGACACCTAAAATCTTAGAGCTTTCCACTGAACTTCCCTGTAGTCAGGAGCATGCTCTCTGCCTTTTCATGAGCAACAACCTGATTTTAGCATATACTGAATCTGAGCAGATCAGTTGGCATTGCCAGTCTCACTTTCTGATAAATGCTTTTGAACAGAGGACTTGTTCTCAAGCCCTTTTGTTTATCTGTGGGGGAAGAATTGCTCCTCTAAAACTTGGCCGAGGTCACCAGTCAGGAGCATCCATGGGGTTAAAATATACACCTACATATCATGTCAGCAGATTTTTTTTTCATTAAATTTATGTGGTATAAAATTTGGGTACTTAACATCATTAGTAACGTGCGGAGACAGTCTAGCTAGTGAGCAGGGGCAAGAAGGGCTCATCTTTTCTATGTGTTTCCTCAGGCATCTCACAGGACTTGTCCTCTCTACAAACAATGTCCTTGGAGGCCTGTCAACACTGGAGCTCCAACTTGGGGCACTTTTAAAGTGTTGAAGTTTTCAGAGTGTGCAGAGGTCTCTTCTGTTGTCCAAAATTCATGCCTCTTTCAGACCACAGGAAATGCTCTGACAGTCTTCTCTGAGTGGGCTCTCAGAACTGACAGAGAGATTGCTTTGAATTACACCCAGCCTGGGCATTACTGCTACTTTGGGTGGACAGAGGACACTGAGCTCCTGCTCAAGAAGAGTCGTCTGGCCTACCTGGAGGCTAAAGCAGGAGGGAGGTTGCCCTGGCAGAGGCTTTTTTTCTGAGTCCTTCCCTCACATACAGTGTCAGGCTTCCTGTGTGGTCTCAGATAACAGCTAGTCTCTGTGCCAGTCAGTTCTTGAGTTACAAAATGGGAGTAGAATCTGCTGTGTACACCACAGCAGCCTTTGACAAGATAAAGAGGGCAATGCCAATGGTCAGGCTGACCAGGGTAAGCATGATCAGTCCCATGGCCGAGGTGAGAGCAACCTCACCACACCTGGGCATGGGTAACTTTCTATGGCTCTCCTGCTTTCCCTAAAGCTATGACTATGAAGAACAGGCAAGTGCTTTCCAATTTTCTGGGAGAGTTCACAGCAGTGCAATCACAGGATGTTGTCTCAGAAGGTTTGCTATACCTTGTGAGCACAATGCTGGTGTGAGCTCAGCCATCTGAGTGTTATTTTACATTATAGCTTTTCCTGTTTGAGTGGCATAGATTACTCCTTCAACTGTGCAGTGACACCATATCCTCAATTCTTGGGTCTGGATTCAGCAAGAATTAAGAAAACAAGTCTGGGAAAATGAGAACTAATGTAAGAGGGTGACTAGCCTCTTAGAGACAGTTTGGAGTGTGCTTAAGGCCAACTCAGTGTCCCAAGAGGTAAATCCCTCAATCCCTAAATTAAGCTGAGTGGCATTTCAGAATGATCAGAAGTCAGCTGGCATGAATTTACTTCTTCTGTATGTGAGAAAATTAATGCTGGGAAAAGGGACCTCTGGCTTCCAGGTGTCTGGAAATCCCAGCATGGATAATGGCAGGGCAGAGTGCTTTGATGTTGCTTCCTGGTGTTACATCTCACTTTCCCTTCAGTAGCTACTCCAAGAGAGTAGCAGCTCAGGCTATTGATGACCACTGGGGCCTCCCTGACAAAGCTGGTTCCCTCAACAGACAGGGCAGAGCTGCCCCAAATGCTCCAGGTGCCTTGATCTCAGCCAGGCAGATAAAAAAAGCTTCCACGTTTGCCCGGCATGTGCAGGTAGAGGTGATTTTTCTTGTTCACTGGGATAGCAGGAATACCTGAGAGCGGCAGGTCAAGATCGACATTTGGCTTTTCCCTGCTTGGGCCAAGGACATTTCTCCGACTTGGTAGCATGTACCTGACTGTGGGGTCCTTCTGTCGTTGCAGACGAGCAGCGGATGATGCAGACCCTGCCGGCGGAGTGCGACAGGGCGGTGCGGGAGCTGCCCCCCACGCCGTGCACTCCCACCCCGAAGCAGCTGCGGGTGCAGCAGCGGCCGCTGCCGCAGCCCCAGGGGCAGCAGCAGCAGCAGCAGCAGCAGCAGCAGCAGCAGCAGCAGCCGCAACCCCCGCGGCCCCGGCCCCGGCCCCGCACTCAGCCCCGCGCTCCGAACCACCCGAAAGAAAGACCTTAAACCTGCATCCCGGGAGGAGGGATGGTCGCCCCTCTGCTCCGCCGTTCGCCGGGGAAAGGAAGTTTCCAAAAGTCAGGAGTGCCTCTCGCCCAGCCTTGCGTAGTGCTCAGCTATGAAACGACGGCTTCTGTTGCAGAAAATTAGAGAGAGAGCATCAAATGGAGATGAAGAGACCCGGTGGAGGAGATTCAAGGTGATGGGCACTCATCCCTGTGGCCATTTTTCTTCATGTGTCTCCATGTTAGGGTATGGAGCATTGAGCCTTGAAACCCGTGTCTCTCTGCGGTTCACTTCTTACCGCACCTTGTTGTCTTTGTGCTTTCTGGATGATTGATATCAAGAAGAAGCGAAAGCTCTAGTGAGACAAAATGGACCCATGGATCTTACAGGGTTTTGTCACGTACATTTCTCCTGCCACTCACTAGGACAGCTCTCTGGCTTCAGCATCAAATACAAATGTACGACCTCCTGGACCACAAGATAGTTGTATGTAATTAAATGCTTGCCTGAAGTTGAAAGAATCAGTGTCATCTAATGCAGAGAAGAAAATACTGAAAGGACATATAAGAGCCTCGAAGCACCTATGTAGGAAAAACACAAGTGGGAAAGAAATAAGCTTTTCCCTTTTGCCACTGTGTGCAGAACAAGAAACCCTGGGCTTAAATTGCAACAGGGGAGGCTTAGGTCAGGATTTTTTTTTTTTTTTTTTCTTTTCTAGATGAAACACTGAATTAGATTTCTGGGAGAGGATCTCCAGCACTGGGGGTTTCAAAGGGTGGATGAGACAACTGTCTGTGAGGCATCCTCATCCTGCTGAGGGCCAGGAGAACATGCTACACGGCCTCTCCAATGACTCTTTCAGCTCAGTTTTCTGTGACTTGTTGGCAAATAAAACAAACCTTTATTCTCAGCATTACTGTTTAGCTATCCAGACAATTTTTTTTTTTTTCTCCTGGAAGAGTTCTGGTACCTGTTGGCTCATGAAACAAGCATTATGAACTGCCAAGCAGTCTGATTACTGGTGGCATTGTCTGAATTGTCATGGCTTTCTGTCACAGGGCCTCCTGCTCAGGGTGAAGAGACCACATCTCTTGATTTTGCTGGGAAACACCTCACTCACAACAAGGTGATGACAGCTGCTGAGAGACCTCCCTCTCAAAGGGAGAAGCTGAACTGTGGTAGCTGTACCTGCATCACCCTCTGTGTGCTGGACACTGCTCACTTCTCCGGTCCTTGGGGATGTTCATAAACTTCCTCTACAGCTGAGGGGCCAAGAGAGGACAGGCCTTTTTTAGAGCAATGATTCAATGGGTACACTGGCCCATCTGGGGTAAGAGGCAGTGCAGGTGAAGGAGGAGAGAGTTGTGAGAGACACAGAATATGAGACATCCAGCTAGTCTGTTGGTGTTAGGCAGAAGAACACATAATACCTCTTGCAGGCTTGACTATCCTACACATTCCTATGGAGATAAACCAGCCATCCCTTGTTTCTCCTCAGAGATCTGACTGGTATATCCTTCTGCTATAAGGGAAGGGAAGTAACTTGTCAGGAGAAGGAGGTCTCTGCCTCCTCCAGAGCTCTGTCACTTCTTCTGAACTCTGACACTAAGCACAGCCCTGGGAGTGTTACTTCCTCTTGCCTTTGCTTCCCGCAGCTTGTTTTAGGGCTTTCACTAGTTAAAGTTGCCCTTGGCAAACATTTCACGGTTTATTTTGTAACATATCATACATTATATCCCTGCAGTGAATGAATAAAGGAAAGACTGGGTGGAGAGGATCTTAGTTCACACCTGTGCTGGTTGGTACTTCAGTATCTGTCATCTCACTTTGACACAAAGGAGGCAATAAAACTGTTTTGGTCCCTGAGCCACAGAATCACGGTTGCAGGAGGTTTCACATCACCCCTGGGAGGTACTGGCTGCCACCTGAGTGTGGGGCCCTCCTCTGCCTGGGGCTGGTGGGGCGACACTTGGCACAGCTCCTTGCAGGGGAGCACCAGTGTGTGTGTGTGAGGTGATGTCAGGGTGACTCTGGCCCAGCACAAAGGTGTGTTTGATGTCCCAGCAAGGAACTGCAGCACAAAGCTAAGTCATGCCCAGGACGGGAATGGGAGGCAAGAAGCTTTTCCACTGTAAGTCACAAACTGGGTCTAAACCCGCCTTCAAGACAGCGTGCTCGAGACAACCCTATGAACTGTGGCAACCTCTGTTGTCTCAGCTTAAGCCACGGGAGGGCTGAGCACACCCAAGAGCTGCCCTTGGCTCACCTTCCTGGGGAGCAGGGCTGCCAGTGGGCACTCTGAGTACAGGGCACGACAGGGGCCACAGCAGTGGGCATGAGTGAAGAGTGGAGGTGTGTGTTTTAATGCTGCCACCCACCCAGTTGCTGTAACCAGCCTCAGCCAACTCATTGAGAACTCTTGTGGGTTATGGGACTTTTTTCAGCTAAATGTTTCCATATTACATGCCAAGAAGCTTGAAGCTAAATAAAAAGAGCTGAATTTAGCCCTTTTGGGTGGACTTGCACCAAAACACAGTCCTTGTCAGGCAGGCAAGAAAGTACTAGGAGCACAGAGTATGCTCTCTCACCAAGGCAATACCTGTTTCTGATGGATACCTTTTTCTTTGATAGCCACCATTGTTTCTGTGATGTCTCATATTTGTTTCTGACACGCTGCAATGGGCGATACTTGTACAGTATGAATTCCACTCGGTGCCTCCTTGGTAAGTCAGCAATTTTTCTGAAATGTGTGTCGTGGAGCATTCAAATCTGAGGCTTTTATGCTGTAGAGGTTGTTTCAGTTCTGGAAAATGAACTGACATTGTGGCCTGAAAAATAACAGGAAGTGCTTGGCTCTGGTGGTGCTCGCTGTAACATTTCTTGGTTCTTCTTTTGTAGATGCATCCACCAGTGAGTCACAGGAGGTGAGGAGTTTTTTTCCCGTTCTTCTTAAGGGGGATGAGATGAGACGACTGATGTGCTGGGCTTGCCCTTATCCATGTGCTGCCTCATCCTCCCTGCTCAGAGAGATGCACTTTATGCTCCCTGGGTATTAGCAGGGGTCACTGTTGCTTGGTGGTGTGCTGCAGAGCCAGTGCTGAAGGAATGGAAGTGCAGCCCCGAGATCGAAGCAGGTCTGTAGTCGTGCTGTGGCCCTGCAGTGCTCACCAGATGGGCAGGCTGAGCAGCACACAGAAGAGCAATGGTTGGTTCTGTAGAAGATACAGATCTTCTATCCCAGTATTAGTCCACATGGTATCAGCAGCACCAGCAGCCCAAGCTTGGCCTTTCTAGTAAAGTAGACAAGACCTCCTTGTATGTCAGTTGGGCATTAGCCTGTCCAGAAGGAGGTTTTCAGGCTTCTGGCACAGGCAGTGCTGGAGCCAGCCAGATAATTTCATTTCTAAAATAAAACTCTGAGCCCGTAAAAGGTCAAGAAGGAAACCGTGCCTAGTACAAATGTCTTTTTTGGGATGTTTGCTGAAATGATGCTATGGGGAAAAGACAATGGTTTGCAGTCCTGGGATGTGTCTGTCCATGCAGAGCTCTCATCTGAACTGTGATTTACCCTTTGGGCAGGGGCATGCATTGCATGCCTTGCTGGGCCTCCTGCTTCCCCCTCCCTTTTTAATCTGAGGACCAGCTGCCTTGTTCTCACCTCCTGTTGTGCTTCCCCAGGCAGCACTGCTGCAGCATTACTGTCTGCTAGAGCTTTCCTTTCCTACAAAACACCCACTCTGAGCAGTTTATTTTTCCTCTTCAAATGACACCTCAGGACTCCACCTATGCACATGCCAGCCTAAGGGAGGAGAGAAGCCCTGCTCCGGGTTGCTTTGTTGTTGGCAGCCTTTGCCAGTGCTGTCAGGAGTGATCCCTGGCTCTGACAGGGTTAAAGAGAGGTACTACACTGCTTTGCTGCCTTCTGGCATGGGAAGTGCACAGCTGATGCCAACTCCCCCTTCTTTGAGTCTCTCTGGGCATGTGGTGAGTGCCATCAGCCCAGAGCCCACAGCGCTGGCAGGCCCTGCTCTCCCTCCCTGGCCACTGCATCACCAGAGTAAGCTGACGGTTGATGCGTGCAGAGGGAAGGAGAAAGCAAAGACTAAGGCAGACAAATGACTGAGGCAACGTTCATCCTGCCCACCTGGCTGTCAGCAGCACTGAGGTGCCATGGCCTCGCCCGCCTTTGATTTGGGTGACATTGTTCGACAGCTTCTGCCTTTGGCGTATCTGAAATGTAGTTCTGAGATAACAGGAAGAGATAACCCCACAACAGAGATGCTCATTGGTTGCATTTCCCACACGCTTTCTATGCCCACACAATAACAGCAGGCAAGTGTTTCGGGCTGCTGCCTGGCCTCCCACACAAATACCTGCTTTCCTTTCCAGCCCTTTCGTGTGGCGTGGGGCAGGCGAGCGAGCATGGGGCAAAGCAGATGGGTGTGAGAAGATATGTGTTGGGCATGGCCACTGCAAACCCCTGGAGGGGAACAGCTCTGAAACAAACCTGTCTGCAGGCTTCCCAAAACAGCATTTCTATGCTTGCACTCCCTTGCTGAACGTCAGTGAAATGGGGACAGATGATAAGGCTGGTGCATTAGGACAACTAGCCCTTGAAGAGCCTCAGGATGAAATGTCCAGGACTGCTGCTGTCAGCAACTGGAGTTAGAAAACCCCCTCTTCCTCTGTTAAAGGCAAGGTGAGCTTTCCTGTGAAGGGTGGGAACGAAATAAAGTTGAGGTCTTGTTTGCCAGCAAGTTCCTATGGACGGGCGCCCTGGTCTCCAGCTTTTCTTTCATGAAACATGCATGCAGCTCAAGTGCTTCCATGACAGGCTCCTCCCAAAGCCTGCTTCAGCCCACTCCCCATTTGGCTGGGTGCCCCAGAGCCCCCCTGTGTTTATTGGCAGGTTTTCTGGAGGATCCTGCAGGGAAGAAACTCACTAAGCTCCTGCCCTAGAAAGAAACTCTGTGTCAGGAGACCGGGGGCTTGCCCTGCTCTGCCCCTGCTCTGTTCTTACTCCTGATCCTTCATCTCACAAGGATGGTGTGTCCTCTCTTTCTCCTGGTGGCTCGCCCTGCCCTGGCCAGTGGGAGAGCAAGGTCTGTAGGCCTGGGATGCTCCTGTGATGCTCCTGTCAATATTCCTGCTGGGAGTGGGATGCTAATTTCTCCACTTGTATGAGAAGGGAGTACTTGTAGGTGTTGGTTTATGCTGGCACTGCTGTTTTCTTCCATCTCTGCTTTCCTGGAGGTTTTACAGCTGTTGAAGGCACCACCTGAGGGAGCTGTGTCTCCGGGAATGGCTGCGCAACGCCAGGCTGTATGAGCAGCAAGGCTGACGTGCTGCAGACACACCGCTCACCGTAGCAGCCAAAGCTTCCATTTCAGTTGGCTTCAGTGATTTCAGTAGCCAGGGCCATCGTGAGTGAATGGCAGAATGAGGACGTGGATCCCACTGTAAGGGAAGCGCCTGTACCTCAAACCCAAAGCTCAGCCAGCAAAACCTCTGAAACCCTTTTGCTGAGCTTACGGTTTCTATAGACTCTGTTTTTCTTTTAGCCATTTGTAAAAAGACAGGCTTAGCCTAAAGCTAGCCACTGCAAAAGAGGAACTGGGTAACACAGAGGTTTTTTTATAAAGCACTGTCAGGAAGGAAACTTGTCTGTGCAGTAAGTGACTTGCAGGAGCCTTTAGGCCTTGCAGTGGAAATTAAATACAAAGTATTGGAGGAGTTACTAGGAATCCAAGGTTTTCCAAAGGAAAGCCTGCTGAATAAGGAAAAAGGGGTGGAAATAAATGGTGTCCCCACCCTCTTCCTTTATCAGACATCTCATCTTGCCTAGAAGTTTAGGCCATATTTGGGCTGCCTACTCTGATGCTGCTGAGAACAGCAAATATGTCCCTGACTGTTGCTGCCAAACTACACTCTCTTATCAGGTTAGTTCTTGTCCATCCCACCCCTCTTCCATGGCATCCCTGTACCACAGGTACAGCTTACCTGGTATATTCCAGGGAAAAGAAGCTGGATATGCATGTATCTGAATACCAAGTGTGACCTGCAGTAGACCTCTCTGTTGGGAGCAGCACATCAGGAAAACTGGATTTCCCTTGCATTGGAAAACCACTAAATTGCATCTCTGAAGAGCCACAGGTGCCAGGGTTAAAGGGCGTGTCAACATGTGAGGAGAGGCAACTGTGGAAGAAGTAGCTGTGAATCTCCTTTGCCTCAAAGCATCTGTGCCAGAGAAGAACATCTGTGACAGAGCACCTTAGGCAAACGCAGGCATGATGTCTTATCTGGAGATGAAAAGCGCACCACTCCTGGAGGGCACCGCAGCAGCTGTCTCAACTGACTCAACATATGTGACACACGTTAAGCAGCGAGAACTGGTGGCCCTCTCCCTCTCCTGGAGTTTTAAAGGGCTCGAGCTGCTAAAGGAAATAGTAGAGAAGAATGGTTTACAGGCCTAGATTGACCAGAAGGGAAGCAAAAACTCTGCTTCTCTATGGTATAAAAGGAAGATGCTTCATCCTTTTGGAAAAAAAACCCCTATCGTAGGAAGGTGGGATGAAAGAAATGATGTAGGTGATACTTCACTGTGGGACAGGTGAGGCTTAGCCCAGCTCTGCAGACTGCCTTGCAGGCACTGACCCTCTGTGGGCTGAGTCTGGGGACGGGCACAGCTGTCTGAGGCTGGAACTCTGGGCTCATCTCCAATGTGGGACGGCTGTTCCGCGACTTGTCCCAGTTCCAAGTGTCCTGTGGGCGCGTGAAGAGCGAGCAGACAGTCTCATGGGGCAGTCGCGCCTTGGAGCAGGAACTTGTCTGCAGATGGTGTGGCAGCCAGCCAGGAACCCAGGCCGTGGATCTCTGCCATGGGTCTCTTGCCAGCTTTGGCAAGATGGACACCACTTCAGGTCATGACTTTTGGTCAGGTACAGCCCAGAGTGGGCTAGGATGGATGCCTACCTAAAACATGCCACTGAAGACATTCCCTGAGGTGAGTTGTGTGCATGAAGCATATGAGTTTTTACACCCAGAGCTGCCCCTTTCCAGTGGTCTTGGGCTTAAGTCTCTACCTCAGGTGGTGAACAGCATGGCTAGAAGGAGGGGACACAAAGTCAGACTCAGGAAGCTAGACCTTTGCTGCTCAGGGAACTGATGACTTCTTGGACTCCCTGGAGAAGGGGAATTTCTGGGCTGGCCATACAGTGAAGACAACAATTTAGGGATGCAGAACACAGCACCTGTTACTCAGCTTTTGGTGCACACCTTCAGGCAGGGAAGGCAGTTTACAGCACAGAACTATCTAGCAGCTCCTGTGCAACGCCCTGTCCAGGAAGATCTGGCCCAAATGCTTTGTTCAGCTGGGCTAGCGACCGTCTCCAGGGTCAAGGAGAGGAGGCAGCAGGTGTCCTGCCTGCAGCAGCCTGCTTGGTGCTGGTGTGAGCAGGGGGTGCACAAAAACATGTTGGTGCTGTCATCTAGTGGGACCACATGAGCACAGCTCAGCCATGGCTCTGTGCCCTTCCTCCCATCCCTTTTGCTCTTCCTTTGCACTAATTTATATCCCGACTAATAGGCCTGGGAGTATTTTGGGGCCATAAAGCTTTTCCCTAGAATAGGCAGTGGAAAAGCTGTTACTGTTACAGGCTTTATACATAGTTTATGTCAGGCTTGTTTATCACAGGCCAGGCTTAAAGGGAGCTCATTCAAACTCATGAACTCAGATGGCCCTCATGAACTTTCCCCCAGCAGAGTGTATTTTGTGACTGTAGAAGAGATCAGCCCAATGCACAGACAAAATCATGGTTAACTGCCCACCTACTTTAGGCCTTGTTTTGTCCCCAAGGAGATGCGAGTGGTCAATAGTAGAGACTTCTCTTAAAGAGTTGATTTCTGTTATTTGTATTTGAAACACAACACGAGCTGCTATTTTCTGTTTGTGATCTTCCCTACAATCAGAATCAGGTTTTGGTTCCCCTTGCAGCTGCTCAGATGTGTCCTACCAGTTCCACAACATGTGTTAAACCTCCCTGTCTGCTGCCTCGAATTTTCCCAGACAGTGCATTGAGAAAACTTGTTTTCTGAAAGACAAAACCCAATATCGGAGACTCAGCATTCGGGACGTGTTCAGGGCCGAGTGGCAATGGAAGGGCAGAGGTGAGAGTAGGCCCTTGCAGCTCATCTTAGGTCTTTCCCAGCCTCTGGTGGTTTTGTCCTGTGTGTGCTTCCTCGTTCCTCACACAGCAGGAGGGCTGGAGCATCTGATACTGCTAATTCTGGTGGAGGAACTGGAATGGGGACGCCAGACAGGCAGGGGGCAACGAGGAACTGAAAACACTCCCCAAAATGAGCAGCACTAGCATGTTTTTGGTTTTAAGGATGCAAGGATTTCCTAACCCTACTTTAAATAGAACCATAGAACACCCTACGTGCTGTTCTTCTCTACCCTTCCTTCTTGCCCTCTCTCCTAGTCTTTTTTGGGAAGCGCATTGACCTGCAGGTTACATCTGCATAAATACATTTAAGTGTTTAGTTTCTAAAGGACTCCTAACTTTATTTCTCTTTTTCTGTTCTGCTGTGTAGGTCACTCCCTGCTCCCTGGTTCCGGCCCATGGTGTCAACTATAGTGGCCGCAGAAGCTCAGTGGTGCAAGTTGATGGTGAGTAGAGGAAGGTCCTGGTGAGATTCTGTTTCCATACATGGGGATGATATGGGGGTTTGGAAAAAGAAAAAAAAAAAAAAGCCCCAAACACATTTCGAATCATAGAATCATTTAGGTTGGGAAAGACCTCTAAGATTATCAAGTCCAACCATCCCTAAGCCATCACTAAGCCATGTCCCTAAGTACCACATTTATGTATCTTTTAAATACCTCCAGGGATGGTGACGGTAACACTTCCCTGGGCAGCCTATTCCAATGCCTGACCACCCTTTTGGTGAAGAAATTTTGCCTAGTATCTAATCTAAACCTCCTCTGGCACAACTTGAGGCCATTTCCTCTCATCCTGTCATTTGTTACCTGGGGAGAAGAGGCCGATCCCTCACCTGGCTACAACCTCCTCTCAGGGAGTTGTAGAGAGCGATCAGGTCACCCCTGAGCCTCCTTTTCTCCAGGCTGAGCCTTCCCAGCTCCCTCAGCTGATTCTCCTCATCAGAACTGTGCTCCAGACCCTCCCTCAGCTCTGCTGCCCTTCTCTGCACACGCTCCAGCACCTCAATGTCTTTCCTGGAGTGAGGGGCCCAAAAGTGAACACAGGATTCGAGGTGCGACCTCACCAGTGGCGGGTATTTGCTCGCGGAAGGCTGTTTTCGGCGAGAGCTGCCCAAACGTGCCTGTGCGGCACCAGAGGGCAGCCGGGACCGAGCCAGAAACACCCTGTCGGGGCCCTGAGGGCACCACCAGCCCTCCCTGCCCCTGTCGGCCTCCCAGCACCCCATTTCAGCGCTCCAGCCCCCGGGAGGTGCCCGATGCCCGGGGCGGGGCTGCCCCTGTGCCCGGAGCCGTGTCGGCTGCGGGCGGAGCGGTGCCGAGGAGAAAGTCCCGCGAAGCCAGAAGAGGGCACCTGGAAACAACTGTTCTGTGCGCGGCCGCGTCTGTTTCTGTTGAGGGGCTCTCGCCTCTCCTTTTTTTCCTCTCCTTTTTATTTTTTTTCCCTTCCCCCGCCTCCTCTAACCCCGTTTTTTCTTGCACGAACCCTGGAAGCCGTTTTCATCTTCCTGGGAAATCGCAGCTTTGTGCCATGGAAGGAGAGCACAAAGCCCCGCTCGGTGTGCGGGCAGCACTCGAGGTCGCCTCTCTCGCCTGCATCCCGCCGCCGTCCCCCTCCCCTCCTGCCCCAAATTCTCTCCTCCCGCTCCACGCACACGCCCCATGCGCGCCCCCAGCAATGTGCTCATGTATAAAACACACGGGCACATGCAAGTGTATTGTCCCCACGCAGCAATTCGGGGGCCAAAATCGGATCTGGTTTTTTTGTTTGTTTGTTTGCTTGCTTGGTTTTGGTTTGGGGTTTTTTGGTTGGTTTTGTTGTTTGGGGGGGTTGTGGGTTTTTTGTGGTGTTTTTTTTTTGTTTTGTTTGGGGTTTTTTTGTTGTTTTGTGTTTTTTGTTTGTTTTTGTTGGGTTTTTTTGTGGGGTTTTTTGTTGTTTTTGTTTGTTTGTTTGTTTTTCCTGAAAAAGCTTCCTGAAACGTGCAGATTTCTGTAGAACAGCACCTGTGTTCAAACCGTGGCAGGGCTTGCAGGAAGGAGGAAAACGCCCCACCTCAGCAAGGAAGAATGTCAGGCTGAAAGCAGTGCCGGGCTTGGATGTGTTTTTGAGACGCTGCTACACCCTAGTCCTCTTTGGAACAGGCTGCCCAGGGAAGTAGTTGAATCATCATCCCTGGTGTGTAATAGATGTGTAGATGTGGCACTTAGGGACATGGTTTAGTGGTGGGCTTGGCAGCACCGAGTTAATGGTTAGACTTGATGGGCTTAGAGGACTTTTCCAACCTAAATGATTCTCTGACTCTTATTCTTTGTGCTAATACATGAATGTTGCTCCCTGAAAAGCTGTGTTTTCTGAAGGCTGAAAACACTGAGCCATCAGACTTCAAATCAGAGGTGTCAGGCCTAAGAAAGGTACAGAGCTCAGCTGCACTGAGGGGTGGCTGGGTGCAACACCAGTATCAGCCAGATCATAGAGCTCCTGGCATTCTTTTGGAGTGAATTTTGGCACATGCAATCACATTGCAGCATCCCTGCCTTGCTTCCCTTCTGGGACTGTGAGGACCCCATGGTCTGTCCCTCTCTCACGTGTGAGGGTGAGACTCTTTTCACTCACCCTCAGAGGGTGCAGAGTTGGACTCCTTTCACTCCCAGCCCCCAAACATGGGCTGTTTCCTCCTCACTTCTCACGGGTGCTTGCAGATTCAAGCATGAAATCTCTACCAACAAATGCTTTTTACACGCTCTGCTGTGTGGCTTTGCTGTATAAACTTAGGTCCTAATTGCATCACTACCCTGCAACTCCCTTCCTCAGGTGAGCACCTCCTCTCTTAGTCAGTGCATGACACAATAAACATTTCATGCTCTATAGCTGTGCCCAGATAGCGTACATATAACTCACACTTACGTCTGCATCTTCACTGATTGAGCACGAAGACACTGACTGTTCTGTAATAAATTCATACTCCACACTGTGTGTGTGTGCAGGCACTTTTCCCACATGGTCCATACAACTTCAAGTAAAAAAATTCTACTTTTCTTTGCACAGGCACACACGCACACACTTATTTTCCTTTCTCCGGAACAGACAAGCCTTTGTTGTTAGGCTGTCTCTGGTCTTTATTTCCCCCCTTGTTTCTGTTTTCCTTAATGCCTGTCTCTTCTGCTTGTTCAGGCTGTCAGCTGAGCTGCAAGGTGCTGCAGATGTGCCACTCGAAATCACGTTAGTCCAGGGCATTTTCCTGGGGCGACGTGTGGCTTGTTAAACTGGGCTCTGTGCGTGCTCCCCTACCCCATTTGAAGGGTACAAAATGCAGCATTTTAAAGAAACACTTTCCTCCAGGGGGATGCTCTGTGCTGTAGGGCCAAGGCACTGGACTTTCCCTTGCGGAGGTGCAGTATCCATCCCTGTTGCAATAGCAAAAACCCTGACAACTGCTCTTGCAAACACCCTGCCGTTGCCAGGATGGACCAGGTGGCCATATCCAGCCTGCCTAAGCTCACCTGCACAGCTTGGCCCTGGGTGATGTGCTGCTGCCCCAGTCGCTGGGCGGGTGGGGTGGGTTGCTCCTGTGCCAGAGCTGAAGGAGCAGGGGAAAGCTGAGCTGCAACAAGTGATAGCAGCAAGTGATGTGGGTGCTTGAGTAGCCAGGAGAGAGGTCTCAGGGTGGCTCTTTGCTGGCATCAGCAAAGGTTGATGGCTTTGGGGAGGGCACAGCTTGCAGTAGGGGGTCCCAGCTGACGGAATGGGAGCAGGAGGCCAGGCTGTGCTGCACTACAGCATCAGGGAAGGGGGGAGGTCATGAGGGTCTCCCCTCGCCCCATGCTGAGCATTCAGCACTGCAATCCAGCCACTCCTGGGGAGCATCTTTAAACCTCACTGCTGCCTAGCTTGCCTGGATCTCTCAAGGACCAGCCTTGCTAGGGCTTTTACAAGTGGTGGGATGTTCCTGCCCAGAGCCCTCAGCCTCTACATAGGGGCAGGGCCTGAGCCCTGGGGCAAGGTCTTCAGCCCCAGCCAGATTTCAGGTGCTTCTGCAGCTGTTCTGCATCTAAATAACAGCTTCCTGCTGCTCAGAGGGAATCACCTCAGACTGAGAGATCAGGGCTGTGCGGAGGTAAGTGGTTTGCCTGGTGCAAAAGCAGCTTTTGGCTTTGCACACCTGAGTGCTGGTGGTGTCCTGTCCTAATGCTCAGGCAACGTGCAGCAAAAGCAACTTGTGCTCTTCCCTGTCTTCCTTGGCCCTAAATGCATCCATGTGTCACGGGAGGCTCTGCTGAAGCAGGATGAATGGCTATCAACTCGCCTGAGAGGGATGTGGTGTGATGTGACGTGATGTGGTGTGGAAGGGAGCGCTGAGTTTGAGGATGTCTCTTTGACTCCTCTGGGGATGGCATGGCCAGGATCTGTAGTGCCCCAGAGGGTGATAAGCAACATTTTGGCCATGAGAGTTTTCCTTATGCCGGGGAAAAAACCTTTGAGCGAAATATGTTCAAAGACATGGCTTGTCCCTGCAGTGCTGTGCCAGCAGCCCCTTGATACTGAACCCAATCTCCTCCACTACTGGTCTCAGTCTGCTGGGTCTCTCACTGGGGTTAGGGTCCTAAATTGGGCATGTGCTCTTTGCTTTTTTTCCCCCTTTCTTATTTATTCTTTTCTGTTCAGAACAGGCATGAGGTAGGAAGCAGTGTCCAGCAGATGTACTGCACATCCTGCATGGTCTCCTCAGAGCAGTGACAGCAGTGCTACTTCCACTTGCTTCCCTCTTCTCATCCCTTCATCACAAACTTCTGGTGAGTCACAACAGTTCTATGTATGTCTAACAGAGCCAGGTTGTGTGTAAGCCGTTTTTTTTCTCAGCGAGCTCTCTCATCTGCTCTGTCAGGGGATGGCAGCTGGTGCTGCCACGATGGGGGGAGCATCTCCAGCTTGTCTTGCTCTGCCACTCCTTCTGTGTGTACAGTAAGGCAATGGCTCTGGCTCCTCACCCCCAGCAGCCTCCTGACCTGGAGACCTCTGGGCATAAACAAAGCGCAGTGTTAGTGGAAAATTGGTGCAGCCCCCAGAAGGTCCTTAGGAAACATGTCAGCTCGGATGGAGCCAGCTGTTCTGCGTGGGAAGGCAAGAGGTTAGCCCAGATGATGTGGAGGGGAAAGGCGAGCCGAGGCTGGAGCACATTGTTTGTCCTGTGGCCGAGAAGATGAGCGGCTGGGGCTGGATGTGGGCGAATGGTGCTGGGCCACATTTTGAGGAGTGACCTCCAAGGCAAGCTGAAAGAGCCGTAGATGTCAGTTCTTGGGGAAAGGATGTTGGAAACCCCACAGCCTCGGGAGGCTGATAGTGCAGCGTATTGCTATTTGTAAGCATTAGCTGGGTCTTTGCACGGGCTTATTGTCACCGGCAGTTCTACATGCACTGAGAAAGGCACAAACCCAGGGAGTGGGCAGCTTGCACACGCTGTCCAATGCACCGCTCCTCCCTCTGCTTCTGGACTGACACTGTGTAACAGAAAAGCATCCAGGCTACCCAAGGAGAGAAAAATCTCTTCTCTACAAACCCCTTGCATCCTGAGGAAGTGATTCGGATTTAAAAGGTTGTTTCTAACAGAATCTGTGCTCTGGACTGGATGTGATTATGGATACTGTGAAACGTGTGTGTTAAGCGGGGGGATTTGTTGGTGCTAAAGGGGAGGCCACAGCTTTTTAGCCTCCATATGAAATCCAGTAGGGCTCTGCATGTGTGTGTGTATGGGGGGGGTAATCTGGCTCACTCACTGAAAGCCCTCCTTCATACCACTGCCATGGCTCTGAGGCCCAAAGCAGAGGGTGAGGCAGCATCCTCTTAGTGAGGCAAGTTGAAATGGTTCAGCTTCCCTTTCGAAGCTTCTGGGTGACCAGCCGTGTTAACGCAGCTGCAGCTGTGTCTCCACAGGGATGTTGTTTTTACAAGCTGACACCAAGAACAATTCCCTCAAAGATGCACTGAGGATAAAAGTGATTATGTGGTGAAGACCAGTGTTGTCGCTGGAGTGGTGCTCTGATTCAGACATCTCCCTCAAAATTGGAGAACTGCAGGATCAAAGCTTAATTTAGGCTGAAAGGGACCCCCCTGGAGACCATCTGCTCCAATCCCCAATATACCCCCAAATGAATCAGGTAGATTGTAAGGCATTGTCATGTTTCTGAGTAGAGAAACTTTGAAAGTAAGTCTTGGCTTATTGGGGGGTTCAGTGGGACTTTTGTGGTAATTTTAGAGGGGTCAGAAGTTTGGTTTGTTTGAGGACCACATACAGACTCTTGTATGTGCTTGTCACCCTCCAGAAGGGTGGTGGTGCTGGTTCAAGCATGATCCCTCGCTTTGTGATGGATAACTCTCCTACCTTCATCATTCACTGCTGCATCTATCTGGGACAGTGCGCTCTGCGCCTGTCATCGTGGCTGTGCTCTCCTTCCTTTGGCTGGGTAAATATTTGCCTCTTCCCCCCTCTGCAGTGACTATATGTCAGTGCAGTAAAGGAAGCACAAACATCACACGCTGTTTGGACCCTGTGGTGAAAGGGTGGTAGAGAATGTAGTGTGTGAGGCAGCACACACGGAAGCTGTGGGGAGGCCACCACTGCTGTTCGTGCCTTCATGTGGGTGGTGGTTTTGCCTTTCTGCTGCTGCTCCCTTCTTCTGACGGCGTCCTGCACACCTCTCCTCCCACCCTTTTGCAGCCAGGGGAGTAAAGCAAGGTGCTTAGAAACCCGCTTCTTTACAAAGCAAATGCTCCTGCTAGCTAGAAGCAGTCGTGCCCTCGCCCACCCTTGGCAGGAGGCGTGTCTCGTCGCTCAGAGGGTTAATATGTCTGGCATTTCTGCTCTCTGGGTCCCAGAGCACGTGTGCTCCTGAGCCCAAACCCTTCCCCAGACCTCCCAGGTTTGCCTGAGTTTGCAACTGTGCTTCCTGCTACTGGTTGGTGTGGATGCATGAAAGGAACAAATGCTGGATGTTATTTAGCACTTCAGTCAGGTCGTGCTGCAGCCAGGAAGTGCAAGGGTTTGTAATGGAGAACATCTGGGATCTCGCACAAACACCCTCACTCGCTCCATTCTTGCTCCCCTGCCTGTAAAATGGAAATAATAATCCAGGACCTCAAAGAAGAGCTGTGGGCCTTGCTTAACAAATTAAGATTTCCATGATGCTCACAGACCTTCATCCAGAAGGGGCGGCAGGAGCGTGTTGTGTTTTCAGTGGCAGGAGCATTGCCAGTCTGTCTTCTTCCCTTGCACTCAGTAGAAAGGAGATGCTGGGTGGCCTGTTTGGGTGGCAGGGTAGTAAAGTAAAAACCAAGGGACTATTTCTTTTTTTTTTTTCTTCCACCTCCTTTTCTTTCTTTTCTTATTCTTTTTTTTTTTTTTAAGTGAGACTTTTTATTTTGCCAATTCATCCTTATCTCAGAGCTGTTTTTAAAAAATAATTTTCCTTTTCCGTACTGACCTTTCTGAGGAAGATGAAAAGAACAGCCTTTAGAGAAGAGAGATGGGGAAAACAGAAACTTGGAAGTGTGAGAACTCAGCACAGAAATTTTCCACAAACCCCCAGCTGCTGCTACCTGGACAGGGAGGCCAAATGGCTGGGAGAGCTCCCAGGGTTGATAACACAAAGGAGGGTCCCTGGCACTCCCCTGAGAGTCAAGGATGGGGTGGGCACTGTGACTGGGCCAGGGATTCATCCTGGCAATCCTGTGTGGTAGCTGGTGAAAATCTCTCAAGCTGAGATTCACTGAGCAAACCAACTCACCAGTAAATGAAGTGGCAGTTTGCCAGGGAAATTTTCACTCAGCAGAAACTGTGTGGCTGCATCTGATATGGACTCTTGTAAGTGGCCATTAGACTGTTGCGGATGAGAGTGATATAATTGAATTTAAGGAAAAGGTTTAGGAGGGAAAAAAAACCAAAACCACCTTTTTCTTTTGCATAGTTTCCCAGAAACTCTTTTTTTTTCCTTTTTTTTTTTTTTTTTTCCTCCAGCTGGCAGCTGAAAATGTCAATATGTTGCAGATAATACATGGAGACAAAAATAAGAAACAAATGAGAAGGAAAACTAGGGATGTCCATCTTCACTAGAGCTGGGTGTATGTAGCCATAAACGTTCACAAAATGTGCTTGTGAATAAAACATGCAGCCTGTCTTCCTTAGCGATTGTGACCCATTTTATTCCCAAACACTCCGTTGGAAAAAAAACAAAAGAAATTCTACCCACAAAGATGTTCACGAGAGCAAGCTATCCTTTAGAGTAACGTGAAAAAAATATAACAGAATGCTCAGGCTGGGGTTATTCTCAAAGCCATGTTGAAGAGCCCTATCAGTTGCACAATAGGCTCATGGAACAATTCGGGATGATTGCAAATAAGTCGTGATGAGGAGAGTCATCCTCTGTGCACGAAGCACGGTGCCTACCTGGAAGCGACACGGGATGACTTACATGACCAATGGCATAATATAAATGCTGAGTGAGGAGCAGGATATTTTTGGCAAAGGGGTCCCAGCTAAGCCATATGTTAAAATGCCTCCACGCAAACGGCTTGTCACAGCCGCTCGAACAGCAAGCCTGCCTGTGAGCAGACAGGCTGCCGGCCGATAATTCGGGGACAGATAACGGGGCTGAGCTTGTCGGGGGATTTATCTGCAGTGAGCAACCTGATCAGCTTTAATCGTATGTGACAGCGACGTGAAGTCTAAAGTTGTGGTCAATCAGTTTGAATTAATCCCTCCATCAATGTCACTGAACCGAAGATCTGGGCAAGTTGGTGCTATTTTCTCACTCGGCCCGTCGCCAAGAGCAAAGGCTCTCCCTGTCCACAGGTGTCCCCACCTCTCCTGCACTGGCCAGCATTTCTCTTTGTGAGCCTTCCCTGCCTGTGGCACCAGCGATGGAGATGGACATGAGCTATTGGTTCACACGGAATCTGTTCACCTCTGGCTGTTGCCAAGTCCTCTCTGGTGGGTTTTTACTTTTTTTCCATGTGTAGCAGCAAGTTGCATCTCACACACCCAAAATGCCTGGGCTTTCCCAGCGTCTCCCAGATGGCTATTACACATTAAACTATAATTGCACCGTCAGGGAGTTTTCCTTTCTGATGGTCTGCCAATGCACTTCTTTTCAAAAAATTGTATCTATTGAGGTTAGCAGCTTGGGCAGGAAACAATCCAGACAAATGCAGGCTGCCCCATCGTTGGCAATTAATCTGAAACAGATACCCAGCGAGAGGGTGACGGTGGAAATGCTGAATGAGATCTGTGGGGAGTGCAAAGCAATTTAGGCGGGTTGTAAACTTGCAATTCAGATGCTGGCAGTGGTGCTTGGTGGTTATGGGCTAAGGAGAGGGCAGAGGAGGACTCTGCTGCCGTGGGCAAGGGAGGGTGGGTCTGCAGGCAGCACCTATGGCGCTGTGTGTCTCAGGCGTCCCAGAGCCAGCTCCGTACTGACAAACTGCTCGGTGTTTCTGGAGGAAAGGCCAGAGAACCTACTAGACTAGAATAGCATTCCAGTGGGAATAACCTGCTGGTAAAGCGCAGGAGAGGAGCCTACATTGCTCAGACCCCCGCCCAGGAAACAGTTTTCTTGTGCAGCACAGCACTGGTTAAAGGGCTGCCCTGCACAAGGGCTGGATCTTGGCAATGCAGAGAGCACCTGTGGAAAAGTAAGAATGGCCCTTTTGGGGCAGAAATCCTGCTAGAAAGCTGGGGGGGCTGCCTGGCCGGGGCAGTGTGGACTGCAGCAGAGCCCACGGGTAGGGAAGCTGTGAGCAACTCATTCCTCTGCTCTGGAAACTCGGCAGTATGCAGGAACTGGCAATTCCTGGCAACACCCTGTCAGGACAATAAATTAAGAAAACATGAACTAACTTAAAACACAGCAAAGCAAAGAGGAAAAGCTATCTATTTCATTTTCTTTTTTCCATCTATGAGGATTTAAGACCTTTTGGCTTAGAAAGAAATGAAAAATTGTTCCAAATGCTTCATTTTGACAATACTGAAATGAAATCTTTTGGCTGCCTGAAGAGTTGATTGGTCATCCCTTCTCTTTTTTTTCCCCTTTCTTTCTTTTTTTGTAATATGAATAGCTTTGCAGGCTGTGAAGATTCTGGTGCCATCAAATCTATTACCAATTGTATTCAGGTGCAGCATCAGCTTGTCACCAGTAGAAAAGAGGGCATCATGGGGTGGGAGCATGACTTTCTTCAAGGAATGCTATGAAGCCTGTGATCAGATTTTTAGTAATCTGATGAACATTAACCAAATGGGGAGGAATGTGCTAGGAAAAGTTAGGTAGTGATGTCTGATAGAAGGAGATTATCCTAAATAATAAATGCCTTTTCACTACAAACTGATTTAGGAAAAAAAAAAAAAGGTTTTCACTCATTTTCTTTCCTGTTTGATTTGTAGTTATAATGCAAATAATACGGTATTTATAAACCCTCTCTCAGCAGCTCCATTCCTGACCCTACCTGAGAAAAAAACCTCAAAGCAACAGAAAACCATAGGCAAAAATGTTGAGGAATGTGTAGCACACATTATTTTATATAGATTTTAGTCCTGCTAGTTGAGTTATTTGAAAATGAATCGGATGCAGCAGGGAGGTCAGCAAGAGCTGTTGTTAAAAGCTACTCTCTTTCAAGATACATATAAAAACCCCTGAACACATTCCCTTTATGAGATATATAGCTGGAATGATAGGAGCTGCTATCCAAATTGCAAGCAGTACAAACGCTGGGTCAGGAGAGGTGTGACCAGAGAAGAGAGTAACTGTGTGTAAGCACAGGAGGCCAGAGCAGAGTAAGGGAGGGAGCTGTATCATTTTGTGCAGAAAAGCCACAAAAATGTCACAGAAGCAGATAAAGGAGGATGTAAGCAAACATCAAAGAAAGGGCTTGTAGCCCTGCTTTAGAGAGTTTTAGGAGAAAGGAGCCTGAAAGAGGGGCTGGGAAATCTCTCCTTTGTTCCCCTTCTGTATTTAGGAAAACAGGCTTTACCATTGCTTGCATCCAAAGCTCTTCCAAGGAGAGAAAGATGTGCCCTGCTGCAGGACAGGCAGGCTGTGAGGACACGGCAGCAGGAGGGTGCTGAGGGGCAACCAGGGCATTTGTCTTCTCTTAAGTCCCCCGTTCCCCAGTTGCTCAAAATGTTCATCTTTCAAACAACAGTCAGTACTCCAGCCTGGGTCCGTGCAGAAAGGTGGCTTTCTCTGGAAAATGGGAAGAAATGCAGTTCGACTAATTAGGAAGAAGTAGTGATGTTCTTAGCAGCTTTTTGGCCAAAACCCAGGAGAAGGAAAGGCTGATTTTAGGCAGAGCAGTAACCTCTACTAGGAAGAGCTCTCTCAGCTTGTGCCTGCAAAGTTGACTTCCTTTTGAGCACATTCTGATTGCTTTAAAGTCATGTACTATGCGTGCACAGTACTTTTTTGTGTGGCTAAGCTCTCAAAGTGAGCAGCTGAACAAGGCTTTGCAGTCTGCATGAGTGGCTGATTTCCCTGCACAGTGACAAGTCTGGTTAAATGTATTGTGGGCTGTGCACAATGCACACAGAGCCCTGGCCTGAACCCCTGCACAGCTTGGAGCGGGGCAGAAGACCCTGTGCTGCAGCTCCTTGGTGCTTGTTAAAGGCAAAGAGTGTGCTGCTGAACTGGCTGGCAGGACACCTGGAGAAGATGCCCTTCCCTGGGGCTTTAGGAGCCCTACAGCTGCTGGTGGTCTTTCTCCTAGACCTTTCAGGGAAAATCACGGAATCAAACACTGGTTTAGGTTGGAAGGGACCTTAAAGATCCTCCAGTTTCAAACCCCCTGCTGTGGGCAGGGACACTTTTCACTAGAACAGGTTTCTCAGAGCCCTGTCCAGCCTTACCTTGAACACCTCCAGGGATGGGGAATCCGCAACTTCTCTACGTGACCTGTTCCAGTGCCTCAGCATCCTCACAGCAAAGAACTTCCTCCTAATATCTGATCTAAATCTACTCTCTTTTAGTTTGAATCCCTTCCCCCTCGTCCTGTCACTACATGTTCTTGTAAAATGTCCCTCTCCATCTTTCTTGTAAGGCTCCCTTCAGGTAGTGAAAGGTAGGACATGAGGTGGGCAAGAGATACAAAAGCCAAAGCTCTGGGAGATGGTGAAGCAGGTGGGATATTCTGCTCCTTGGGCAAACAGACACGATGTCAACAGCTACTTCTGGTAGACAGCAGTGCTTCCGAGACCTGCAGAACAAAATTCCTATTCTCCTTCTGTTTTTCTTTAAAGACAAAAGTAAAACAAGCCTTCCCTTCCTCACAGCCTAGGGAAAACTCTAGACACGGATGCAGAAGGGGATGAGTGCGTTCTCTGAGATGGGAGGCAGGATTTCTAGCCAGGGTGGATGTGGAGGCTGCCGTGGGGCACAAGCCACTTGCCTGAGCCATGGTGTGCTGCTGGGCTGAGGCTGCACCCCAGAGCCTTGCTCTCATCCTGCCCATCTCCCCAAGGCTGCCTCCTCTGCCCCTGCAGGGGCAAAGCACCCCAAAGCCCCATCTTTCTCCGTGCAAGCCAAGTGCTGGTGTGTCAGCACCTCTACTGGCATTAAATCTGTAAGCCTCCAGGTGTCCCATGGGCTGTCAGGTGCCAGTTCCCCACAGACAGAGGCTCTGTGCCTGCGGCCATCACCCAGGCCCCCAGGCAAAGGGGGGAAGGGGCTCAAACCCAACCCAACACGATGATTTCTGAGTGCAACAAGGGGGGACAATGAGAAACAGGGGTGAAACTGGAGGGGAGCAGCGAGTGGAAGAAACAAACCCACCCTGCTCTTCATCTGTTTGCATGTGGGGAGGGAAAGTGGGGGCCCTTCCAGTGCCCCGCAAGAGCCAGGGTAGGCTGCCTCTTTTTCCTGCCAAAGGAGTCAGTGCAGAAATCCCTACTAGAGCCATTACTTTTGGACCACTTGACTGCTTCCCTCCATAGCCCTCTGCATCCTCCTTCCCCCCATAGGAAGGGGTAGAGCATCCTCAGAAGGCTGGGTAGCACCTTGAGACCTTTTGGAGCTCGGTCTGGGGGCCTCTGCCATGTGCTGCATTCCTGGTCTGGCTGGAGGACAGCACGGATAACAGGAGCTGGCAGTGCCATGTCTGGCATCCCATGGGATGGGAAGCTCAGCCTGAACCACAGGGGCCATTTAGCATCGTGAATTATTGAGTGCCTTGCACTGTGGAGGAGCTGAGCAAGTCAGCTGAGGTCAGGCAACCTGTGCTCTGCTTTTAGAAACGCTGGCTGACCAGGGACCAAAACACCCCTCCAGCCCACCAAAACTGCAGTGTGGGGGCTGGACCCCCTTGCAGCCAGGTGGGGATGTGGGGATGGATGGGAGGTGATGCTGGGGGTCTCACCGGTGCCAAGGGAGGTTGGGATGCTCTCTCCCTCCAGGGCTGGAGAGAGCAGGCTGGGCAGTGAGCTGTGAGCGCACTGCTGGTGCTTAATATTTATTAATGACTTGGAAAAGTGGGGGGAAGCAGCGAAGCAGCAAGTTTTGCAGATGGCATGAAATAATTTAGGATAGAAAAGAGAGTGCAGGCACCCGGTGGGACTTACCCAAGGTGAGGGGCAGGTGAAGCTGGCTGTTGACAAACATGGTGGAGAAGGCTGTGTCCGTGCCACCGCCGCCTCGCTGGGTCCTCAATCGACCGCAGCCGCGGGGGGAGGCTGGGTGTCACCACACACAGTTCACTGGGAACATCTGCTCAGACTGCAGCAGCCGTCTCCAAAGAGAATAAAATGGCTGGCTATATAAAGAACCGGATAAAAAAAAAAACCAAACAAAGCACCACCATGCTGAAAATACCACCTCTCTGCCGTCTAAGCAGAGCAGGTGAATTGTGGGCTGGAGACATCCTCCTGCTGCACGAGTAACGTAGATGAAGAACGTGGGGCAAAAGGGAGCAAAGAAAACGAAGGATGCAGAGACACTGAAAACAGTGACTGTCTTGTTCCCACCTGTATCAGGAGGTTTGAGGTGAGGTGTTTGAAAAACAAAGACAAATCATTTTATCTCCCTAAATGAGCCACAATCAAAGAGACATCCACTGACACCGATGGACAAATTGGCTAATGTGGGCAAAAGGAAGGATTCTTTTCAGTTGTGTAGCATCAGCCTGGGTGACGAGACAGTGCAAGATACATTGTGCATGCCAAGATTCCAGCATGAGTCCGGGTAGGGCTGTACATGTAGGTGAATTACAAAGACATTCACGTTTTGTGTCGTGGTTAGGTGTTGGCATGGCAGGTTGACTGGGCTTCATCTCCAAAGAGTTGCCCCTGAGGCTCTCTGAAGCTTTTCCCTGTGGCACAGCAGTGGCCACTGTGTGAAGGTGATGCTGAGCTGGAAGGGAAGGTGAGTGGCCCCCCCAGCAGTGCCAGACCATCAGCCAGCGTGTGGGACCCATCTCCACCTTGGACCTCTTTACGGAAGAGGACTGAGGTGGTGGGCTGTGCCACCAACACCAGTGGGGGAAAGAGGCAGAGAAGACTGGGGTTTACATCAAAATCCCTGGTAATCCTTCCTCTCCACCTACCCATTGGCACTCCAGACTGAGGTTCAGTCTTCTACCTGCACCAGGGTGGCAGCATCTCTTACGCCATGACTCTCATTCCTTGGTGCAAGATAAACACAAAGTACAGAGGTTGTGCTTTGGCAACTAATGGACAAAAAAAGGCAAGCTGGAAATAGATTGTCTTGGAGATTCATGTATTTGTACTGCTGGAAAGGTTCTCACCTAGGATCTTAAAGCAGTGGGACTGTAAATGGCATTTGGTCAGATCTTTTTCACTCCTCCAGAGCAAGGCAGGGGGAGTCATCTCTCATCACGGACACTCATGACACTGCTTCGTAAAATTCTTCTAGGGTGGTTAGTTAAATCACTCAAGCAAGACAAGTCCTTGCCTCTGATACGGTTAGGAAGTGTGACCTAGTTAAGCCCAGACGTTTTTGAGTGCGATGAAATGGAAGGGACTTGCGCTTGCTGAAAATTGACACCAGAAATAGGGCATTTGCTGTTCTCCTGGCCAGGGGAGCGCCAAGCCCACGGAGTGTGTGTGGGTAGGTTGGCGGGTGCACGAGGCAGCCGCCTGCCACAGCAACCCTGTCCCAACCCTCTTCCTCTCCTGTGTGCTGTGGCTGTCCTGGCAGGCACCAGGGTCCCCTCCAGACCCGGCCAGTCGCCCTCTGTGCCTCACTCTCCTCCATGAAATCCAATTAAAGGGTGAAATGAATTTTGGAAGTCACTGCTAGAGGCTGGGAAATGTCTGTGCGTGGGGAGGGGGAGAAAGGTCTGTCTGCTGGTGCTGGAGCAGCAGAGAACTGGCTCTGGTGTCATTTTAAGCCCAGCCCCACTGAAAAGCTGCTGCCGCAGCTGCAAGGGAACTATAAACGTACCATGCAATAACGTTATCGCTTTGATGGATGCTGGAGAGGCTTTGAATGCTTTTTTTTTTTTTTTTTTCTTTTTTAATGTGGCCTTGTACCTTGCAGCTTCCCTTGCTGTAATGTGCCGGTTTCTTTTGTAGCTCAAAATCCTGCCCCCTCCTCTCTTTCAATCGGCAGAATACCTTCGTTTGCTGCCCCTTTCCTGGAAGAAAAAAGAAGTGCTCTACCAGTTGAGGAAAAAAAAAAAAGCCTTTGTCCTCTCCTCTCGCTGTGCCCAGAGCAAGCTTATGCCTCTGCAACACAGATTAGCACAGAGGTGACCAGAAAGGAGCTCCAGCGCAGGCTGTCCAAATGCCTGCAGCTTGTGTCTTGGAGAGGATCTGGCCTTGTGGGGACTGCAGGCTCCTCACGATGAGAAACAAACTTCTTGGTGCTGAAAGTCATCGGTTTTGGCATTTTCTTCCTCAGAAACAGTTTCCCTTTTGACAGGATTACGCTCGGGGCAGTCCACTCAAATGCGCTGCTGATGTCCTGGACCCTCCAAGGGGCTGACATGAGAGCTTAGGAGTGCACCACAGTGATGTGACCTCGATTTGCCGTTTTAGGAGGGTTATGCAGATGGCTGGACTGGCTGATGCAATGAGCCCTTTCCCAGAAGGATCTCCTCCATCCTCCCTCACTTCTAAGCAGTTTTCCTCCATCCCTCCCTCTCCCGTGCTTTCCCCTGTGCACCCTCAAGTCTGTGGAGTTCATTCCTGCCAGTCCGGATGGAGGCCAAAAGCACGGAGGGGTTTGCAAAGCATTTAGGTTCAGAGGAGGAAAGGCCCCTGAAGGCTATGAAATTTGCAGGCGCAGCCCCAGGCTCGAGGAGGGCCAGAGCCTGGGAGGGTCCTCTGGGAAAAGTCACACTCTATGCCTGTTCTGGCCTTTCTACACTTTTTCTTAGACATCTGCTCCCGGATGCTGCTGCAGACAGTGCACCACGCTGGATGCCCACCAGTCTGGTGAAGGGTGGTCATTATTACATACTGCTCTTCTGCAGTTTCCCGGTTGTGTTCAGCCTCCTTCTCTCTGTGGCTGTTTCCCTGCTAGGCAGACTTGTCTCCCCCACTCGGCTCTGGCCCTGTTCTTCCCTTCCACGATTTGTTTCAACGTTCAGCCCGTGCTTGGCTTCAGCTGTGGGTGACTCATTCTCTGTGCCTTGCCTGGGTCCCACCTCTTGGCTGTCTCTTGGACATCTGCTCTGCGCTGCATCATTCAAATATAGCCTGCCTGAAAACGGAGCCCTGCTCTGTGCCCTGACACAGCTCCTTTACAGCAAAAACTTGCCTTCCATGCAGAGCTGGGGCTTCTCCAAGGGCACAGCGGCCTCTCCACCGGATAGCATTAACACCAAGGCATGGGTACAGTCCCCTCTTCCTATTCCCAGCCCAAAGGTAACTTTGTCTCCCAAGCAGCCTGGACTCACCAGAGCAGGAGAGAGGTGGGGCAGCACAAGCTCCTGCTGTGCTCATCAGGCTGTCCCTGTGTACTCATGGGATTTTTGAGCTCATTCGGTGCAAGAAGCCACGTGAAGCCGGGTGCCTGCTTGCACCGCTGCTCTGTGGCTCCCACCCTGCTCCTGCACCCGTGTCCTGAACGTGCTCCCCTCAGCACACTCTGCCTGCCTCTCTCTCTTCATCACCTGCCCTGCTGAAGGGCGGCACAACTTTTCTGATGAATGCCTTTCTCGTGGGAGGAGAAGGAGGAAGAGAGCTGCTTTGCACTACTGGAGGCCTTGTGGAGAAGGGCTGCCCCATCCCTGCTTGTTTCACAAACTGGGTTCCCCAGAGTCTCTGGTTCCTCAGGGGCACTGAGAGCTCACAGCAAGAGGAAGCATTTGTACCTGAAAAGATGGAGTAAGAGAATAATTTCTTTTAATGTTCCAAGTTTGCTTCTATGTAGGGCTTTCGAGTAAGATGTATCTGGTTAGCAAGGGTATAAAATCTGACAAAAGTAGAAGGTTGAATTTCAGGCCAGTATCATCGGCCTAGACAAAATTTGATGAATGTGCTTTCTTTCTTCCCTTCTCTCCTTAAATGAATCATAGAATCAGTTGGGTTGGAAAAGACCTCTGAGATCATCAAGTACCAGCCCTTGATCCAACACTGCCGTGGTTCCCAGACCATGGCACTAAGTGCCACATCCAGTCTCAGCTTAAAAAACTCTGGGGACAGTGAATCCACCACCTGGGCAGCTCATTCCAGTGTCTGATCACTCTCTCTATAAAAAATTTCTTCCCAATATCCAACCTAAACTTCCCCTGGCAGAGCTTAAGACTGTGCCGTCTTGTCCTATTGCCTGAGTTGCCTGGGAGAAGAGACCAACCCCCACCTGGCTACAACCTCCTTTCAGGTTGTAGAGTGATGAGGTCTCCCCTGAGCTTCCTCTTCTCCAGGCTAAACAACCCCAGCTCCCTCAGCCTCTCCTCATAGGAGCCTCTTCTCATAGGAGACCAGGCCAGTGTTTCCTTCTTGGTGAGGGATTTCTGAGGTTCTGACTCCATGGAAAGTTTGACTGGCGTGGGTGTGCAGCCAGTTTTTGAAGACAGCATTTGTTGAGGGTTTACTCAGTGCTTGTAATATAAAACTGAACCAAACATACACATTCGGTTGCTGTGCTAAGAGTGAGGGCTTTATGGATGTACTGTTCAGACACAGGAGGGACTCTGCTGCTGCAAACTCAAACCAACTGGCCAAGTTAAATACAAAGATATGCACTTAAGAAACTCCTGTGCATATTTGCAGTCGAATAACAACTGTGCTGCGAAGAGACGAACCCAAGTGCATTTCCAAGTGAAAACTTCCACAGCTACTTAATGTCAACAATAATAAGTCCTTTTATAGGCACCTTTCACCTTGAAGCATCTCCAAATGCTTTGTAGGTCAGTGTGGACATATGATCGTTTGCCCAGCAATGAAGGGGAGGTTCTAGTGTGGGATGTAGCAGCCACCCTGTGTTATCTACAGTGCACACACAGTGTTGTTAGCTCTCTAACTTTCTCCAGCCTCCTTCCACTGCATTTCTCCACATCCCTCCTTGCATGCCTTGCTCCCACTCTCACACTCTTGTTCTGCATTTCCTGTTCAGCCTTCCCTCCTCTCATCTGTGTGTGCACTATCCCTCTTCCTTGACAATCCTCTGCAAAACTTTTCTCCTAAAGTACTCCCCCTTCTTTCCTCTCCTCCAGACTCCTCCGCGCTTGAACTCCTGAAGCTCAGTTGAATTTGCATGCCATCCCTGTTTGAGCTTGCAGGCCGCCTGGGACAGCAAAGATGTTTTATCTACAATGGCAAATTGCTCCATAAAGTTACAGTGCTACATGAAGGGAGCAACCACCCTAACGGTATTGCACCCTGATGGACATGATATGCCAGGGAGAAAAAGGTTAAGGAAAACAAAGGTCAGTTCTGCTTTATTAAGTCCGAAAGCAAAGAAATGTACTTAAAAGGTGTCCGTATCTAATGCTTTGCATCTAGACCACTGCCAGTTCCCAGACTCTCCCATTACAGGCAGAGGAAGGACAAATTTCCTTGTATCTCAGTGGTGGTCAGAGCATACTAATCTTAAGAGCCATCTAACAAACCTCCACCAGGCCAAGGCTGAGCTGTCAATTATAACATTTAAGTTGCCTCAAGTAAGGATTTCAATGCCATGTGCTTAACCTCACCCAGTCCCTACCTCCTGATCCTCCGCCACACCTGCTCACCCTAATTTTTGCTTCTAGGTTGGGATTCTTCAGGTTTCAGATGACCTTACAAGAGTGAGTGCTGCATGGAGTGCTGGGCAGTTAGCAAGAGAGCTGCCCTGAGATGCTGCTCATCATCTACCTGGCACTTGCAAATCAAAGTTTTCCAAGCTTCATTTCTGGCTCTTTAACACAGGGAATCATTTATGATGTGCTCATGCAGCGCCTCGCGCTGCAGGCGCAAAGTCTTTACGTGCGTTGGCAGTGACAGCTGGATAATGTGTGCTCCCCCTCCACCCCGGGCAGGAGCAGAGCTGATCTCAGTGCAACAGGCAGCTTGGAGCTTTTGGCCCACTTCCCCACAGACAGGGTGGATGGTCTGACTCATGTGGCACCCGTCCATTAGAAACAGGCTTGGGATTGTCCTCACCAATTTCTTCGACAAAACGGGTCCAATACTATTCAGGGGACAGTACCAGGCCTTAGCTGTGAGTTCTTCTAGTCAGCAAAACAAGGAAGACCAGATAGCTTTGACAGCTCAAAGGTAGTTGATTATCATAGGTGCAAAACCCTAGGTTGTTGAACAAGGTGGGCACATGAAGACAGTGGAAAATAGAACCAAAAGGGACCCACTGTACCATAGAGTCCAATCCCCTGCTGTTTGAGGTAGCTGTGGGAAAGAACTGCCTCACCTCTGTGGTAAAAGAAGTTGGGATTTTTGTCCCAATAAAATCTCCTGGAAGTGAGTCCTGGAAATGCACTTCTCGGACAGTCAGGTCCTTCTTCTAATTTCCAGCTGAAATGCATTCCCGGCAAATTTATGGGTACTTGTTCTTGTGCCAGCATTGCCCTTTCACTCAAATAGCTCTTCTCTCTTCCTGGTACTTCCCTCCGGGGTATTTGTAAGCAACAAATATATCTCTTCCCAGCCTGCATTTTGCTAGAGTCAAGAAACCAAGCTCATTTAGTCTCTTCTTGTAGAAGAAAGCTCTCTCTTCCCCGGACATGCTAAGAGAGAAAGGCATAAAAAAAAAAAAGGGCAATTTTAAATTAATTCATCTTTTGTATGGACATAGAATATTCTGTACTTCTGTGGTGGCATTAAAATCTTGCTAGCTCTATTAGAAATCCCTCATCTGACATGTCTTAGGTTTGCATTTGTCTTTCTCACATCTGCATGCTATTGCCAGCTTACAGACATTTGATCAGCTCGTGCACTCAGGTCTTTCTCCTCCTCTGTCACTTCCAACTGATGAGCTCCCAGCTGGTAGCAGAAATTCTCATTATTACTCCCTTGGGGCACGACCTCGCATTTTGTACTATTAAATTTGATTCCATCTCTATTGCTTCTGTCCCTTTTTCGTAGGAAAACTGCTCTGATTAGTCACCGTATAATGCCTTCGAGACCTAAAGACATATTCACTATACTTTTATTTTTAGAAACTGTTTGCTGTTTCAGTATTTTCATTCAGTGAATGATGCTGATGTCTCTCTGTATTACCACTTCTTTCTAACAGAAACGCCAGGCTGATGTGGAGAAGGGCAGGAGGAAATTGCCTCCCAGATGAAATATATGGCAAGAAGAGCTATATTTCCAAACCATTTCAAGGAAATAATTTTTTAAGTTATTTGTCACTCTGCTGCACAAAATGATCAGGCACACTGTCCAATCAACAGCAAAGCAGAAACGAACAGGTATGAAAATGTTCTGTTTTACCTAACTATTTTTCCAAAGTGATCCAGATTTACTGTGTGTAAATTTACGGCATCTAGCTGCTGGGATGCAGTTCTCATCTACAGAGCTGTCACAGTGATGGCTCCCAGCACTCTGGCTTTTAACCATTAAACTATTTTTATGATGTTCAAAATACTTCAGAAACAACTGCTGTTACTGCTTAATTGTTGTGCTCAATTGCTGTGGCAGTGGGCAGCTTATGAATATCTGTGATGGTGATGAGAATTCATTTATTCTAACCTCTCCTTCTCAGTTACAAATAATGCTATGTGGAGATTGTTTTACCCAGAGAAGGTTTGATGTAATTCAAAACAGTCCCCCGTCCTTAAGATGCTGTGGCAGCTCTGGAGTGTCTGACGTTGCTGGTGCTTTGTAAGGGGACACCTTTGCATGCTGAAGAAAATTGCCACCCCAAGGGCTATTTTATGGAAAAACGCATTTCAGAAAATAGCTGGGGAGAGGTGCACACAACAGTACTGTAGAATTTTATTTCCCGTGTCTAAATCGTCTGGTACACGTTTGTGAGGTGTTTCATAGGGCTGTGAGCTCTTTACTGGCTTTGTAGGTGTTCGAGCAGCACCTGAGGCAATGGGGCTTCCTGCCCTAAGGGGACCTCTGCAAAGTCCATCTCTGCAAGTGATCAAGATATCAAATGATATCAAGACTACTTTGACTGCTTGTAAACCAGAAAAGTCTGATGTGTGTAGGGAGCTGTAGTACTGACATGGTATTAAAATCAAAGACATTTCCAATTTATTGTTGCTTACACAAATGAGGCACATCCCAGAGGCGCGTGACAATTTGCCATTGTCTTCAGATGGACAAAACTTGCTCCTCATTAGAGAACCGCGTTTTCTTTCCACACTGTGTTCTGCATATGCTCTGGGGATTCCCAGAGCTGTCTTGGGATGCCGTGTGGAAGGGGTATGGGGGGAGGAATCTTGCTGTGTGCCTGTGACACAGTCTTTGGAGGCACCTCAACGACCTGCTCAAAGCATCAGAGCAGCAGGACCTCTGTGCACCCTTTCAAGCTGTGCATCGTGGGTGTTTGCCAGCAAAGATTGTATTTCCTGCCTCATCCAGGCATGCTAAAGAGGCCCCTGTGACATCTGACAGGGCTTACCTATGGAGATGTGAAAGAGAATAGCAGAGGGAGAGGGAAGGCGAAGCATTGTTTTGGAAGCATGAGAACTTCTGAAACATTAATCTGGTGAATAACTCCCTGCCAACAGAATTTCACTAAACCACTGATCTGAATCATGTCACAGATGGCATCGTCTTCCAAAGTGTTAGCAAAACACAGGGCTCAACCTTCAGAGCCTGTTCCTGATCCAGCACAACAACATGCCTTTAAAAGACAGAGCTTCTAATAACTGCAACTCAGGGGAAAAAAAAAAGAAAATCAACCCTCTTTGGGATCTGAATAGCTGCCTTGCAGAAGGAGAATTGCCCATTTTGCTCAGTGCAGCAGTGAAGACGGGCTCACAGGATAAAGAGCACCACATGCTCTGATAGATTGTGAGATCCACTATGATGCCTTTTTATAAATGTAAAATCCAGGCTGGCATTTCTGAGTGGAAGGCAAAGGTGCTAGGCTTGATAAAGCAGGGACAAATCATGGCACAAATGGGAGAAGGAGGAAGAAATTGCATGTCAGCTGGCAGCCTCCATTTATGGTATTTCGTGGCTGCAGGAAGAATTTAGACTCGAAACATTGTTTTAAATACTAAAACCAGTGCTACCTGATGCCAGGATGGATAAATAATAGTGCTCCTGGGCACGTAATTTCTGGTACCAGAAGCTACATCCGTGTTATCTCAGCCAGCGGTCTTTCTGCCATCTGAATTCAGGTGCCCATCCTGGCTGTGTCTCAGCTTCTCAGTCAGAAGAGATTAATGGTCCCCACATCCCTACACCTGATTTCCATGCAGGAGGACACGCTAGCTTCAGGTCGGATCTGTGGGTGGCCAGGACCCTGAGGAGAGCACGCATCCCAGGCAGGTAGCACTAAGATAGGAGCTCCTCTCCCAGGGGCCTGAGGCCTGGCAGCCTGACCTCAGCTGGAGTTTCACATGAAGCACAGCTTCCTGAAGAGATTTCCTCCACCCTGGTTTCCCAAGGACAGTGGTACATGTCTCCGGGGCTTTGCCTTGGCATCTCACGAGCTGCCACTGAGAAGTCTTTACAAAAGATGGTCAGCTTCTGTTAGACATGGTCCTAACCACCGCTGCCACCACCCCGCGCCCCCAGCAAAAAGATGTTACAAGAACAATGCTAAGGATTGCAAAAGCGAGCCCTCCACAAGCAGGAGGGCAATGGAGGAGAGCCAGAGTAATGGTTGCCTTGTGCAATCTAATTTTGGGCCCCATGGTGTCCAACTTGCCTGCTCTTTTAGCCCCTGGAGCCCTGCCTCAGTGCACAGACTGCAGATGTGGAGGGGCTGAACAGCAAAACATAAGGGCAGAGGAGGCTATTGCCAGCTGACCTGTACTCCTTTCGTTGAAGAAGCTGCGAAGTGTGTAGCAGATGACACAGAGGCTGAAAGAAGACACTGGTCTCACTGAAAAGACAGCAGAGTTCCGTCACAGAGAACTGGACTTTCTGCCTGCCTACAGTGCTGTGTACCTGTGGGATGTCATGGACACACTTCAACAGGCATTCACAGGTATTCACTGGCTCTGTGTGCTCTCATTGCCCAGTGCCCATCTTAAAATCCAAGGGGTGCTGATCCAAGTGACAGAGATCAGTGAGGTCTCTGAACTCTGATCTCCTGCTCTGAACCTCCCCGTGCTGTGCCAGTGTGCTGGTCCCTGGGTAGACAGACTCCAGGCAGCTCAAAGAGGCTCGGGAATGGCTGCCTCCTCCCATCAGGTGGTGAGCTGGTGATAATAAATGCAGGAGTTGCTGTAAGCACTTCAGTGTTCTAATAGTATTATAGAAGAACCTAAGAGGAAATTAATAGGACCAGAGTAACCAGGCTTGAATAGCATATAATGCAAAAGGCTGAGGAATCCATCAGCCCGAGGCAAGACCTCTCACAGAAGATGTCAGCCCAGCCAGTTAAAGTCAGGCAGCGTTAGAGGAAACTGGATATAATGCCAACCTGCATAACAGACACTGCTACCACCTATCACAGTAATGAGATTTCATAAAGAAAAGCCCATCTCCGTGGCTTCCAGAAGGATTTCCTTTAGCAGACAGCTGGGCACCTGGGCTGATTAAACACAGATACAAGTTTGAGCAACTGGAACAGCCTATCATGTTTTATTGTACCCAGGCAGTTCTCGCCAAAAAAGATGCAGCAAACACATTCAGTCCATTTTTAGCTCATCTCTGAATGTATACACGCCGTGAGATAACTGACCCTTTAGTCTCTGCGATGAACACAGTGCAGCACAGGACCCATTAACAGTCCTTCCATGGGAATGAGCACCCTGCTCAGTCCCCAGGGGTGGAAACAGCATCTTGCAGCCTCTGCCATGAGACAGCAAGAGGCAGCATGCATAGATTTGCTGTCACCCCACAGGCTGACAGAGGAAAGCAGGACTTTGACACTTCTTCTTGGTTAGGAGGCAGGAGCTGCCACAGGGTTTCCTCTGTACTGGAGGAGGACATGAAAGCAGGACTAAGCCATGAGTGTCTCCTCACTTGGCTCTGCAGGCAGCACAGCTGTGATCCTTCATGGCTGGCCAGAGCTGCAGGCACAGCCCCATCCCTCCCAGCAATACGTTGGTGAGGTTCTTATACCTTTTCTCTGGTTTGAAAATCAGCTGCTGCCAGTCTCGGTTAAGGCACTGCCAGCTGGAGTTGGGGCTGTGCTTGTGATCTTGATCTGCGATTGCCTGGTGACTTGTCGAAAGTAGTAAAAGTCATGAGGAAAAGAGCCGGACTGAAACCTTGCAGACACTGGGCTTGTTGGCAGGGAGCTCTTCAGACCTCGCTTCCGTCCACAGAAAGATTTTCTTTGGCTCTCAGAGTGATCTGGGCCCCAGTTCTCTTCCTCAGGACCCCACTGCCGCCCAGACAAATTATGTCAATCTCAGCAAAAAGAGTGGCTTCTAGCACCAAGCTTCTGGAAATGTCCTACTTTACAGCCAGGGCTCAAGCAACAATGAGACAATCTCGAGAAAAGAATGAGACAGTGCAGTTAAGTGAAGGGATGCCAAAGGTAGGGAAGGTTTAAGCTTCTCTCAGTGTGAATCTTTGTAAAGCTGGATCTGAGGCAAGGCCGTGATTTCTTAAATCACCCAACCCCTGAAAGCCACCGGCAGGCTCACAGCACAGGCAAAACGGGTGCTTCTGTTACTGGTGTTATCACCAGTCCTACTAACCAAGTAGTGATAGAAGAAAGGCATCATCCAAGGAACAGTGTCCACCATGCATTTGTACACAGTGTGGCTTTAATTGCACTCAAAAGTTCTAAGGACAAATCAGGGCCTAGTCAGTGCCCTTTGAAATCAACCAAAAGATTCCTGATGACTTGAGAGGGCACTGGTGAGTACCACAAGCTGAAGGAGGAAGTCTGAATCACTGTGATCCCATACAGAACTGTGAAGGGATGATTTTGCCTCCATGAGGAACCATTGGTGTCAGAGCCAGCAGAACTGAGAGCCCATAGCTGCCAAAGTCAGAAATATGGATTTAGCAAAATCTCCATGCTGTAGGGTTCCCATTCACTTCTGATTTCAAAGGAGTTGCATGCTTGTTCATAACTCTCACCACTTATCCCCATGCTATCCTGTCCCATTCCTAGGGAGGCACCCTTCTGGAACTACTATTTTGTTAGTTGTAAAATGGGACAAGGTCATCAACTCGGGCACCAGTTTAGAATCTGGCCTCCTTTATTCCCCCCCTCCCTTCCCCTGCTTCACCTATAAGAAATGGCAATTCCCACTAATTTTTAAAACTGGCAAAACTATCAGATTGGATTCAATTAGACTCTTTCCACTCCTTGCACACGCCTGAAATAAAGCTTCTGTTATTGGAGTTTAGCTGACGATGCTTTTGTGTGAGAAAGGAAAGGCTCCAGTTAGTTTTTCTGTAACTGAAGCCATATGGAACTGAAACTTGTTGAATCAATAATGAAACATGTCTGTGTCACAGAGCAGTTTTGATTCCAAGACATACAATGGACTGTTTGCAAAGTCACGTTGCTCGTTAAAATTGCGTATTTTAAAATCGACAAATAATTTAGGGACTCAGCGGCTTAAGAGGATATGATCTAGCTGATTGCCTGAGAAAGTTTTAAAAAATTCCCAACCAGCCTGAGGTTCTCTGTTTTTTCTCATTTTCATAACGTGTCTAAGTACTGTGGCAAATGCTTGCCAGCCATTTAGGCAAGTTGCTTAAGACACATCAAGAAACACAAAGACCAAAAATGATTCCAGTGTCCTCATTTTCCATCCATCCTTTCCAACACGCACACGGTAGCTGCACTGAGAAGCAGGTGAGTCGCTAATGCAGATTATGTTGTCCTTTGAGAAGCTACTGCAATTAATCCACCCCGTACCCCCCGAACAAAGAAATACTTCCGTGACACATCAGTGTTTCCAGATTTGGAAAGGATTTGACAAATGCCAAACTGAGCTTGCACGGCAAGTGATCTGTGGCGGAGAAAAGAGGGTGCAGCGTCCAGAGGAGGGCATGGAATATCTAAGAGGGTAAATAACCTACTTGCTCAAGGGTAGCATGCATTTTATTTTACTTAGATGCTTGGCAGTAAAGGAGAGGGTCAGAGGATGTCAGAGGTGATTCAGAAAAGCTTGCTGGTGACTAGAAATTTCTTCACTTTCTGTTAGCATGCGTGTAGCATGCCCATAGCCACCTCAAGTCCATCTATATTACCATATGAGGTATTCCCCCTCGTTTTGGTTCTTGGCCTCAGTGTCACCCAGTTTTGTAATGTGAATGTAAAGCAGCATTTTGTGGAACTCAAAAAGCTTTGGCAGTTCTTTTTAAAACTCTGTGCCTTTCCGAATATCCTTTCTTGGCAGTGCTGGGTTAGGTCTGCCCCGACACTATCACATTTCATAATCTCTTGCTTCCTACTGTTTCTGGGTGTAAGACAAGCATAAGACCCCCGTGCTCTCCGAGCAGGAGGAACGCTGTGGCGCTGGACTCCAGGCTGGCAGCTCGGGTTTCCCTCTCAGGGACTGGGGGAGCAGATGCCTGGAGCTCTGTTCTTCCTGGGTTTTCTTTCTCTCCTCTCTGATTCAGCGTTGGGTAATTAAGGACTGAAAGGTTGCCTTAAGTGCAGCCTTGGGAATTGTATTTTACTGCAGACAGCGTTCCCTGTTATCAGTTATTGTATTGTAATAGGGCCTAAAAATCTGATGCAGATATGATCCTTTCTCGGAAAGGTTTAGTATCGAAACACAGTAACCATGGAGGCAGATAAGGACATACGGTGCACTGTGGCACTGTAAATGGAGGTAACTTGAGCCAGCATGTGCTGGAAAGAGACAGGTACTGGTGACAAATCACTCAAATCCCAATCCAATGCCTCCAGCGCAGAATTTGAATCCTGTAGCAAGGGAATCAAAACACCACAGGGGACAAAATCATTCCTAACCAAAATAGCTGACATCATCAGTGGTTGTATGGGAACCTGCCTGTCGGTAGGGGTATATATATATACATATATATACATATAAATTTCCTGGTGTGGATTTTCCATAGCAATTTATCACTTCGGCAAAAATAAAAACCTCCACAAAACCCAAACAAATGAAGTGAAAAAACAAAAGAGCGCAATGTCTCATAATAAGCTCTTTCTGTTGTGGCAGCAGCTGCAGTTTCTCCTCTCAGATTTCTTTTCTGTTATTACTCAGAAAGAATCAGCAGCTGCTTAGGAAATATTCCAGAAAGATTCATTGAGAAGTTCCTGGCTGTTTTTCACATACTAATCTGACAGAAGTAACATCTTCAAGGAAGGGACTAATTCTCCTGGTTTTCCTCTGCTTCTCATAAAATAGTGGTTTCTGATAACACGATTATCTAAAAGGAAATAACAGCTGAAAAAATAAATAAATAACATACTCAGGTGATGGGAGAGAAGCAGGTTTTTCATGTCACAGAGGGTGTGTGGGAATTGCTTAGGTTATTTTAATGGTCAGGTTTGCATCTCTTCAAAAACTTTTGCTTAACCAAACTGCTTTCCAAATGGGTGTATCTGGAGGCAACACCCATAAAGAGGGATCATTTGGAAGAGACATAAAACAGGCTTCTCTAAAAGTAGGATACCTTCAGGCCCTATTAACTCTGGGGTTACTCTGGTGCTGTCACTGTGCTCTGTGCTGCAGCGCTGGAGTGTGCAGCCGTCTGAGTCTGGATGGAGAAGCTGTTGGGGTCCAGATCAGTCCCTCTGAGAAGGCACTCCCAGGGCTGAACTTCGCTGTCATTTCTTGCGAGCTTTCTTTTAACCGGGATTCCCCCTCAACGAGAGCATTTCTCCCCCTAATGTGGATGCCTAACAGGAGGCAGAGCTGATGCCTGCCCCCAGTCATGGATCTGGCAATCCGTGCTTATTAAATAGGCCAGGGGGTAGAGGTGAGCAGTCGTGTCAAGGCTCAGAGTTCCCTCAAACCATGACTGGAAGCTGTCACCCTGAGCCTTTCCCCTGCCACTGGCCCCTGGATGTAAGACAAATCACGTTCCCATTTCCAGGTCGCTGGTGTGTGAGGCCACAATTCAAATGTCATCTTCTGAATGATGTTTGCCCATCATTCAACATCCAAGCATGTTTGACCTTCCCCTGTCCTTCTGTGTCACAGGCAGCTCTGCCTCTGAGCGCACTCCAGGCAAAAATCCAAAGCTCCTGGCGGCATCCAGAAGTGGAGACATGGGTCTTCACAAAGCAGTGTGGAGCCTCCAGCGCTCTCAAGATCATTAATCTTGCTGCATGAATGCAGAAGTCCCTTCTTCCTCTTCTGCTGTCACGAGTGGGTAGGAGAAAAAAGTCCCTACAAACCCCAGAAAGCAGCGATTCCTCCCATAGGAAATCTGAGTAAAAGCAGTTTGGGTCTGTGATGTCCAGTGCTGCGAAACATTGTCCACTGAAGTATACAAGCTCTTGGGAATGTGGAAGAGATAATTGGAGGTTAATAGAGCTTTTACTGCTGGCTGCCTGGCCAATTATTTCTATGGAAAAATCCTGACTCTTTCCCTTTATTGAAGTGAGTTTCATGATCATCTATATTAAAGAAAGCTGTATTCTGAGAACACATATGCATTTGCATACGGATGGTGTTCTCTTGGAAATTATTTGAATAAAAATAAAAGAAGAATGAAAACAGGAGTTTTCACTCAAGGGAAAAGTTAATGAACTCACTTCTCTTTCTTTCACTCCCTGATTAAATATTATGTTACCATTTCATCTTTGTGCATGAAGAGTAAAGCCCTATTCTGTATTTTGCCAGCTTCATTCATGAAGCTTTGTATTATTTTTACTGCAATAAAAACCCTAAAAATTACTCTCTCCACATGAGGAGCAGAATGGAGAAGAGCAGTAATTCCCCCCAGTATGGAGGAAGGAGAAAGTGAAAGACGAGACATCCTCTTTTGTTTGTTTGAATAGGCATGAAATGCTCTCCAACATGTGCTGGCGGGAGCAGTCGGAGAAGACCAGCTAGAGAAGCTCATCAAGAAATGCAAAAGGCATTGCCTGCTATATAAGTGACACCTTCCTTTCCGAAGAGGGTTTTTTCCTTTCATGCTCATTATTTCTGAGAGCCTGTGGGCTCGGTAGCAGATTGTACCGATGTTTTAAAGTTGACTGCTTGATCATTCTAATTAGGATCCTGTGGATTCTCAGTGTTGGTAGCTAAGTGAATTTCAGTGGATTTTCACTTAGACCAGCTGTGTACCACTGGAGTTCTTGTTCTGCAGTGGTCAGGTAGCTCAACTGAGCTAGTGTTACCCACATGGGGCACCACCTTCTTTTAGCTGGCAGCTGAAGCATCGGCGACACTCAGATAAATAAGCCCAGAATATGATTCCAGAACTGGCTTGGCATTTGATTAGCACTTCAGAAGGCTATTGCCATGGATTTGTCAGTCTCTGGATATATGAAATATGCTGGGAGTTCCTGTCTGAGACAGCACCGGAAAACTACCTCTGTATCAAAGCAACTTCATGGGTAGTGCCCATCACCTGCTAAACAGGGCTGGTTTTCGAATGTTCTTGAGAATGAACATTGTTGCTTTTAATCTAGAAACGGATGCAGAGTTTTACAGAGGCTTAGTGCCTGAATGGCTTGCAGTCTTGTTCAATTGATGTTGAGATGTAAGCAGAGGCAACATGAAATCACAGAAGAGATATTCACATGCAAACCTTGCAAAGCACAGTGTTTTTGGGGTGGGAGTTGGGTGATATAAATTCCAAGTATGTGAAAATGAAAAACAAACAAACATGAGAATGGGAAAAGGAGATTTAGAAGTGGGCCCCTCTGCCCAGGGATTTCATCTGTGCTGCTGTTACTGGCCCATTGCTGTAGGTAGTAGGAGCAAGGCTTCTAGCTGCCAGTCAACCATTTTCTTTTTGATAATTATTCACATTGCTGTAGAAACGGAAATTATCTCTATTTTCTCACTTCCCAATTGAAAACTGTAATTGCAGCTGCTCCCTCCTCCTTGTTTGGAAGTTTTACATGCAGAGAGTCATCAGCCAGGCTTGCCTTAAATCAAATCTTCCCATGCAGCCCGGGTTATAATCTAGCAAGCACAGCAGCTGCCTAGTCTCAGCAAGGAGAAAAGCAGCACATTTCTCCAGCCATTGGTTAGGAAATTCCTGCTAAAAGAAAGGGGCTATGCCTTCTCTGATGCCTTTATAGAAACGTAAAGGAGTCAGTTTCCTGAGGGCTTTCACAGATATTGCTAATCATCTTAAATTGAAACAGGCCTTCCAAAAGCAGCATGTAAATCCCCGTAACACACCTTCAATTTCTGTCTCCAAGGCTACCCAGCTGCCCTGATCCTCTGTGACAAGCTCTGGAAATGCCGTGATGCTTCATTTCGCACTAGTCCTTCCCTGCTCTACAATCCCCCTTGCTCCTGAGTCGTCTTGCTCCCGTGAAGCACCATTCCACAGCATTGCTGCCATGGTGGTGGGTGAAGAGCTGGCCGGAAAGCCCATGGGAAGTCTGAGTGGCAGGGAATACACAGGCTCTCATCCCTTCCGCCAAGAGAGAAATGCTGCTTCCCTTGGGGATACAAGAAAATAGCCAGACCCCCCATGCAGACTTGCCCAGTTTTGCCCGCTCATCTGTGCAAATGCTGCATTGGAGGTCTCCTTAAAATAATGCTAATAGCATTTATTCATACTGCTTTTACCAAACCTTCTTATTCTGCTATGAGACACGCAACTCATGCGTAACAGCCACTATGCCCCAGTCACAGAAGTGTGTTTTGAGGGATGCAGTATATGTAGCCTTATTGGACATTTTCCAGTGACTTTATATGCAGACACTGCTTTCTCACAGAGAGCCAAAATCTGCCCTCTTCTGAAGTCTCTTGGGTCTAAATTAGTGAGACTTTTATATATCGTGATTTGAATCTGAATGTGTTTCCTTGCTTGCAGTCCCTGCGGTCACAGGGTAGGCAAGGAGACTTTGTGCTGTAGTTTACCTTGTGACTTTATTTTTTTTTTTGGCTGTCCTGGGGAACCACATGTTCAGCAGACACATTCCCTGTGTTGCCAATACTGGAGCATCTTCTAAAAGAGAACATCTTCAAGGATGCAGGATTTGCAGAGGCACAGATGTGAGGAGCAATGTCGTAGCAGAGAACAGGAGCCTTCAGCTGATGGCTCAGCTGAAGGTCTGGGGTGAGATAAAGCTTCTCTGAGTTGCTTCTCTGACCATTATCCAAGACTCACAGAAGATGTGCTGGATGAGCTGATGAGCCTTTTGTACCACAGATCCCCTCAAAACGCTTCAGGGTCAACAGCGAAGTGCCAAACTAGAATCAATGAGGCCTTACTGTAGACACTCAAGAATAAACAAGTCAACCAGTGGATTTGTAGGCAAACTGTAACAGCTTGTTATCTGATGTCCCCTGGGCACAAACACTGAGACATCTGCAGTTTTTGACCTGGTTTTTTTTTTTCCTTTCTCTGCTGGCTCAATAGCTAGTTAACTGGTCATTCAATGTGAAAACAAAACAGAGGAAAGGAGGCAGCAAATTGCAATAGGCAGGAGAGGCTGGACTATTAGGATGCCAAAAGGACTGGAAATAAATAAGTACACAAGTAGCTTTCCTCTCCTTTATTATTTGTGCATCAGGCTCTCTGAGTTTGTTTCTGGATCTCTGTTAAAAGCAGAGTTTTCAATATGCCAGTTGTCATTGAACTTTCATGTTGGTTTTATTTTGCATGTATTTTGCATCTCTGATCTCTCTGCTTGGTGCTGCAAGTTAGAAATTAACCTGAAAAACATTGAGACTTCAGTGACTTTCCCTTTTTTTTTGTCTGAGAACACAAAGCTCACTTCACAGCCTCTCCTCTAGTCCTATGAAGGAGAGGGAAGACCCCTAGAAGGCTGACTTCTGGATCATCCTTTGTACTGAGATCTCAGCTCCTTGGGATGCAGGGACTGCACTAGCTTAAAAGTGTGTGTGGGGGTGTGGAGCCTCTTTCTGGGCTCTTGTTAATAAGGAGTGTGCCCAGATTCTCAGACAGGGTCCTAATCACCAGCCCTAGCCTAATCTCTTAATTAACTCCTGTTAGTGTAAATGCACTCAGAAAGATTCTTTTAGCTGCAGTGTTCAAGCAATTAGAAGTCCTTTCTTGAAGAGACAGCGTGTTTCTTCTTTCGTGGATTGATATAGTGACAACACTGTCTTGCTGTATGAGAAGGATTTGCCACATCCTATGGTGGTGCTCACTTCTCATCCCTGGATTATAGATTATTTAAAATCAACTCAGAATAATAGGTGACAGCTCAATGTATATCATGTGCGTAGCATTTCAGTCTTGCATAGTCAGAGACCTCCTTCTCATTTCTGTAATTTCTGTGCCTCAGAATGGGCTAAAATCAAGGCTGGGTTATGGACCTTGTGTAATAGCAGGTAACAATATGTGAGGTTCTGGGACCTGCCAGAGAAATGCACTGTTACTGCTTCTGATTTATTCTCATCACATGGATTCGTTCTCATTGCAATTTATTCTCATTGCAATCAAGGTTAGAAAGGCATTTGAGACTTTTCTTGGTGTGGCAAGACAGCAGTCCCACAGGTAAAAAACACAAAGAAGTGATAAGCTCAGATTGACCTTACTGAAAAAAGCAAGCTCCCAAAATGGAGTATAACTGGATGGTATCAAGAGAGTGAATTTGGAACAGGGTAAGAATTGTACCTGCTCATGTTATAAGCAGAGACTTGCCTCTCCCGTGACTTCAATTTTGCCTAGAAGAATCCATATAAAAACAAAAAAAATGCCAAGAGAAATGTTTCTATTGTTTTCCTTCTCTGTTTCTAATGAAATCTGTTCCTTTAAAACAGAGCAATATCCTCCCCTATGATTTTTGCAGTCACATCGGAGAAAGAGAGAAAACCTGAAAGCAAAATTGACTCCTTTTGATTTTTCCTAGTTCAAGAGAGGAGACATGCCAGTGGGAAGGAGAACAAAAATCATACTGAGTAAACCTAGATTTTAAACTGCCTCTAATGATCAACAGCAATCATACAAATATTTATTTCTGGGTTTAAACTTTATTTGTGTTTAAGCTGACAGCAGATCTTTAATTTGATATTCAGTCTTAGTTACAGGAAAATATGCATCTTTTAGATTGGTTATTTAATTATTCACTTCTGTAGGAGTTCAGAGAGCAAGTTGTTGGGGGATAATTTTGTCGTGTACTGCCCTAGCATGTATTTTCTGTTCACTAATTCTTTGGTTGCTGATGTTCAATTTGGTGCTAGAGATCAAATCCTGTCTACACTCAAGTTGACAAGAAAATGCCAAATAATTTGAATAGGGTGTTGATTTTATCCTCACTATTCATGCTGTAGTGGGAGCTGCCATAACATCTAACATCAGATCTTCTGTATCTCTCTAGTACTTTGAAGTGCAGCCCCTCATATTTCATTCACAATTTCAACCAAAAAGCAGCAGAGGGATGCAGCCCTGATGCTGGAAATGCAAAAGGAAGGCACGAGGTAGGAGGAGGTGTCATTTATTGCATAAGAGGCTGGATAACCTTTTTTGCATGTGGCGTCAGTGACATGAGTGTGCAACCCACAGCCACAGACACAACCTGCCTGTTTCGCAGCTATTGTGGCTCTAACATAGAGACCATGGTGCAGGGAAGATCCTAGAGACGTGCTGCTAAATCCATATGAATGCATGAAAATATCATGATACATTGGTGCTTTCTCCTCACGTGTTTAGCGCTCAAAAACTCCATCAAATTCAACAAGAGTTCAGCATGCAATGTGTTTATGTGTGCTTAAGTACTTAGGAGCCAAACTTCGGACAGGCAGATTTGGAAAATTTAGTCAGTCTTTAAATTACGTGCTCTATTGAAAGGAGTCTAGTCTAAAAATGTTCACGAAGTTTGAGAGTTTATGATGTACAGAAACCTGTAGCTCATGGTGTATGCTTTCCACTTTCCCTGGATTTCATTACGCCTTCCTGCCTCACAGAACAGCTGTAACATTAAACCCACTGAAATTTGTAAAGTGCTTGGAGATCCACTGAAGGAAGGCTGTAGAGGAGTAAAAGGTACTCAATTTTCGTTGCTGCTCTATCAGGCAAGAGAGTTTCCAGAGTGTCTTAATAATAAATAAGAATAAATAACTGCAAATGTAGAATCTGTTCTATGCTCATTAATAGGTACCTTTGGGGCTGTGGTTGAGCAGAATCTCTTTTAAGGAGAAGGTGAATATAGATTTGAAGATCTGAATTCATATTTCAATACCTTTCTTAGGGCCATGGCTTGAAGCATCAGAGTGTGCTTTAGTAGTGCATGAACACTATCCTGATGTGCTGGCATTTGAATAATAGTAGTAGATTGTTTGACTGCTTTCTCCTGTCAAATTTCTACTAGATTTTCAAATAAATCATTCACCAGTATTTTTTTCCTCATGGTTTGGTTAGCTCGTAGCAAGCTGAACAATAGTCATCAAATAAATTACTCACTTTTTCCCCATCAATTTGCAAATAATTTATTCACAAATACTTTTACATGAGGCAGCCAGTTCTAGCCAGGACAAATCAAGGTAATTTCCTACTCTTTTGATCACATGCCAGTAGGACTTTATCTTGGACAGCTCAATAGAGACAGGTTTTAATGCATAATACATAATGGGTAAGCTGAGTTTTTCACAGTTCTTTGTGAGCTCTCTGCTATCACCCATATTTCTGTTCAACTACTAAAGAGGAATGGCAGAGGGGCATATATTTTCCATCCAGGTACTTTCAGAAACATTTCACAAAACCAACCGCACAGCTTTGAGGATGTAGAGCTCACGTCAGCCATGGCTGTGATGGGGCAGCCCCTTGGCTGGAACATGCAATCCGTTCAGTAGAGCAAGGCGGAATTTAACAAGAGCTGAGAAGAGGAAATGGAGACGAGCATTGTGCCTGCTCGGAATCACAAAGGGAACCCAGAGGCAGAAGGAAACCAAGTGATGTGGAATTTCGCCAGCATGCTGGGGATAAAGCCCCTAGCTCTTGAGAAAAAGGTCTTTAATGAGTAGCCAAGACACAAGACGGCACACCCCCATGAAGATGTCTCCACGACAACATTTGTGCTGTGGTTCCCTTTCCCTAGGGTTCTCATGCGAGCAGTTTTGGAGCTGCTAACAGCCCCCTTCCTGCCCTTAGAGGCTGTCCTGTTGCTGACAGGGCAGTTGAGCGTGGCCTTACCCGTCTGTCTGCCTGCCCCTCTCTTGTGTTGTGGAGAGCTCATGGCAGCCGCACACCTGCAGCAAGGGGCCTCGCGTAACTCAGGCAGTGGCACCGAAAAGGTTTCTCTGCTGCTTGAGGTGTGCAGCCAGAAACATGCACTGCACGTGAGCAGCACCTCTGCAGCCTCTGCTCCTAAGCAGGGTGCTGGGTCCTCATCAGGGTGGGTCCTTCTGCTGCTGGTCGATGTACAGCCCTTCTGAGTGCTGTTTACTCGTGCACTCCACGCTGCATGTGGGCCTTATACGCAGACATCTCACCTCTGTCCTCTGCTGCTCAGGCAACAAGGTGGGCAGAACAAGAGTTGTTCATCCATGTTTGCCAAGAGAGAAACTTTGCAAAAGCTAGCAAGTGTATATTGGAAGAGTGGTGCAAGCAGGGAGTGGTTGCGTGTGGGTTTCTTTAGGGTCAGGGTGTGTTCATGTTTCATGCACATTTCATGCATAATAAGATGTTTAATATAACACTCCAATCTCGATCCTTCCCTGAAATTCTGCTGGCTAATCCAGTTACCCCCAAATGAGAGACGCCTTCAGCCCATGCATTATGCAGAAATCTAGGTGTGAAGAAACATAGGCAAACATTTCTGCAGCATCATCAATAAATGAGTATGTGTTATCTACCCAAATCAACATGCTAAACACTGAAAGTCAAATGGGATGCCTTCCTGAGAAACAAACAACTGACCACATATTTACTCTGCATCTCATGAATAAACATGGAAGTGCACAAAAACAGAGGAAGATATTTGTCTCTGCTTTATACTTGGAGAAAGCTTCTGGCTCAGACTGGTTCTCATAGCTGAACTGTACAAAATGGAATTGGCAAGGGGAAAAAGTGACATAATCACATACATGTAACAATCCACTGAAAGTAGGACACACAAAAAGGAGAAGAAAACAGGCTTTGAAGGAGATGGTAGACTATCACAGCGGTCAGCTTCAGACCTGCTCTGTCATCTGTGCTGTCGATTTATCAGCCTTAGAGAAACGGCTCTCAAATTGAATGAGGGATCTCAGACACCTGCTTAAATTGTCACAATGCTACAGAATGTATTTTAACACACCCTGCTGCAAGGCCACGTACTGAGGAAGGAACGAACATTGTGATGAATGGCAGGATAAGGATGCTCTCAGGAAAAACAGAGATGCAGAAAGAAACTTGGGGATTCAACAAGGGTAATGAACTCCACAAGCTTTTTGGGCAGCGTAGGAAGTTAATGGCCTAATTTCATACTTAGTTATGAGAGAAGGGGAAACCAAACAACTGAGAAACGGTTTTTACTCTGTGCACAGCATGAGTGTATAGAATACAATGACACTGAACCCAGGGTGGGTGCCTGCAAGTCAAAAAGCACTTAGAAACATTGGAGAGTCCGAAAATTGCTGCAGCAGCTGAAATTGAATCTTACAATGTGAGGCTTCAAAGAAAACAACCTATTCAGGTAAACAAGGAGAAGTGATAGGAGTACATGTGTAGTCACTTATCCATGAACAGGGATGGGTGTGCAGTTTTGTAGACAAAGACATAACAGGTTCTGATGTCTCAAAGTTAAAGTTAGACAAATTCAACCCTGAAAGAAGCAATTTCCTAGCAGCAAGGATAATTAAACATTGAATAAATTAGTAGGTGGAAGAAGGCACTTGCCATCACCTGGAGTCTTTAACACAAGAAGTGTTGTCTTTCAAACTCACTTTAATCCAGCTGCTGGGAAAAAAAAATCTGTGACTTTCATATATGGGTCAGATTAATGGGTTACAGTGGCCCCTTCTGTCTGGGACTCTGACTATACGGGAGAGAAAGTGTTTCTTAGTGAAATAAAAGAGTGAGATGACACTTGTTGAGAATACCACACACTTCTCAGGGTAGCAGGGATTTCAAGACTAGAGTTTGATAAAGGATTAGCAGTTTAACCAGAATGATGAAAGCTGACTGGCAAGGGTGAGAGATCTTCTAACCTGTTTTATGAATTTGACATAGGGATATATCTTGGTTTACAGAAGTGACGTTTCCCAGTGAATAAAAAATGTATTTGAATGCTGGCCAAAGGAGGGGAGGAGGTAGAGTGGAATGACTGAAAACAGGCAGCAAGAACAAGCAGGAATATGAGGGTATTGTAAATGTAGGTGAAGACAGCCTTGTTTTGTTTGGGCAGCCTTTTCTCGGTCACACTTGTGGATTCAGCCCCATTTGCAGTCTGGGACCTCAGAGAACTTCAGCGTGGACAGGACCAAGTGTCCCCCAGGCACCTGGTGGCTGCAGCTTTGCAAAGAGATCTACTGTGAGGAGGAGCTCAGGTAACTGTGGTCGGAGGGGGAAAGTTCTCCTCATCAAACGAGGGTCTTGTTTCATTCCTATAAGACAACACCCTCTCTACTGTGCAGCTTAACAGAAAGAATAACAAAGTCCAACCTAAAATCCAGTCTGATAATCATGCTCAGTGAAAAACACAGCATACACTTCCTGCTAGTGGGAGCAAACAACCTCTCCCAAGCCAAGGCACGCTCAAGACCAAGGTGCGCTAGAGGTGGCAGAATAAAGCCTAAACCAGCCATTTTGTGTGAGAGCAGCTGGCCAAAACCATGCATAGGCTACAGAGATTGCCCACACTGGGAAATGCGTAACGCACACACCTCCAGCAGGGAGCCTGGGCAACAAACAGCAGAACGTGCCCAAGGAAAGCGCTGATTTCGCAGCGAACCTGGCAAGGGGACTGAAACAGTAGACAACTGTCCAAGTTACCAGAGAGCCGCCCTGCGCCTCAGCTCTTTGTTTTTACAAACAGGAAATTAAATCCCCCAGCAAACAAAAATCTCTTGAGCAGCCTGGGAAGAAAGTGGAGTGGTGGCACGAATACCAGGCTGCAGCATCCCCTAATTGAGTTAACTGGGAAAAGAAGGGGGGAAAGAAGCCGAGTCTCAAAAGAGGGCAGTGCTGCTTGTGGGGCCGCCTGGCACCAGTGGGGAGCAAACGGTGTCTGTGCTCTCCCCCTCCTGACCCAGGCCATGAGCCCCGCGGTCCGTGAGGGAGCACAGGCAGGCCCGTGGAAGGGCAGTGGGGTTTAAGGCTACACGTTCAGGGATGGGTGGGGGCATGAGCAGACCCCGCAGGTCGGGCCGTGCCCAGGTGTGAGGGAGCCCTTGGGGGTGGCGTGTCTGCAGGGCAGCAGGAGCCCCCAGCTGCGGCTGTGTGAGGGTACAGGGGCAGCAATGACTCCCCCCATGTGTGTGGTGGTTCTGCGTGCAGGGACCTCCTGCTTCCGTGAGGAAAGGGGGCACCCCCCGACCCCCGCACCGGGATCACGAACACGAGCGTCCCCCACCCCACTGAGGCGGCCCCACAGCCGGGGCAGGAGCCAGGGGCTAAACAGCGCCCCAACGCCAAGGGTCATTCCCGGAGGGACAGCCCCCGGCGAGCCCGCCCCGGCTTCCCCTGGCCACGTGTGCTCGCCGGGGCAGCACCGCCCAGGCCGGGGCTCGGCGGGGCCCGCTCTCCGCCCTCCGCCCTCCCCTTTAAGGGGAGGGGGCCGGGCCGGCCGGGCCGCCCCCGCTACCTGCGGGCGGGGGCGGGCGCTGGGCAAACTTTGTCTCTGTGGTTGGCTGCGCCGCGCGGCGCGGCCGGTCGGGGCGGGCGGGCGGCTCCGT
>VXAY01004853.1:241495-275207 GCA_013399855.1 Oxyruncus cristatus
CCCCCGTTCTTGTTTGAGGTTCAAGGTAATAATTTCAGTGCATCTGAAAAAGACTGGTTTTTGTTTAAGTGCGATGGGGCATGAGGAGAGCAGGTACTCAGGAGATCCTGGGGGAGAACCACTGATAATGGGTTTCCTAGAAATGGCCTTTTTCTTACTACTTTTTAGACCTGCGTGGCACTTGCTGTCCACTATGATGAAAGTCAGTTCCAGCATGTCAGAACCCCAGGAGCCATGTGTTTGAATGATTAAGAGGTGCTTCCTACATCTCCTATCTGAAATTATTTTTGTTTCTTTTCCTCAGAAGCTACAACAATTAGTCACTTGAATCAAGGTTTAATTCAAGCTTTGCAACAGAAAGCTTTTGGTAATTAGTGTAAGTTATTGTGATCATGCACTTCAAGGAAAAGTGTGCTTTAATCTTTTCCTGCATTTGCAGCTAAAGTGGAGGCATTAGAAAATGGGAGAGCCTCGAGGTTTAGGGCAGGGAGGCAATGTAAGGATGATTGCCCACGGAGTCTTCAAGGTATGTTGGAGTGGAATCTGCTTCCCGTTCCCTTGCTGGTGCCTCTCACCTGCCGGTGAGCCCAAGGTGGGCGCTGGTGGCCTTTGCCTACCTGTTGTTGGAAGCAGGCAGGCTCAGATCTTCACTGGTACTCAGAGAAGGCACTGACAGCTAGACCTGCCTACCTCTGTTGTAACTTTAGTGGTGGTTAAAAAGGCTCCCAGAGGGGAAATACCGACGAGACTGTCCCGGTCTCAGCAGCTGCAGAGACTGCTGAGGCACTGGAAGCATGTAGTGAGCATTGGAACTGGCTTGGTGAGGCGCTGAAGGGCAGGTGGTGTTGCTGAGGAGGAAGCTCTTTCCCTGTGTTTTTTGTCATGCTGATGTATTCTCTTAGTGTGTAGGCTGTGGGAATCGAAGGACTAACAGTGTGTAGTGAGTGTTTTTCCCTTTACATCCTGTGTTCTTTTGGGTTGACAAATGGCAGCTTAGTCACCTTTTCTGGCTCTCTTGTGTCTCTGTAGGTGCCTGTCTAGGGCTCCTTTTTAGGGAGTGTGGGTGCTTTTCCTGAAATTCTTCGACCTTGTTCTCCAGGTTTCTCGATGGCTACATTTCAACATAGCAACAGCTTGCTCTCTTTAGGTAGCCTCTGTTTTATTTGGCTCTAATCCCTGAGCTGAGGTATAAACCTGCCTGAACAAGATTTGAAGTAAGCAGTAGGGGTCATTTAAAAATGCAGCTACATGCTTGATTAGAGGGGAATGTTCTTAAGAAATGGTATATATCCACCTGTCTAGCTATATAAACAAACATTCAGGGACATTTGAGATTTCAGCTGTCGCATCTGATAAATGTATTTGTTGATCTGTTTTTGTGTGGTTCTTTTTGTTGTTGTATAGTTGGGTTTTTTTTTTTTTTTTTCCCTCCAATCTCCACAATCCTTGTTGAACCTGCAAAACAGAAATGTGTATTTTTTTTTTTTGGTAGGGAAATGTTTACATATCTCAATAAGATATTTTTAGGAAGTGAATGTTGTTCAGTTGTCTTGTTTTAGATGCCTTTCAGTGATATATTTTACTGTGTGTGGAGTTCTACGTTTTAGAAGGGAGGGTCTAAAAATGTGAATTCTTTCTGTTTATGTATGGAAATCAATTGCTTGAAAGTTAAGTTGGAGAGAACTTGAGGAAAACATTAATAACATGAACTGGTCAAAGTAGGGGTTAGGTCAGTGTCTATAAAAGTCTCTAGTACTTTCAAAACAAAGATATTAGGTGGTATAAATAAGGCTGTCTATTATAATGCAAATAAAAATACCTGTTTAATACTTTGGCTTTGACTTTTAATTATAGATGATGCAGTTACTTATTAGACCCTTTTAGATGTTCTTATTTCTTAGATCTGCTTTAGTAAGTGATAAAGTCAATTTTATAGAGACCTGTGAGGTGAAATTGTTTAGGCATACCAATGTTTCCATTTCTGTCCGAGAATAAGCAGTTTTATGCATGACCCTACTTCCTAACCTGAATAAGGTACCACAAGACTGGATTGAACAAGCCAGGAAGAGCCTGTAGCATGAGCAGGTTTGGGGTTGTTAGAATCTCCTGCCATAAAGAAGGAATGAGCTTGCATCAATGAGATACTAAGTTCTCAATTTCTTTTTTTTTTTTTTTTTTTTTGTTGATTCTTTAGAAAACTTCAAATTGTAGCTTTCTTCCAAGATTTGCACACCTGCTGAGAAGAGGCTTTAAAATAATGAGATCAACTTTTAATACACTTTCTGCATTATGTTTTGCAAGGGGCAGAAGTATAAGACCAGTTTCAGACCAAACTGCATTTGGCATAGGATGATCTGAAAAATAGCTGCTCAGATGCCAAAAGATAATGTCTTTCCCGATCATCAGCATATCTAAAATAAGATAAGAAGCAAGACAGAGGTTATGGAACTTAAAGTTTCCTGGCTTTTTGAATTTCATATCAGAAACTGTCTTGTTCATTTACATGTAAGCTTTCATAATTGTAAAGCATAACTGATTTCTTCTAAATGAAGTCTGTGACAGGAAAAAAAAGGATAATATTTTTTTTTCCTCCACTGAAGCTGGAAGAGGTTTCAAAGCTGGGTTTCCAGTGGAAATCGTAATCAACTTTAAACATAATCAGAATGCCGTAGTTAAAGTGATCCAGATAAAAGGTAGAACCAGTGTTGCTAAATGCCTTTGTTGAGTCTTGAGAAGTTCTAAAGCCATACGGTGATGCTTTTAAATTTGATTTGATGTAATTGCCATGGGGACTGCTTGAAACTTGAGGTAGTGCTGCAGTCGATGCTCCTTTTCATTACGCTGGATGAGGCAAGTTGCAGGCAAAGCCTTATGTGACAGGGTCTGAGGAAGCAGCCTGGGGAACAGTGTCTTTTGTATGCAGCAGTGGCAAAATACTGCTGCAGAAATATGAAGAATCGCTGAAGCAAGCTGAAGTATTCGACTAGTGATAATCTCTATGGCCAGATGGAATTTGCATGGATGCTCTAAGGGGGCTGAACTGTTAGCTGAGCTATGGGAGGAAGAGGTAAGAAAGACACACAATCCTGGACAGGATTTCCTTCAAAAAGGAATCTGAGGGTGGTTTTTGGAATTAAATGACTTGTGAACTTCAGGAATGAGAACTAATTAAAGACTGGAGCTCCCAGGCAAGCTGTCACAGCTGCTGATAGGCAGGGCTGCCAGCAATGCCTGTAGTATATCTGCTTGTTACTCTTTGTTATGAGTGCCATCTCTTAAATTGTTTATTATTCTGCAAGGCTTTAGGCATTCATGCTGAAATTTTCTTGGCTGGATGTCTACCACGGGCTGACTATTTTTTTTTTTCCTCAGGAAACACTATCCACCTCCCCCTTTCCTTAAAAAGTGCCAGTATTTCCAATAGTTATGCTTGGGGTGGGTGCAGGGAGAAGCTTTTTTTTTTTTCCCCCTTTTCTTTTTGATTTTTGCATGTTCTAGTCATTTCTTTCTCCTCACTCTTGAACCAGTAGTAATCTCAGCTGCCAAGCTGAGAAGTTCTAGCACCTCTGTGCTTTAGAACAAGAACTGGAAATTTGGCTGGAGAGTTAACTTTGCATCAAGAATGTGGCTTTTGCTATTCTTAGGAAAATGTCCAAATTTGGCCGCATTGTAAGACTTGGAGAAGCATCAGTTTGTAAAAGCTTAATAGGGAATTAGTCTCAAGTCCCTGGAGAAAGCGTTCTGTCAGTGCTTTTAAGGTGTCAAAGGATTACAGCTGTAATTGGGGGTGGAGAAATGGATCCCTTCTTTTTATTCCAGTTTCAGATTTCTGTAAATGTGTGTGAAGTCTTTTTTGTTTTTTTTTTGCTTCTGTTCTTTTTTTCTCTCTTTTGCCAAATTGCCCAGTGTTGGAGATGTGCTGGTCTGTGTGGATCACTGATCGTAGCTGCTGTGAGTCTGCTGCTTGTAGCACACAAAGTATATATATATATATATATATCATCTTTTTATACGTAGCTTAAAAACAAAAAAATCAATGTAAACTTTGTGTTGCTTTTAACTTTTGTTCTCTGGCTTCTCTCAGCCTTTTTTTCCCCCAGGTATCCATCATTGTCCTTTACTTCACACTGGCTGTAAAACAACTCCTGAGCTCTTATGGCACTCTTTCTTTAACAGGCTTGATTAGTCTGGACTTGCCTTTCTGCCGACTTTCTTGAAGACGTGGTTTAGCTGTGCTGCTTAGTGCTTGCTTCGTGACTGCGGTTTGCATGCTCTTTTACTCTCTCTTTTCTTGCCGTACCAGTAGCCACGAAAAAGAGTTTGCTGGAACCATCACTGAGGGTGTTGGTTAGCAAGGGTCCAACTCTGACAAAAGCTGGCTCTGCTTGGGTTTGCCGGTCTTAAAAACAGTAATTGCCAACGTAAAGGACTTTTGTTTCCGTGCGTGTTCCACTGTTAGCTCCAACTGCAGAGATTTAGTGTCGTGTTTCAGTCGGTCTTTGATGCAATGTGGCTGTGGGGAATCTTTGAGCAGGCTGTAACGCATTGTTCTCCTACACGCATTAAAACGATTGTTGCGAGAGAGGCATCCACGGGGACCTCTGCCAGCTTCTTATTGATGTGTGCAGTTTCATCTATTGACACACTACCCTTCATTATTACACAGTGAATCCTATGGCAGTGGAATTTGCTATTAAATCTGCCCTGCAAAAGAGAATTGGCAGGAGCTGCTCTAAAAGCATTTGCAAAGAATAGCTTCTAAATATGAAACAGATGCTCAACTAATAGAGGATGCTTCCTAAATTTTCAGGGTACCAAACATAATAGTTTTGAGCAAAAATTCAGAATTTGCTTAATTTGTCAATAACCATTTAAGTTTCAATACCCTTTTCTTCCCCCCAAAATACGTCTAATCAGTACATATATTTATGCTTGAATGCAGCGAGTAATGCTGAGGTGAAAATAGGGAGTTATTTGTTAATGGAAACTGTTAGAATAAGCAGTGAGGTGTTAGTCTTTCTGTCTGCACTCTAATCCTTTTCCCAGTGCTAGAGGGTGGCAGAGGTGGTGCATCTTCCTTTGCCTGCTACCATTGCCACAAACTATTTTGTGCTTTCAGAGCACCACCTGTAATTTTTACCCAGATCCACCATCCCCCAAAAGAATTTTATGTTCTTCAGGAGCCCAGTGACAGAGTTGTATTGGGAACTGATGTCAGTGGATGGAATTTGTCTGTGTAAAGAGCCTTTATGTTATATATACAGTGTTCTTATTCACACGCAGTCCATATGGAGATCTAAATTAATGCAGAGTAAGAAGCCTGTTGCATCAGCCTTGTTCCCTTTGATCTCAGGGTTTGGTCTAGACCAGGGGTGCTGTACCTTTTGGCATAGAGAGCTTAAGTGCTCGGAGCAGGCTTCATTGGTGAGAAAATAAAGAGCATGAGAGCTTATCAGAGATAAAATCAACTCTGTGATTGTCTGGAGGTGGGAGGTAGCGAGGTAAGCCTGGGTCTTTCATGTCTATCACAAAGCAGGGCTGTCACTAAAGCTATTGACTAAGCCATGGTTGCTGGCTACTGTATTGATAGGCACCTGTCAATAGTTGCAAAGCTGCTGATATCCCTGGGTTTGTGGGTTTATTTATTTATTTAAAAAAAAAAAAAGTTGAGAAAATGGCATATATAGCCGGGGGTCAATGGGCACAGAAGTGTGGCTGTTGCTATAAGTTAGAGGTGGGAGAAGGAAGGTGAGGAGAGATTACTGGAGCACGGCACACTTCCTAGAGAGAAAGGAAAGTGGGGGAATAGCTTGTTTAAAACGGAAGAATTAGTTTAATGTATGTCTGCGTGAGATGGTGATGCTGGGGCAGTTATCCCCACAAAGCAGCCTTGGTAAAAACCCACAGGTATCTGAAAGCTCTGCAAGCAGACCTTGAAATACCGTAGTTTTCTAAGCAAAGTTTTCTGCTCACCACTGGCAGGTAAATGGAATATCTAATTGTAGGCGCCTGCAGAGTTTAAAACAAGGACTGAAGTGTGATGCACGTGGCTGCAGGGTATGCTGTGGCATCCGAGTTGATGCTGGTGTCTGCCTTTTAACTCTGAAAGGGAGGGGTGAGGGGGGAGCTGCAGTAACTCTGTGAATAGAGTTATTGGGTGGGGATGTCCTTCCAAAATAGCCCAAGAACAAATGAGACTTCATATAGTACCCTGGTTCCTGTTTATGACCAGAGGCTGCAGGGCGTGTGCCCGTTCCAAACTTTGCCCTATAAACCTATGAGGATCAACAGAGATAGGCCAAAGCTGCTTAGAAAGTAGCTGTTTAAAGGTAATTTTGAAGTATTTTTCACTGACCCTCCTCTTGATGTGAGCAGTCAGCTTTTAGTTTGTACGTATAGAGAGAGATTTTTCTCCCTGTCTGAAGCTGTAGAGAGGCACCTCCTCCTGCATCTGGGCAAGGGCTGGTGACCTGCTGATGGATTTAGGGCAGGTGCACAGGGCCCTTCTGTACCCAGACTTGTAAAGTAGATCCTTTCCTTGCTTTTAACAATTCCTACCCAGAATAAGAAACTAGTCCCCTTCCATGGGCTTTGATGGCATATGCATGCTCCATACAAGTAATGTGCTGGCTTCTTCTGTATTTTCTCCTTTTGTCTCACTTCTGGTGCCTTGGGATGAGAACTGGCTTTGTATATGTTGGTCTGGCCAAAGTCCAGCATGAATTCTGTTCTCCCGTGAGTGGCAGTCTGGGGTCAGCACTAATCCTCCAGCGTCAGGGCTGCCTTGTTGCTGTGGGATTTTGCTTACAGTCCCGAGTGGGACTTTGGTCAAGTGACTGTCATAAGTACACAGTTGTTTCTTGAAATTAGTGCTCTGCAACTGATGTTTGCACCTCAGAGGAGTCTGGTAACAAGGGAAATCCTGTGACTGCCCTTGGGGCTGAAACAATGCATTCAGAGCAGCCGTTTGCTGGGGAGGTGATCAGTCATGGAGCTATAGGACACGCCTTGAAGAGGAGCAGTTTGTGCATGGGCGTGGGAAGGTGTTGGGAAGTTTTGGCAGGGAGGAAGCAAGGGCCCAAGCTGCAGGTTCTGTAAATGGCATAGTGATGCAGAGCACTTTGTGCTGGTGACTTTTTCATCTTGTTCTGGTGACATAAGGTTTTTTTTTTTGACCTTGGGTGTGCAGCAGGGAGGGTTAAAAAAAATAAATAAATCACACCTGGGGTACCTGAATGTGAGGAGAAGAGTCCATAGGCTTATAGAATATCTAGCAGTGTCACTTGCTGAATCCAGCCTTGTATGTATGTATCTGTCTATCTTTTGTTGGGCTTGTATGAAATGAAGTACTGGTTTTGCTTCAGTTGAGTGAACATATATCAGCTGGTCTGAGTAAAATAGCAGCAGCTCTGGGTGGCATTCTAGTCCACAGGCTTGCTCTCTAAACAAGACTGAGTGAGCTTGGTACCCCGTTTCTTACGTAAAACAGCAAGATGTGTTGGCTGTGGAGGCTGTCGAGAGGACAGTCTGCCCTGTTTCTGACTGTTTTGTTTGTATGGGTGAGTGAAGAACTTTGACCTTCAAAGTTATATGGGTGCTACTTAGCATCACCACTTCCTTCTGCATTTCCCCAGCAATTGCTGTTTGAACATGCATTATAAATGTGAAAGGCTTGTGAACTGATGATCGCTTTCAATACATACAGCCAAGGAGATTTTTAACTTGTGGTAGTTAATGCTCTGCCTTTAAGACATTTTGTGTAGTCCTGGGTGCATGTCACCAGATTATGAGAGGAAACAGCCTAATGATTTTTTCTGTGTCTTTAGCGAGACTGCTGAATTCCTTATGGGTGATTGTATGTACCCCTTCTCTTGTAATTTGATATAAAATTTGCTCCTGTTACATTTACCACGTTTAAAACAGATTTCTAGCACTTCCTCAGAGGCAGTGGTGTGTCTGGGTAAGTCATGCTAGGTTTGAATGCTTGTTCCACTTTGCACATCTTCAGTCTGGCTGGCTGTGTTCTTGTTCTGCTGTGGCATTTTTTGGAGGCAGCTGGTTCACGCCTTTTAATGTAGCCTGGAGGGTTGGTGGGAGCTTGTGAGGATCTGTCTTTCTGCTTCAGCAGCCTCTGCCATGGGAGGCTGGGACTGTCTCCTAACCAGCCTGCCTGGACTGAGGTGGTTCTCCTTCTTGAAAAAGATGGCATGCATGCTTTGTATTGAAATAGATAAAGGGCAGTGAATACCTGCTGGGAAACCTGAATAGCACTCAGGCAGAATTCTGTGTATCTGCTGGTATATATTGTTGGCGTTTCTCGGAGAGTAGAATCTCTCTCTTGCCCTCTTTCATAACATCTGTTACTGTGCATGAAGTCATCTTCTGCCTTGCTTTTCCCCCCTCCATTTGAACCCGCTTCTGCCTAAACAGTCGTCTTTGCAGCGTCAGAAGTGTGAATGCCAGCAAAGATTTTTGTCAGGTCGTCTTGGGTGTTTTGTTCTGCAGGAAAGTCACTATGGGTAGAAGCAGTGGAGTGTATACTTGTGCTAGGGCAGAGCCGTGAGAGACCGTGGGACTTGAGCTGAGCTGCCTTTGAGCTCATTGTGGCAGAATGATAGCAAAGGTATGAGAGAGATTTTTTTTTCCATAGGATCTCATTGCCAGTGAAACTTCACAGAAGTTTCTTGCTTCATCTGTTTCAGAAAAAGGACATGTACTCCATCTCTTCTGCCTGTAGCAGCTGGCCTAATGAAAGAGCTCTAAAGAATATTGCCTTAGAGCACTGTGGCCACATAAATATCGCCGCTATGTTTCACTGAAAGTTTGGGCTAAACTGTATGAATATGTATCCTTCCTGTGGAAAACAGAGTTCTGAGTATAATCTCAGTTGAGTTCTGCTGCTTAGCAGGCATTTGTTTCAGTGATAACCAGCTGACTGACCACGCCTGTGACTCTTCCCAAGCTGTCAGCTGCGTGCTTACCTTTTCTTAAAACGTGTGTCAGCTAGGAGAGAACTGGTTTTGATGATTTACAGCACCATGCCCAAGAGATGTCTTTTCCAGAGAGTCTGTAATCTGAATAATGTGATGTGAGCACAGCTTTGTTAGATTTGTAAACTCGCATAATGATTAGAAGGTAAGAATGTATCTGCCAGGTGGATTAATGAAGATGGTTCTTTTCATCAGTAGGGAGATTTTTTTCAATAGGATCTCGGAGAATTCTGGGAGATCTCACTGATTGTACTGAGCAACTGTAGATGATGGGCAGGTAGTGAATTTCTTGCATTGAACTGCTCAAAGATGAAAGTACAGTAGCATGAGCAGGGTAGGCAGAAATACAAATACCTTAAAACTGCCCAGGGAAGATAATTACTGAAGTGTTAAACTGATTTATTCTTTTTGATAAAGAGGATCTCCTTTTACAATAAAGGCAATGAGTGCTGCCTTTCAATCTAGGGACAGACTGGACTTCTGTACTTTAATACTTCCTAGCAATCCCTTGTCAAAAGCTTATTTATTCCTTGTGAAAAGAACAAAGATCATGGAATAATCTGTGTTTTGTCTGGGGAAAGGCAAAACCTGATCTGGTTGTGTGCTTTGTCCCCTGCATTTTGACTCTTGGTAGGCTTAGGCTATAAAACTAGAAACAGTGGAGGCACTTGTCAGCTGCTCTTGCACTGCACTGCGGCGGGTGCTCTTCTGCTTGAAGTCTTTGAAACGTCATAATTTGATGTTGTGGATTTTAACAAGTTTAAGATGCTGGGAAGTGCTTTTCAGACTATTAATCTCTGTTCTTATTTCTGAAAAAATTAAGTGGGGAGGCAGGAGGTGAGGTGGGAGGAAAGTTGTATAGTGAACCAGGGCTCTGTAAATTCTGCATTTACCTTCTATTTAGGTCTTCACTAGCAACAGGAGTGCCTTTTGTTATTTTCTTGTAATAGTAGTAATACTGACTGGTCTCTAATAATAAATAAACTTTCTACAGGATAGTGCTGTTGACATGATTTATGACTGCCATTCCAGCAAGAGAGCTAAATCCAACTGGTTTTGTGATGTAGTAAAATAAAAATTTAGCAAGGAGTATAAGTAGTACTTAGAAGCTCTAAAGTGTGAATTTATCAACAGTGAAGAAATTAAAAGGGTAATAAACAGTTTTGCTTTATTTATTTATGAAAGGCTTGTCAGTCTTACTGTTATGTGTTGCTGACATTGGACATTGTTAGGTGCAGACCTGGGAGGAGGATACTTTATTTTTGAGCCATCCACTGAGAAGTCTGAGTGCATGAATACTGTGTCTCTCTTTGAGTATTAATGAAGGTGTAACTCCTTTTGCCCCATGGGGCTTAGATATAACACTGATGTTTTTGAACAATGCTATCTCTTCAGATGTTAGTGTGAAGTGTGAGAGCAAGAAGAATTTCCTGATACTGCACAGCATTCAGTCCCTTGCTTGTTTATCCTTCATTTCGGTTTTCTTTCTGTTTTTTAGGTATAGGTCCACGTTTTGTGCTGGTGGTCTGAGGGATATGTCGGTTCATGTAGTCTCTAGTGCTAAGGCTGGTGAACAGGTCTCCTTGACTTGACATGGCTTCCAGGATATGGGAAAGGGTGAAGGGATCAGGGTTTGCTCTGCACATTGGGACAGCAGTGCTTCATGCTTGGCTTCCTGGGTCTAATCAGAAGTACCCATGGGGAGTATTAGTTCTCCCAGTGCACTGAGTACATCCTTTCTTACCTGAGGGCTGTTTGCCCTCAAGTGAAGGGGACAGTTCAGGGAGACCCTTGCTAGAAATCTCAAAGGTGCTTAAAAGCTGCTACTAAGACTCTTCTCTCACAGTTTGAAAGTGTGCACTGCTAATTCTAGTGTCTGTGGCGAAGTCCATCTACAGCTTTTCAGGTGAATTTCAGCACCCTTGACTTCCTGAATTGGTGATCTGCTTTCCGCTTCCGTGCTCTGTATTTTACGTTGTTAACTGCTGTGGTTGGACTAGACATAATTTCTTTTATTAAAATTGATATTAAAATTCTTTGTTTGCATTAATATAGTGGTTGGTTGAGACTTCTGAGGCTTAGTCTGCGGTGCACTATTGCTTTTGGAGCACGCATTTGAAACTTGAGATGTTGTCTGTAGTTACGATGCTATGTACATGCCCCAGTGCAGGATCCACCAAAGGGGCTGGTGTGCTGTCCTTTGGGGTGAAACTCGACTGCAGAGTCTTTTGTTCTGTTGAACAATGTTATTACGGGACGTAACTGTTCTTTCCGACACAGCAAATGTGAGGCTGCCTAGGGTGCAGGCAGTCTGCTGTCTGTTTCAGTGTAAGCTGATTATAAGTGTTAGTTACCGAATAATTTCAGCATATCTCAAGTTTCACCCAAATACTAACAGCTACTTATTCTGCACGTAGGTTGTCTTGTTAAATAGTGTAACCTAGAATAGTTCTACAAGGAGACTGGAGCAGAAAAGAAACAATTAAGTGTTTTCCCTCTGGGTGTCTTTCAAAAGTTGTATTCTCCTCCTCTTGCTATTTTAATGTCATGTTGGTTCTCTACCCGCCTTTCACTCTTGTTTCATGCTCAAAAGGATTCCCTTGCTTCTTATTTTTGAGTTACTTGAAAATTCCCTGTTCTTTCATTCCATTCTTCTCTCTATTCTTGCTGCTGGACCCAACCTGGGTGCCACTGAGGAGCAGCAGTTAGCAAAAGGGTGCAGCTGCAGAACTGAGGGAAGGCTGACACTAAAGACCCATTAATTCTTGTGTCTTGCCTCTGACAGTGGCCATGAGCGGGAACCTAGGGAAGAGTGAGTGCAACCTGTTGCTATCCTAGTGTATCATCTCATGATCATCTGTAGCTTGGAAACTTCTAAGTTAGAGGTGGTATCCTCACAGAATCATAGGATGGTTTGGTTTGGAAAGGAACCTAGAGATCACGTAGTTCCAACCCCCCTGCTGTGGGCAGGGACACCTTCCCCTAGAGCAGGTTGTTCACAGCTCCATCCAACCTGGCCTTAACCATGCTTAACTTGGCTAATTCCTCCAAGTATTTGTCCTCTCATGGGTGTTGCACTTGGCCACCTCTGAAGTTTTGTTTTCTGAAACGTTCTGGGTGATGGCACCTCTCAGCTGGTCTCTGTGTGTTAACTTTCTTTTTTAGCACGTGTGGTATTGACTGTCAAATGCTCAGCATGCCAATGACAGCATCAAAGTATCCACCTCCAAAAAACCTTTCTTAAATGTATCACGGGAATAACAGGAAACGTTTTAAGATCTGTATTCAGGCGTGCTTAGCTAAGAACTAGTAGCTAAAGGCTGAAACCCAGCCTTTACTAAGACTCCAAGGGGTAGTACATTGTGGTAGTCTTTTACTACATGTCTAGGTCTGCATTTTCACATGACCAATTGCATAAAATTTTCCCAAAAGCTTAAATGTGCGTGAGGTGCCGTAGTGCCACGTGTTACTGTGTGTCCCAGGGAGGCTATTCTGGATTGGTTCGAGAAGCAAGAGTGCATACTGCTGCAAACATCGTGGCTTAATCAGTGAAGGTACCAGCAAAAACTTACTGGCATATAATCTAAAGGGAGAAAAGACTTTCAATTTGTGATGGGGACTATGAAAAGACTGCTGGTCTTGTTTGGCCAGGTGCTGAATTGATGAGCCTTGCTATTCCTCTACTGCAGGTAACAAAATACCTGCATTGAATACAGGGCAGGGTTTTCAGAGGTGATGGGAGGCTTGAGTCTGTAAGCCTGGAAGTTTACCAAGGAGACTTGGGAGGTCATTAACCCCGAAGGTTAATGCTCAGGGCTTTTTGATAATTGAATCTCCTTATTTCTTGAACTAGCAAACTTTTGTCACAGGAGTGGTTTTGTTCTGTTTTTTTTCTTGTTCCAGAAGGCTCAAGTAGAAAAGTGTTTGTTTTACTCCAGGTCTGGTGTAATTGGGAGTGGAATTGTACCAGGTGCTTGCTGAGTGCTTTGCTGGTTTCTGAGTTTCTTGTGTGTCGTCCACAAGCACATACCTGCCCACCTGTTCCGGAAAGTCTCTTCTTTTGTCCAGTTAAATTAATCTTCCAGTAAGTTAAACAGCAGCCACATACAATACTGTTTCCTTTCACTTGTGAGAACAGCTTTCTAGAGGTAGAATTCAGAGGCACAGACAGCCAATTACACAGCTAGTTTGCCTTCAAGCTCTTGGAGGCAGTGAATGCCAGGAAATTTTTGACTCTTATATGCTTTTTTGAAAATTTTGACTGTTAAATTTGTTGAGCGGGCATAAGTGATGCTGCCAAGTGTGGGTGGATTTCGTGTCCTAGCCATACATGTGTTCATGGCTTAGCTAATGCTTGTGATTTAGGGAGGAGTTTCCATTTCCACTGTGCAGTTCAAATGGGAACAGTCACTTAAAGGATGCTTGTGCTCTCCTAAAGGATGTTTAAGAGCACACAGGTTGCACCTTCATTACCATTTTAGTTGGAGAGGATTGAATTTCTGAGGTGAGTCTCCTCACTGTCCCAGTTTATGCACATTGCCTTTTACTGGGAAGCAATCTGTGTGTGCAGTTAGTATTCCTTTGGATGTAACTGAACCAGAAGTGTCACTCTAGGAGCATATCTGCTGTGCTTCAGGTGCCAAACGTGGTCCATTGCAAACCCCCAAAAATCACACTGTGCATTTTTGGGGACTCAGCACCAGCTGCCCTCTACAGCCTTTTCTCCTTTTGGACTGTGCCAGGTGCTAAAGTAGATAGTTGTGCTAGTCCTAATTTTCCGTGTAATTGGGGATATTTTTCTTTTTTTGCTTTTTAAATATTAGTGAAGTAAATAAGCAGCCTATCTTGAGTTCTATCTACTGATCTAAAACCTTATTCTCAATTTACAGGAGTCTTAATGAAATCTGTGTTGGTATTTGTCTCTTTCAAATAATGAAGACTGCTGTGGCATGCCTGTTTTCAAAGCCAGCTGTTTTGCAGACCCCTCTGGGGGTAATTTTATTTAACGGCCTGTGCGGGGGTTGCACAGACCCTCTTAAAGACCTTGACTGGAATCCCTGTGTGCCTTCTAGATGTTCTTTTATGTCCCTGACCTCTCATCTTTTTCTTGTCCAGACCTCTTTCCTCCTCTTGCTTTGGGAGAAACAATACTGTAACGAAAAATGTCTCTTCCTGAAAGGGGTAAGCTTTTTTTTTGGTTTTAATGCCAGAGATGAGACTGCCGCCTGTTCTGGGGCAAGAGAGTTTCTCATCGTCTCTGCCATAGCAAATAGAAGCTCAGAAGCAACAAGTACTGTAAATACCTTGCAGTCCTGTTCTCAATTACAGAATTAGTTATGTAAATCTTGTACTAAAGGAGGAAGAGCCCTGATGTCTCTTAAATCATGCTCTCTGTGTGCACGCATGCGTAGAATTCCTTGTCTAGGAGAAAAATATCTGTGCTCCTAACATGTAGGCTCCACAGAGATTAGCATACTAAACAGTATTGCTGGCATGACCTGAAATTGGCTTTTAGGTGCTAATTGGATCTATGGGCTTTGAGAGAAGGGGCTGGAAAACATTAGCCTCTGGTTTTCCAGATTGCAGACAACAGTGTGGATATGGCAGTTGTGCAGCTGTCCAAATGAAGTCCTCTGGGGGTACCAGTTGATAGAGCACAAACTAGGTAACCGTTTTGTGTTGACTTACGTCTTCTTCGCCTAGCTCTACGAATCTTTTTGTTTTCAGCTTTATGCAGAGGAACAGTGTGATCCAGTGAAATGAGCAGTAAGCCTGAAACCAGGAATGCCTGTTGTCTGTTCCTAACTGTTCCTGTTTTCCTGCAGCAGTTTGGTCTAATTAGTTAATCCATCCAAGCAGATCTGCAGCAGAAGACCTGGCAATAGGTGGGCTACTGTGCTTGCCTGCGTGTGCTGACGGGGCACAGGCACTCGTAACACCCATGCCGTAACACCCGTGGAATGCATGTCTACACTTGGCATTTTTAATATGGCTGCTTGCTTGGAGGTTATTTATGGTGAAGATGAGACTGTTAGATAATTAATTTACAGACAAAAAGGATTACTCTATAAACTCTGAGGTCCGTCACTCCATTGGCTCCTGTGGCTGCAAATCAGTTGTCAAGCGTGGAGCCGAGGTGGGCCAGTGCCATATGCTGCCTGGCTCAGCAGTTCCAGCAGCCCTGCTGTCCAGCCACCTCCTTCCACAATCCCTCCCAGCAGCAGACGCAGGCAGAGCGGAGCTGCCCCTCAGGATCCCAGCTGGAGGGTCTGAGAGCCTCGTCTGTGTGTGCTGCGTTGTTCGGTGTCGTGGCTGCTGATTTCTGCAATCAGGCTTTTCTCTGGAGCTTCCGCGATGCCTTTGCTCATCCAGTGGAATGCATGTTAGGAAATGAGGCTTTGCGTCTGGAGATTGGAAGTGAACCCCAAAATAATTCTGGGGGAAGTAAAGGTTAAGATCAATAATACCTGGATTACGGAAGCATGTGACCTTTTCAATCTCATCTTCCAATCCCCTTTAGACAGGACTTTGTCTGGTATGAGTGGAGTGTTAGGTTAAATTGTGGTAGGCAAGTGCCACCAAATTTAAGCAGGTAAAGAACACAAAAACACCAACAACAAAACCACCACATCAAAAGAAAAGGCAGAACAATCACCCCCAAAAAAACCCACTGCACAAAAAACTCTGAACAGCTGTTGATGATTTTTTTTTTTTTTTGCTTTGCTTTTTGGTTTTAGTATAATTGTCAGTGAAAAGTAAAATAGTTTATATTGGTTTCAGCACTTCTTATATTTAATACTCTTATATTTAATAACATTGAGTATGATTTTTTTTGTGTATTACCTACCATTAAAGATAACTTGGAAAACAAATGATTACTTCACACTAATAAAAATCAATAACTTCTGCTTTTAGAAAAAAAGGGGATGATGGTAATGGAAACTGTTTTTGGGAGAGGAGAAGAGGGAGCATTTCAGGATTTCCTATGATCATACTGTACAAATTATAGATCTGTGAAACACGTGGATATTGCTCTTTGTGCATCTTTTTAAAAAGTCTTTTGACCAAAATGCTTTTTCGTAGCTTTTCAGCTAGGTGCTGTGTCCTGTTTAAAGTCATGCTGATAAAAAGAGTAGCAGCTTTTATAGTTTTAACATGATCTTTCTGGGATTTGGATGTCTTGTTTTGTCTTGGATTTTCACTCAGTGTATGATTTTTACTTTATGATGAAGATTTAGGAATTACCTATTCTGACTGTTTACTCCCATTAAATCCAAAGAAAGTTCAGTTTAATCCTAGTGGTGTGCTGCATTCCACGTAGAGCAAAGAAAATGGTTTGTCTCTGCCCAGAGGAAATTGCAGTATAGAACAAATAGATTTGGACTGCTCTGCTCACTTCCAACTGCTTTGGGAAAGATTTAAGATAGCAGATAAGTGCAAGTTAATGATGTTGCAGAACAGCACTGATTTTAATTCTGTGTGTTCCAGTTTGGGGACTCTTTAAAAAATATTGCTGAATGTATGCATTGCTCGAGTTGGAATCAGTATTACGTTTTGTAACTCATGTCCTTACTCCCCACTAAAGAAAATGCGAGGATATTTTAAATACAGCACTTCTGGAAATATTTGCAGCCCTGTTTCCAACTGTGCAGGCGCTTAAGCCCTGACTTGTGGGCTTTACTGCTTTGTCAGCTGTTTTCCTTAGAATGTAACATACTGAACTTCTCTGCAACACAAATTACTTCTGAGGAGGAACAACAGAAAATCACCTGTCTTGCATGGCAGTCTAAATACCACTTCCAGAATACCTGGATTTTTTGGGTCAGATGTCACCAGGTAACCTAAACGAGATCCTCTGGCAGAGTGAGTAGATGTGGAGTTCTGTGAGACTACCTGGAGGAGAGTAAATGAAGGTCATTAGCAGGGACAGGTATGTATGGCAGGTGAGAACCAGGAAGAAGTGACATGTTGATTCCTGCAAGTCCTTGTTTTTTGTCTTTTTTTCTCCCAGCTGCATTTTTGAGACTTGTCAGAAGCATATCCTTAGATACAGCCTTTTATCTTTAACTGTCAGTCAGTGGCAGGGAAAGGAAAGAGATTACACGTGATGGAGTTGTTTGACATCCAGAGGAATCTAAAACATGATCTTTAGTATTATCTTGGCCTGTTAGATGTTTGTTCTGTTTGGACCAGTGGTGCCATGGTTCTCTGCCTGTCAAAGGCTGCTCTGTTTAACAAACTAGTCTGCTTTGCACAGCTGGGAAAGGTTTATATGTCTCTTCTTTCCCCTCTACCTGCTACATGCCTTGGTCTACCCTCCAGCAGCATCCTCTCCCCCTGACCAGGAAGCAGTGGTGTACAGTGGGATCTATGCTGACAGCAGCTGGTGATGGTGCTTTGAACTTTAATTGCATATTCACCCTGGTTTCTGCCTTACAAGCTTCCACTGCAGTTACTGGTCTCTTCTTGTACTGTAGCATGAATAATCCACAGAAGCACTTACAGCTAATTCCTGTAGCTCGTTTTGGCACAGAATTGAAATGGGTTATGTGCTTGGGTGAAAGAGATGCCGGTCAGCTGGTCTTCAGAAGAGTGAAGCTGAACAAGTGACCAGTGCTTTATTCCCAAGAGACAGCAGGAGAGGCAATGCTGCCTGTTGCAGCTCCCTTAGCAGAGGGATGTGGCAGAGGGAGATGGCTTTCATTCCTGTGAGACAGTTCAGTGACATTTTTCCAAAACTGGTCATTTTGGGCAGTGATCAGATCAGCCGCTGATATCTGCAGTGATATAATGTGTTTTATATGGTGAAGTACTGTTCTCTTACTGGCTCTGTCTTTTTAGACAGCAAGACCTTCTGATGCTGTTTACAGATCTGAACTTGCCAATTACGATGTATTTATCCAAAGTAAGATCATCCACACGCTTTTGTAGGGCAGAACAGATCGGGTCTGACTCATTGGATATTAATTTGGCCCATTTTGCCGGTGTTTTGTGTATTTAGAGTAATAGTGGTGGAGTTTTTTTGGTTTGGTTTTTTTTTTTTTGGTTGCCAGTGGTTACATTTATTTATTTATGAAGGGGTGGGGGAGAAGCATGGAAAATCTGCTTAGTTTTTCTGCTGAGCTTAGGTGGTTGTCTCCCTAGGTTCTAATTGTAAACAGCAGTGGAAGAGAAATTTTTCAGAGAGCTTGTCTCCGTTGATGAGAGGTAGAGCTTAGGGTAACTAGCCATGTAAGTCAGCAAACAACTAACGGTTATACAGAAGGCTATGAGGAATTGAAGGTGACACCATAGCATAACTTAACTGCTCGACTAATCTCGTGGCTTCTTTTTGTGGTGGAGTGACTGCACTGGTGGATAAGAAAAGTGTATCTGAGGTCACCCACCTTGACTTCCGTAAGGCCTCTGACACAACCCCACAGAATATCCTTGTCACAAAATTGGAGAGAGAAGGGTTTGATGGATGGACTGTTGGATGGATAAGGAGTTGCTTGGATGGCTGTGTCTAAGGAGTTGCAGTCAATGGGTCACTGCCCAGATGGAGATGAGTAAAAATGTCCTCAAGGGCCTGTATGAAGACTGTTAAAGTGGCTCCAGGGAAGGGCTGGAACACCTTTCCTATAGAGAAAGCCTGAGAGAGTTGGGGTTGTTAAGCCTGGAGCAAAGAAGGCTTCATGGAGATCATGTTGTGGTCTTTCAGCACTTAAAGGGAGCTTATAGGGAAGATGGAGAGAGACATTTCACCAAGGCCTGTAGTGACAGGACGGGGGATTATGGCTTTTGACTGAAAGAAGGCAGGTTTATATTGGATATTAAGAAGAGATTCTTTGTGTTGGGGGTGGTAAGATACTGGAGCAGGTTGCCCAGAAAAGCCCCATCGTTTGAAGTGTCCAAGGCCAGGTTGGCTGGAACTTTGAGCAGCCTGGTCTAGTGCAAGATGTTCCTGCCTATGGCAGGGGTGGTGGAACTAGATGATCTTTAAAGGTCCCTTCCGACCCAAACCATTTGTGCTTTTATGATAACTGTGTCTTAGTGAAAACCTTGTGTTTTGCTTAGGTGCTTTTGAAATCCCGTTTATTGGTGGCGTTAGGTGAGGGGGGTGAATGGCAAAGGCAGCAGGTTGTTCCTGTGCAGCAAAACTAACATTCACATGCTTTCAAGTGGGTGTTAATCCATGTGGTAATAGATGGAGTTCAGCTGAGAAGGTACTTGCTCTTTCACCCTGTGCTGGAGGTGTGGCTTTCCTGAGGTATCTCAGATGGAATGGAGGTAAGAGCAATCCAGCAGCCTTGCAGCTTGATAGCATTTCTGAGGCTCCACTTAAGATGCAGTATGTGTTTCTTCATCCTGATAGAGATAATGGGTTTTAAGCAATTACACCCAGGCTAATTCCTTTTGATAAGAGCTCTACATTATCTAAAAAAAGAATCCTAGCCGCCTGGGAAAGAACAATGTAAATGTCTCTCTCACGGACTCTCTCATTTGCTCTTCTCTGATATGTTCAGATGATATGCTGCAAATCTTTCAAGCCATAAAGATCTGTCAGACTTTTTTTAGGTAGGGAGTGTTACAGTCAGGGAGGTGTAACACTACTGTTGGCTTGCAAGTATGGAGGGAGCTCTGTGTGCCTTGGATGATTCCAGGCTACTGTGGTGATCACATCTTTGATGTCTCTCTTAAAGGAGCCCCTTGTTCCTTCCCTGTGCAGGCTGTCTGATCGTAAGGTGTGGGTTGCTTCTGCTGACTAGGGTGATCTGAATTTTTTTAATTTGGAAAGAATAGCAAGAGCTACCCCTTTATTCAGCATATATCCCAATCCCCTACTGTGTGTTTTTCTGTGCTGAAAGAAGAGTATGATGATGTCATGTGTTAAGCAGGAATGGTAAGAGATCTCACTTATTTAGTTTTGGGGTTTTTTTTCCTTTTCTTTTGGAGACCAGTAAAGAAATTTCGATAGTTAGCTGCATTTTTGGTACTTAAATAATTTTGGTTTTTGCTTAATCTCTCTGACTTTTCCTCTCAGACATATACAGCATAGGATAGAAAATTTACCTGATTGCATTTAAAAAGTGGAGGAAATCCCAGAGCAACTTGTTGTTTGTGTAAATGTGTTACTTCTAGGAAAATAATATTATATATATTAAAACAAAAAATTGCCTTAACAGTATTGAAGGGTTTTCAAACATTATTGGCATGTTTGTTATAACTTGTTCTTTCTCTCCCAGATAGCCTCAGATGACATTCTTGATGTGTAGCTGCCTGATGATAACTGGAGCTGGGAGAAGAGGCAAGGGGAAAAGGGGCTGGTCGGAGATAAGGATTATAATCTCCCGTGCTGATATGCTTTGGCTCTCCTTCCTGAGAGAAGAGCCTGTGAATACGTGGTGTGCTGCCTGTGCCTTCACCTGCCTGCTCCCTGGGGAAAGTCCCTGAATGCTTCCCAGAGGGAGCCTGATCATTTCTTTTTTAAAAATGGAGGGAGAGGATTCGTGTGGATATGACTCTGGTAAAACAAACAAACAAACAAAAGCAAATATAAAATAGTTTGTGGTTTGTTTTTTTTTTTTTTTTTTCCCTTCAGTTTGTAAAATGGTTTTCATGCATCACACACAGTGTAGTTAAGCAGTGCAGTACAGATGTGGGAGGCTTGGGATTTTGCTGGAAGTAGGAGCCAGAATGCACATCTTTAATGGTGGGGGATCCATTGCTCGTACTCCAGTGTGGATCATACTCCAGGAAGGCTTGCCCCTGCTCAGCCCCCTCACTTACACAGTGTTGCAGCAAAGTCGTGCCTAGACTGGAAATAAATGGAGGAGTTCATGGAGGGAAGATCCTTACCACCATTTGCGAAGTTGGCTGCAGTATTTTTTTTTTCCTGTCATAAACTGTTGTGAATCTGAAAGGGCTGCTGTATTTCCTTCCCAGACATGGTAATGTTTAGTTGGCAAATGAAACAACCTTTTGTTCGTAAAGCTCTTTTGAGATGAAAGGCGTCAGCAAAGTTGTCGCTGTGTCTCCAGTGACTGCCTTGGTGGAGGAGCTGGACTGTGTGTTCTAAGTCTTTCTGATGCAGAGGCTCTAGTGCTTAGTCTGAGCCAATTTACTCATTCGTTAGCTCTTACTTTTTTGGCTTTAATTGGCTTCCTACTGCATGTCACATTGCATTTTCCTTTGGCTGGCGGATGTGGAGTCGACCTCCTTCTCTGGGCTCCTAAGAGAACATGTTTTCTTATTAGATAGAGCTGTCTGGCGTAGGCTGGAGGAAGCACCTTGTGAAAGAGAGTGCTGAAGCACAAGTGTGTTCTTTGCAACAGTAATACCCTCTCAGCCTTGTGGATGACTCCACAGGTTACTTTTCATCTTGTTCTTTCATAAGTGATATGTAGGTGCAAAACGTGTGTGAAGACGAAGCTCCTGGAAGGCTTTCCACATCTATAGCAGTGTCCCTAATGCAAGAGGAAATCCTTAGCAACCCTTTCCTTCTGGAGTTTTGTAGCTTGTTCAGAGTTTAAATAGATTATCTGTTCTGTAGATCCTGCACTATTTCTCTACCTTGTTTTCTTGGTTATCCTAAAAATGACAGGCTGCTATTTAATGTACTCAGACTGACTTCACAACCTATCCAGTCATCTGCTTTCCTTGTTCTCCTTTTTAAAAGGATTTCATTTAATGACAGCAATGAGATGGTGCATCTAAGTGATGGGACCAGTTAATTTAAGTACCATGTGGACCATTGCTAGGGAACAAATGCTAGCCCAAAACTGCCTTGGCTATGTCTGTGCTGTCTTGCCTCTGTATTATTCATATGGCAGACCCCAATTTATTATTATCCTACCTTGAGCCCCACTTTGTGTTCCTGGTGGAGTATTTAATGCATTCCCTTGGGAGAATCCTCTAATCAAGTGCTTGGCAAATAGCCATTAAGGCTTTGTGGTTGGCTTACGTTTTGTGTGTTTCTGGCCCAGCTCTGCAAAAGGACCAGTACTGCACACTGTCCTGTCACCAGTCTAATGAGCCCAAGGAACAAGTCCCATGCCTTATGTTTGTGTGCTGGTCTCCTTATAGGTGCTCTATTACTATTTGTTTTGGAATACAGTTCCTTGCAATTTCATCTGGTGATCTGCGTAATTCTGTAAAAAATAAAGTTTTGTATTAGGCAATTAATTTTGTGCTCAGGCAAGTTTGATGTCCAGCATTGCAGTTATGATACAGAGCCAGTTACTGAGTTCTTACTAAATACAGGTCTTTGGTGAGCTTGGTGATACTGAAAAATACTGAATTGTCATAAGTTCTGTTGTTTTCTGTCACTAGTGTATACATTGTTTTGTCCTCCTCCATCTGCTTCTTCAGTTAAATTGGATTCAAGTGAATTCATTAAGAACATGTCACGTTATATTAACAGTGAAATATACTAGGTGCCATGAAAAATAAATGTTTCCAACAATTTTACAGGGTTTGAAGCTCTTGTATTGTGAGAGCTGAGCTTCGATTGTTCTGGAAAGATGAGGGAGTGTATGCAAGGAGTGTATGACACAGGTCTCTGTAAGGATAAAATATTTGTAAAAGCTTCTCACTTATCTGCCAGAGTATTATGGAGCTCACCTTTTGCCAAGATCAGTGTCTGCAGCTCTGTGCCTTCTGCTACAGGACATGAAATGCTAATCCCTAATGCACAGCAGAGAACGTAACACCTTGTTTAGTAGCTAGAGGTGTTCTTGCTGCAGGATGAAAGGCAGAACCTTGAATTCACAGCCTGCTGGGTCACTTAGAAATGCAGCTGACACTTGGAGGAGCTGCCCTGTGCATGCTCCTCCTTACCTGTGGGCAGGGCACGGCAGGTGCTCCGCGGGAAGTGCTCATTCTCTTACGTTGAGATGTTGCCTCTGCTCCTGCCTTACCAGAATCCTAATTTATCTCAGCAGTAACAAACGTTATTGTTTGTCAAGTAAAATTCCGTTACAGCTTGTTCCTTTTCTCCTCTGCAGCCTGTTCCACTGCCCTCCTTCCAGCCTCCGGTTAAACAGGAGAATTGCTTGTGGGACTGTGCTGTGAAGAGGGGCAGAGTCACTGCTTTACAGCAATAGGGCACGGACTCGGAACAGATCCGGTGAGGAGTCCCTGTGTGCTCCTCTTTCCCTTTGGCTTGCCTTTTCTTGAGAAGGTGCTAATCACCCCCTACCTTTATTTAGTGTCAAAGGGTCTTTAGTGACCTTGGAAGAGGAGAAACTGGGCTGTCGGTGCTAATCTCAAACACAAATGCGCAGCCCTTGCCACATTAGTCGTGCCTTTGTCACCTCTAGATTGGATTAGTGCAGTGCACGGTATGTGGGTCTACAGCTGAGGACACAGGCAGAACAGTGTTGTCTGCTTGTTTTAGTGTCACAGGAGAGTATTTTCTAGAGAGATGTCAGTGTTTGAGGAGTGCCCTCAGTTAGGATCCTGAGCTGACTTCCCACCGTGATCTGCTGGAAGCTGGTTTGGCTGTCAGGCAGTGCTTTAAAGCTTACCTGCCACAGCTACTGTGTTCTGTAAGAGGATAAGTTGAAGGATTGAATGCAGCTTAAGACTTTGTGAGGAAATATGTATCAGAGCCCTATTTCTTGCTTTATTTTTTGTTGATTGGTTTCCTGTATTGATGATATTGCTTTGTGGTGCCTGGGTTAGGGGAGATGTCCTTAAAGGCATCTGGTTGTGGAACAGTACATTGGCAGTGGAGGTTTTTCTCTCCAAAGCTCATGTGAATGGTGCAGAGAAGTCCAGTCCTTATTAGGACTAGTCAATCACTTAATCAGGTACATAATAACAGTCTTCTGGGAGGGATATAAGGGGTAAGAGATTAACCCCAGTCTGCATTACAAATAAGTTTAATGAAGTACTGATGTTAAATACAGAAGGTCATGGCAGTGAGGAAATTGGACTGTTATGACTGAGCCTGGACATGTGAACAGCCTGCAAAGCAAGAAGGATGGTAGGAGTTATGAACTGGGGAGGTAAAGGCAGTGTCAGTTCTTGTTTCAGCTGTTTGCTGAACTGTAACTGGGGATAAAAATACCCTTTTTCTCTTGTTGTTGTGCTCAGTGTGTACAGCTGCTTGTGTAGCTTTTAAATGGCCACAATCATATTCTTTAACACATCCTCTTCCACGCTGCTCTGGAGGGACAAGCTGCATTTTGTAACAGGTTCCCCTGTTTTATAACAGGGTGGTTTCTGTCCACAAGACACTTTTGCTCACACTGGGATACCTGTTGGTATGATGGTTCTAAGCCGGCAAGTGGGGCCTTAATCTACAGCAAGAAGACGTGCAAAGTGATAGAAGGGGAAGGCTCAGCAAGAATATTGGTGTTCATGGCTTTCCCGATGTAGCTGGTGAATTAGAGCAGTTTTAGACTGCTGTACTTTCTGTTGGGGGGTTGTTTGTTTAAACTTGGCTTTGCCTATCCCAGATCAACGTTTGGCCTAACTGCTTTTGATATTGCTAGATGGCTACTTGGTTTTATCAAAAGCTATCCTTCAGTGTTCTGGCTACTGTTCTACCTGGCTGCTAAAATATTTTGCCGTGGATATGGAGCTGGTGGGATGCAGTAGGCTGTTCATGTTTGGAGACTGAGTTTAGGTAGGTTTAGGTGGTACCTACCTCTGAAGAGATTTCTCTGATTGGAATTATGAATCAAAGCAGTTTTGTCTTTTGAGAAGTAAGAACCTGCCAAAATGCATGTGCAGCTGCTGGCGTTATTCTCTGGCTGCAGAGCCAAATCAACCAGAAAAGTCTCCTCCTGTGTCTTCGCCAGGTCCTCTGGCTTAAGTGGTTCACACTTCTGCCTGGAGCATAACGTACTGCTTTGGCAGCCTTCTGCAGAGAACCTCTGTTGTCCTCCTGTCCTTCTAGAGAGACAGTCACAGAAAACGTGGTCTGAGCACTGTGTGTTCCTCTGCTTATGCTCCCGTGTTGTGGGCTGTCACCGAAGAAGGACAGTATGCTAGAAATAGGTGTGGTTGCAGGAATCCGCTCAGCCAAATTATGTCTGTTCTAATCAGTTCTTCCTTTTAAATAATTTGGAAGGCAAAGAATCTCACCTGTGTTAGAGAAGCCATGACCCTTCAGGGCAGCAGTGACTATGCTCATTTTTCGAAAACATCAACTTGGAACTCTCACGGCCCTCAAACTAGGGGAGGGTGCATTTCCTATTTCAAACCCTCCAAATGCTATCAGCAGAAGTCTTATAAAAATTCCTAATTAGATTATGCCCTCATTGCAGCAATGAAGATCACTTACTGTTGTTTAGGCATCTTACGTAGCACTTGGCTTGTAGCAGAGATACTGCAGCCCATTGGATCTATGATAGTTCTCTCCTTTTTCTTATTCTTTACAGTTTTTTTTCCTCCACGAGTGTTTTGTTTTTGTAGCATGGTATTATATAAGCAATGAAACCAAGATTTTCCCACACTAAAAACGGTGTGTTTAGGGGCTAAACACACTAAATCTGAATGGGAAATATTATCTTTACTAGTTCTAGCTTTCTGCAGAGTGGGATGCCCAACCTGATTAGTTTTGTTTTTGGTTTTTTTTTTTTTTTTTAAGTCTATCCTGGTGATTTCTTTGACTGTGTGTTCTCTTTTTATTCCCCTGCTCAGCTTTCTGCAGAGGGCGTATTGTGAGAGTGCCCAAAGGTCCTCTTATTCGAGTGGTGGGCACGGAGGTGGTGATCCCCTGCAGCGTTAGTGACTATGACGGACCCAGTGAGCAGAACTTTGACTGGGAGTTCTCCCGGGAGACTGACTTCGTGCGGATAGTGAGTACCTGGGATTCTACCTTCACCTCTGAGGAGTACCAAAAACGCGTGGGCCGCGGGGATATCAAACTGAGACGGAGCAGCAACGATGCTGTGGAACTTGTGATTAGAAACATCCAGCCAGCTGACCAAGGGAGATACAAGTGCTCCACGCCCAGCACTGATGCCACCGTTCAGGGAAATTATGATGCAGAGGTCCAAGTGAAAGGTATTTCTGAAGAGTGAGGTGTGCTTTAAATTTGGGTTTGATATTGGTTGTAGATGTACCCTTAAGAATGTTGAATTTCTGTTGTTTATGATCACTGTGATTTTTTTTTGTTTTATTCTTTTTTTCTTCTCGTTCTTCTTTAATTCTCCTAAAGCCAAAACTGAAAATTGAGAAGTACAATAGCAAAGGCATTTGAGGTGAAGAAGTGAAGAGAGTGTTTACTATAAACACCACTTTGCTTTTTTTTCCTGTCTAATAAATATGTAAATAAAACACTAAGCAGTGGGTTTTCTGAAGATGTCTTGCAAGTATTTCATGTCCCTAAACCTCTGGGTAGAGAAGCTAACTTCAGGTAAAAACAACAGGCTATCCTTCTTCTCTTTCACTTTTAGTATCATTTAGGGATCTTTCTGTATGAAGAAGGTAATCTTACTTTTGCCCTTTAGAATGTTGATACTGCAGTCACACCCTATCCTTGCTCTCTCATTTAGGGCTCTTCAGTAATAAATTGAAAGACTATTTTTTTTCCCCAATGTCTTATCTTTTACTCCCATGAAAATCAGCACAGTTCTGGACAGGAATAGACAGAATGATATTTGGATGAGAAACTGAAGTGAGGAGAAGGATAAATGAGTTCTTGTCTTGTTTAAAGCAGAGCACTCCTTTAATAGTTTTTCAGCTGAATTTCCTTGTTCACGGAATATATTTACGTGTGGAAGAAGAAATGATTGTCCAGGTGTTGCTCTGTGGTAGTTTTACTACCTCGTATCTTAACAGGTCAGTGTGGGTGTGCTCTTCTTGCTTCTGTTTTATGATGCTTGTGTTTTTTGGTCTTTTATTTTCCTTTTTAAACAGTGATTTCCGATGGCTTGTCCGTGAGCGGTTCAAAAGGACGCTCCTCGGTGCCCCTCCGCCTGTCTGAGGGGGACTCCTTCAGGCTGCGCTGCTCAGCGATTACCAGCTCTCCGGAGCACACTCACCTGCACGTGACCTGGCAGATCAAAAGTGGATCAGCTTGGCGGGACATCCTGTCTTTGACTCACGAGGGCAAATTCCAGCCGGGTCCCGGCTACGAGGAGCGGTACCGTAATGGAGACATCCGCTTGGACACGGGAGCGAACGACACGTACCGGCTGTCCGTGTCCCAGGCTTCCTCGGCGGATGGCGGGGCCTACAGGTGCCTTGTGAGCGAGTGGGTGCGAGGGGCCGACGGCTCGTGGCAGAGGATCCAGGAGAAGGGCGTGGAGATAGCGAGCGTGTCCATCCAGCGGACGGGTGAGTGTTACTGATGGCCTGGGGCACCGCAGGGCTGCGTCCACGCTGTGCTGCTCCGGGAGCAGAAAGCGGGCGGGCTGGAGGGAGTGAGAATACGTTCCTGGAGAACCTAGAGGGCTGTCCGAGTCAACAGGAAATGTTTGGCGTGATTTTTCTAGCATTTGTTTTGGGGGAAAAAGGGGATTGATGGCATGGAAGGATTGCCTGGAACGTCTTAGATGCCTAGACCAAAATCTCATCCTTAGTTCACTTTAGGTGGCTCCTGGTTTTAGTATTTCTTAAATAAGCATTATCTTTAAACACTGAGCACCCCAGACCTTCTCTCTGCTCTCTTCTTAATATAGGGTTGCCCCCTGGCACTGAACAACTGCACTTCCCCTGTGGATGTGGCTTGTGATTCAGTGATAGATGTGAAGCTCTTCTGTATGTTGTTTATTAAAATAGCAGCATATCAAGAGAAAGGAGGAAGGCAGTGATAATTTAACAGGAGAAATTATTCAATGATTTTTATCACTGACACTGGATCGCTGATCTGATTGCTCTACTGTGTTGGCAGGGGTCTAGGACAATAATGGTTCTGTTAAACACATCATTGCATGCTTGACTAAGGAGACAAAAATACATACAGTGCTGTGCTGAGGATATCCAGATATCCCTGCCCATATAGATTTCAGGACTAGATGCACTAAGCACTTAATTGCATTAGCATTATCACTGCAAGTTGGAGGAGGGAGAGCGGGGGTGATGCATCTTATCACTCAATAGGTGGAACAACAGGCAGTGATGGTCCCCCAGAACTATGAGATTACCATGGTGTTTTAGAGGTATTCAGACAGTAAGGGTATCTTTTCATTTTTGTAATCCTTTAATCACTATAGGGAGAACCCAAAACTCTGGGGTTTTTTGACTAGCTCATTTGGATGTAGTTTTAGTATCCTGGTGGTACTTAGCCTGTGAAATCTGACAGGATCAATCTGCCCCCTCTTTTTCAGGGTGTCTGTTGCACAGTAAAGCTTGCAGTTGCTCTCTGCTGAGGCAGAATTTGCGTAATTAAGAGGTGTAATTCGGTATTTTGTCACACTTTTGGAGAGTTTGGTTTAAGCAAGTGGGGTTTAATCAGTGGCTGAAAACAGGGTGAGGGTGGCCAGGACCAGTAGTATTACAGGGTTTTTTTGATGTGGTTTGGGTGTGTGGTTTTGTTTGTTTGTGGGAGGTTTTGTTTGTTTTGTGATTTGTTTTTTCTTAAGAGCTTTTTTGCCTTCACTTTTAGCTCAGTCATTGGCAGCATTGGCACTTTGTTAGGGGCATGAAGTCTTTTTCAAAGTTGTGCTAAATGGGATAGGTTATTGTCCAGCAAAATGTTGTATAAACATCCTTTTAGGGTAGGACTTGGAGAGAATCCTGTGCTGACATCCGAAATCTTTGCACTTGCATGCTAAAATGAACTTGAGTTTACCCATAGGTATATAACCATTTACAACTCTCTTGAAGTCCCTCTGTGTACATACTCTGCCGGATTCTGAATGCCCATCACTATTTCATGAAGAAGAAATGTTCCTTGGAGAAACACTGCTCTTAACCTTGCAGATGAATCTTATTTTGTATTTTGGTTATTAGTCTGTTAAATCAGCTAGGCTTTCCTACCGATTCCAATCCCATGATAAGACAAGTGAGGCAAGTCCCAATGAGATGCTCGTCTGGACTTTGTTTTACCACTCAGGTGAGGCTTGCTACCCTCTGTTCAGTTTGACTGCTCTGTGTTATCAGGTGGTGAGGGGTGAGAAGAGCATTGCTCGGTTTTACTGGCAGTACAGTTCTGACTGCGCAGTTTGGCTCTAGCCTTTACATGTCGTCTCTCATTCCAGATGGTAATCCCAGGCAGTTTTTACAGATGGGTGACTATTACATAGTAGAATGTGGTTTTACACAGAAGCCACTAAACCACAGCAGAGACATAGCTGGCTGTATAAAGCAGGTGTCTGTGTTCTTATCCTTGGTCTTGGTTGTAGATCTGCTGAGAAGAGCCACTGCTGTAGCAGCCCTGTGCACTGACCTCAGTGGAGACTTGTAAGAGCAGCTGCGTTACCCGGTGTGGGAACGGTGCTGCACTGAGATCCAGATCTAATCTGGAGGCAGTGTGGAATGAGGGGATGAGCAAGTGAAGACATGTGGTAGGCAGGTAACTCGGTGAATGATTTGCCCTGAGTTTCACAAATGAACACACACAGTGCTGCCGGTTCACCTCTCACGAGTAACTAAGGCCAGCTTCTCTGCACCTGGCCTTGACACTGTGATTCCGTGGTTTTCTTTTAACAAAGATGTGGCCTGCCTGGAAAACTACAGAATGCAGAAGGTCCCATTTGAATGCTGACTATGACCATATGAGCTATGTAGATTAAAAATATTCACTAGCCAGTGGAGGAGATTGTTAAATGTTTTCAGTGGCTGTTGGTGTTGCTTTGAAGTCCCCAGTGTGTGTTGTCAGAGCAGTAAGTGGAAGTATCAGGAGTTTAGGGAGTTACTGCTGCCTTCTGTTTGCTTCCATTTCATGTTTCTGCAACACACCTGAGGTCAGTCAGGACTCCAGCATGTGGCCATCGCTGCTTCTCATCTAAATCTGTTCTGTTAGAGGAGCTCAAAAACATGTCACCAGAAAGCAAGTTGAATTCTAATGTAGTCCTAGTGATTTCTGTGGATGCTTTCTCTTCTGAGAGAGAGTTCCCAAACACTTTGACCCTCCTGCAGGAATGGAAAATCCTGTACAGCTTTTCCTGCTGTGTGAAGGTGACATGTGGTCTGTGACTGGGACAAAGCCTTCATTGACCAGTTACTGTTGAGCTACAAAAATGCTGTTCTCCCTCCCTTTCTCTTCCCTGCCCTCATCACACATCCCTTGCTTGACTGATAATGTGTATTTCCCTTGTAATAGATCACTCAGTTCAATATCCAACAGGCATTTGAAGGCAGGGCTACTGAGCTGCTTCAGAAGCTCCTCTTATAGAATGTGAAGTCCTGAATAACTTACAGTGGATTCCTTTTATTACAAATAACAAATAAAAAAATATTTTCTGTTTGAATTTTTGTGTCTCTCTTTCTAAGCTCTAGATGTGGTCATCTCAACAAGCAATGTGTCTGTGACTGAAAGAGACTCCCTGGATCTTACATGCAACATCACAACAGACAGGAGTGGTATTTTCCAGGCAGAGGTGATGTGGTATTTTTCTGCATCACCTGATGATACCTTGTCAGATGCTCAGCTTTTGCTGAGCATGGACCGTGATTCTGTTGTCAGTGATTCAACTCTGATCAGCCTGAGCCACGTAGACAGGAACTCCTATCACCTGTTGGTGCGGGATGTGGACGTGGAAGACTCCGGCTACTACTTCTGTGAAGCAGCTATCTGGGTACCCCTGCACAATGGGAGCTGGCACAAGGTGGTGGAGAGGACGTCTGCGCCTGTCAGTGTGGTGGTGACAGCATTAGGTGAGTGATTCTCCTTTCAGATTTCATGGGTAACGTTGCCACTCAATCCTTGGTCCCATCAGAAAAGGGAGAGGACCTTGCAGAATCTCTGCTGCAAAAGTTTCTCTCTTTTTTGCATCTATAATCTATATGTAGAGTATCTTTCTCTGTCACATAAAATAGATATATTTCTCACCTAGATGTGAGCTGGGGGCAGAACTGGCAGAGTTGTAGTACTTGGTGTCTGTTCCCAGCTTTGACTGGATGCAAGTATCCAGGCCCAGACCCTCTCAATGTACCCTTTCAGATCCTCTTGTCATGAGAAACTGGTGGTACTGTCCAGTTACAAAGGCAGAGCTCCTCCAACATAAAAGTACTGAATGAGGCCAGCATACAGAGAGCCTGCTTTTCAGCAATAAATAGCTGTGCCATAAGGTTAAATCCCAGCAACAATGACTTTAAATGTTGCATTTTGGCATTGTGCAGAGCAGTTGAGCCGTGGCCGTTTCCAAGTACACTTGTAACGTGTGCTAGAAGTGAAGTGATGAATGTCTTCATTTCCTGTCCTCATTCAGCCATTCAAATTGCACATTCAGCTTGTGAGTGTTCCCTCCTTCCCCCACTTGCACACGTGTTCATGTGTGTACAGGTGCACTGCATGCTAGTGTATTCCCTCATACTGCCTGTACCTGTAGGACTGTTCCTTACTCTTTCCATTCCAAGTTGGCATTATTTGGGAACGGGAGAGAATAAAATCTACTCTTCAGCAGATGTTTGGTTGCTAGGGAAAGGGAAAGTAGAATAAATTTTCGGCAGTCAAGGTTTTCGTCTGCATCCAGAATTCACCAACTCCTCCCCCTTAATGGAAGTTAAGAGCTGCTGGAGTATTAAGTCGTTGAACTGTCAGTGAGGCTGTTCCTTGACAGCTGACAGAGTGGAGGAATGAGGTTTATCCAGCCAGCCTTTTATTCTTTTTAAATCCTCTGGTTTGAGTGTCTGTCAGGGTGAAGCGCCGATCTGGAGTGGTGCTGTCAAAGGGAAAACTCTCCTCTCGGCGGTCCCTCCCCTGCCCACAAATAAAACAAACCTGAAGTGATTTTCTAAGAACTGGAGTTTCTTGCAGCTTTTTCCTTCTTGTGTTCCTATCTAGAGAAGAGTTTCTGCTTTCATAGTCTTTGTCGCTGTGAAAATAAGAGTTGGTCTTGAATGCCTTCTTTTTGGAGGGGAAAGGGGAGGCAAGGGGGAAAGATAAGAGAATTGCAGAGTGTGAGCAATATATCATGAGGCCCTGGAGTAAACTAGTCTTTTGTGAATGAGAAAGAAAGAGTAGTGTAGCTGTAGGATCTGTGGGGGCTTACAGCAGAAGCGGGTTTTGGCCTCCATTAATAATCGTGCTTTGGCTGCAGCAGAATTCTGTGCATTTTCTTTTTATTTTACCTTACTTACGCAGAAAATGTGGGGAAATCTGCACGTGTTCACTGGTAGTAGATAGTATAGATTTAGGTGAGCGGTACTTTTATGCTTTCGTGTTGCCTAAAGCCGCAGAAACTCACCATCAGTATCACCGGGTTCTCTGGGGTCTGGTGTGTGTGGATGCCCTTGTTCTTGCTAGATGCAAGGACATGCATAAGACCTACTAGTGAGAGATCTTTTCTGCAAGCTGACATAGCAGCAGCCCAGCTTGCTGGATACAATTCCTTTTATCTTTCGCATCTGAAGTCCAAAAGTGCATATGCACGCAACAGTTCTATTGCACAGCAGTTCTATTAAGATGCTTTATTATCTTGGCTCACTGGTAAACTAAGCCTAAGTTTTAGCCTTGGATTGCCTTCTCTGTCCCAATTATAGCTTTGGTTAATTGTTTCTGGGAGGGCAAAATGCCAAGAAAAACATAAAAGCAGGAAATAAATACAGAGCCCTGAATACAGTTACGATGTAAAAGCCTTGTGATGAGTATTGGCCGAACAGTTGGAAAGCTAGTCATTTTTCTGAATTATAGTAGACAGCAAGACAAAAATATTCTAATACTAGTAAATAAATATGTATTTCCTTTGTGGTGTGAGGTTCTTGCTATAATCTTTTTCCTTTACTATCTCTGTAGTCTGAGGGAAAATAGTCATGCGGCTCCCTTATCGCTTGTCGGCTTTGGACAGCCAGCTATTTCAGATTTAAATACAACAGCCCTGTTCTTAACCCGTGAATTTCAGGCACTCATTTTCAAGCATGAGATACTCCAGCCTCATAGCTGTAGAGCACGTTCTCCTCTATTCAGACTGTGAAGCTTTTCTGATCTACATGTCTTTGACCCTTAACCTAGTTAGTATTTATTAACCTGGGTAGTGTTTATTATGCTGACCACTGAAATTCACTGTGCACTGCTGTTGGTGTTGCCTGTGGCCAGTGTCTGGGTGGGTTTCTTTGGGGTGGATTTTTAACTTTCCTAAACTGTAGTGTAGAGATACGATGGGACAGTTAAACGTGGAAAAGAAAGCAATTCACGATGGGAAAATGGCCTCTTACCCTGAAGAGATACTGGGAAAATGGGATGTCTGTCATTAGTCCAAAGCTGGAGTATAACCACTGTCGTGCTGCAGGTGGCCTCAGGCATTTGAAGAGGTGCAAAAAGTGACTGGCTGGGTTGAACCTGAGCCCACCATGATGGGTTCTTGCGACCAGGCCTAAAGGAGGGAATTATCTTGCTCAGTGAGATCCCTTAGTCTTGAGTTTTCTGAGATGGTCTAACTTAGACGTGTGAAACGGAAGGTCTTGTTTGGAAATGCAGGCCTGGGGATACCTGTGTCAGGCTGGTGCAAGTCTGAGAACCACAGTCCAGGTTCTCAGGCCTTGTAAGAAAAATGCGTATTCTGGCACTTGGCTTCCAGCTCAGGTGCTTCTGACTGGATGTCAGAAGTTAGCATAACTTTTCATAAGTTCTAGCATTTTCTCCCTTCTGCTTGTAGCTTCTAACTTCCTTTTTTTTTTTTTTT
>VXAY01004853.1:275233-419065 GCA_013399855.1 Oxyruncus cristatus
TTTTTTCTTCTGGGTTTCTTCTCCTGCAGAGCCAGACTATGATGTGTTCCTGAACGCGTCTAAAATGCCCAAGTTTTCCGATGACCCCACAGAGCTCCACTGCAGGATCACGAACGCGCAGGACACCGAGGCAAACCTCCGCTTCGCGGTTTCCTGGTACTACAGGCAGCGCCTGCGCAGTGACGACGTGGCGGCAGGTGAACTCCTGGCCACGATGGACGCAGACTGGACTCTGCTGCTTGGGGACAGGAGCAGAGAGCGGATTCAGAATGGGGAAATAATCTTCTCTAAAAAGTCTGTCGACACCTTCAGTTTGCGAATCCAGTGGACTTCAGAGAGCGACAGAGGGGATTACTTCTGTGTCATCTCTGCGTGGAGCAGGCACCGCAACAACAGCTGGGTAAAGAGCAAAGATGTGACTTCTGCGCCCGTCTACGTTTTCTGGGCTACACAAGGTAGGGACCTTGCACCAGTTCAGTGAAAGATCTGAGTGGCTGAGGTAGTTTTCTCTTGAGTAAGCTTGTCAGCCAGAAGGCCTGCTAATGGGCTTTGGAAATGGTGTTTTGTGTTATGAAAATGAAAAAACACTGTCACATCGTGTAAAGGCCTCTGATTTGTGGAGGGAAATAACTACACAGCACTCACCAGTTTTATGCAACAGTTTGGAGGGCAACTGTAAAGAAGGCATATGTCCATCAGCCTGCTGAGACGTCCAGCAGCTGGGCTGGAAGTGGCAGAGATGGCATCCAGCAGTGTTGCTGTGGTCATTACCCCTTCATGGTTTGGAGTATTTTTTTCTGTTTAGGGTGCATCTTGCTGTAACAGCAGGGTCGAATTGAGGTGAAAAGAGGAATGTCACTTTGTCTTCTATGTCTGCCAGTTTGAGAGCTGAGGTTTTTGTTTTTCTCTCCTACAAGCCCACGTTTAGAAGGCACTTCTGAGGAAGTTCATGGGTGTAGTGCTATCAGAGTATCAAAAAAAAAAGAGGGTAGCAGAACAAAGTAATTCAGTGGCTTGCTTGGATCTGGACCCTCCTAAGGGAGAAGTGAACTAGCTCTGGTCAGTAACTGACTCTGGGAACATTTTTTAGAAGCCTAATAATTACTTGAATTGCTTAATGCTGGTTTAAAATGGACCTGTGTATCTTGGATGTCCTGTAGAGTGATACTGTGTGAAGTCATGCAAGAGAAGTCTGCTGGATAGGATCAGAAGGACTGTGATAACCTAGGATGTAACGTCTTTGGCAAAAATCTGTGCTTGGCCAAGCTGCATTTATCTTGATAGATTTGTTTAACAGTCTAGCTTAGGCATCCACAGGCTATATTTCAGAGACAAGCAGTTTGAAATAATTTTTAAGTTGTTTAGAAATAACCCCTGAACAGCAAACTGGAGACCTTCTGCTGTGACTCTGCTTCAGTGGAGAGAGAAATGGTAGGGCTGCCTGCTCAGTGCTCTCTGTATCCCCAGACCAAGCGTGTGGTCTAGGAAAAGGTCATTTTTATTTATCTTTTTTTTTTTTTTCCCCCTGAAGCTGGCTTCTCCGGCAGGAATGAGATCTCTCATTAATGCTAAATGCTGGTCACAATTAGTTCTGTGTTATGCCACAACACGGAGTGTGTGTGTACGTGCATGCATGTGTAATGGATCGTTGCCTTCGGAGCAGCCAGAGACCAGCTGGAGTTGAAAAGTCTCAGCCTGTGTTGACATTTCTGAGGGAAAACAAACCGTGACAGGTGTGAACATTCCCGTGTTTCTGGTTTTATTCCAAAAACTCTGCTAATTTTGCAGCACAAATGTGAATGTTACAGTCCCCATGCTGAAAAGTACATTTTGCTGGCAAAACTTGGAGTTGGGGGATTTATTATGTGAAAGTGAGCTCTCCTAAAAAAACGTTCTCCTCCTGAAAAAGCATGTCATGTGTATATAATGTGGGGAGGGCAGTATATAGCCTTGATCTCTCCTTCTTCCCTTCCACCCCCTCAATCTCTCCCCCTTCAGCAGTGTAGCCCCAGATGTCTCTCTCTGTGTGCCCTGTCCCTTGCCATGCCCTGCTCCTGTGAGCTTCAGGCTCGGCAGTGAGCCCAGTGCTCTAGCCAGGAGTTAAGGAGTTAACTCTCTATGAAGGAGTTAATCTGCGGCTGCCTCTGCTCTCTGACTGTTGTTTTGACAAGTATCTCTGGTGATTTGAGTCCCTAACTGCTCGCAGTGCTTATAAAAGCCAGCAGCCAGGCTCTCACGTGTTTGCCTAAGGAGAGAGCAGAACTTTGCCTTTTCCTGGGCATAGGAAGGATAGCTTATGCCTACATAAAGACTTTTCTTACATTTATTTCATTACTTGCATCTTCTCTGTTAACTTTAGAGCAGTGCTCGAGGAGTGGGGGATGACTTTGGAGAAATCCCACTTTGAAAAAGGTTGTTCTGAGTTCTTGAGAAAGGGGAGATGGTTTTATGATGTGTCTGTGGGCCAATCAGCACAGAGGTTGACTGAGGATAAAGAAACCTTTGCTCGAAATGTAAACATCATGCGAAGATGTCAAAAATCCTTTTTCTGTGTTTATATATTTGCCCGTTTTAACCTGGGGTTTTATTGTCTTTGTTTTCTGTTTTGTTCTGTGGGGACCAATAGTGCTCACGTGTCTTTCTGCTTACTCAGCTTTGCAAATGCAGCCAATTGCTATCATAGATCACCCTTGGTTTTGACACAGTCTGCCTGATATGTTTCTTCCCCTCTTCCACTTCTCCCCTGCCAAGGTGACAAAGAAAGTGTCCCACCTCAAAAACAAAACACATCGGTTGTATTCTTATTTTTTACTTATTTAGAGTGCAAATTCCAGTCAGTAAAAGGGGTAAAGGAAGAGAGAAAACCTTTTTGACTGACTGTGTAAATTATTTTCAACCTAGAAAAAGTCTGACAGTTCAAAAGATAATTTTATTTATTATTTTGATTGTGAGTACTATCTACATTTAGAACACAGCTACTGTTTGCAGTGGAATGTGAAATCAATGCTTTTTTCCTAAACCAGCATTGTCAACATTGGATCTGCGTGGAGTACTTTGCAAAAGAGAACATTATCTTTTAATTGAAATTCCAAATCCCAAAGGTGCTATTATTTGGGGTTTTGTTAATACTCCTGTCTTTAATTTACGAAATAATTATATTTAACATAACGTTACTTGTCCTAAACGTTTGCCCAGGCCCTCCCATCACGCTTAATTGGGAGCAAGGACATCTTAATCTTTCAGACAGTCCTGCCAAAGAACAGATAATATTTCTGCCACCCACTTTCCTTTATCATTGCTGACGTATAATAGGCACTGTGTAATACAGGCAATTCTCCTGAGCAAAGAATTCCCGCTGCCGTGGCACCACGCTGCTGGGTGCGTGTGCCAGTCTGGGTGTAGGGAGGAGGAGAAGCGCCTTGGGTTTGGTGAACCACTACTCAAGTAGTGCCATTAGGCTCTGAGGTTACTGTTAGCCAGGGCCATCATTCTGCTCTTCCAAATGGAGTTAGTGGAGAGCAGGGAAGGTGCTGGGTTTTAAAGTCTCCTCAACCTTGTAGCTGTTAAGCTTCTCCAGAAGTTTGACTGGCTTAGATTTGGTGAAAAGTCTTTCTGGTCACTACCCAGGAAGTGCTCTTGAAGCTGAGCATGCACTTTGTGGTAGAAGAGCAACAGGAGAATTACAGTGTGGCTTAACCACTTGGACTGGCCGGTGATGGAAGGCAGAAGCTTGCACTGCCAGGCTCCAAAGTACAGTTTACTCAAATTGTATTTGAGTCATTTGGCTAGGGTTTCTTCTGCTGCTAGCCCTCTGTCTTGCAGTAGTGCCCAAATGGGTTATAAGCTTTGGGTAGGGTTTACTTATGATCTCTTCCCCTACCACTTTCCAACTCAAAGTCTGCAGGTTGTAGCCTCCTGTATATAAGTGTCCAGGGTGTGTTTTATTGTGCTTTCCATTCATGGAGCTTTACAAGAAGATGAGACTCCACATGGGATTGCAGGCATGTGTGCAGTGAGACAAGATTGTGGAGTAGAGGTCAAGACAGACTTTGCTCCCTTGGCAATTCCCAAAAGATTGGAAATGAGACTTCAGGCTGTAGTTCTTGGAAGAAAATGTTGGTTTGACCTCTCTGGCCCATCTTATGCTCCAAGATCTGATGAGTAACTTCTGTTAACGTAGGAAACACAAAGAAACTTTCCTTTCCCACTTAATTTTCCGTGCATATTACTGTTATTTCTAAGCTACGTGCCAAGTCTTTGGTCTGCCCTCTTACTCATAATGTGCGCTCTTACAGAGACAACTACATGGTTTTCTGGGGGGGGTGAGGGAGTGCTAATTACACTTCGTCTGCTCCTACTGACAAACAATTTTGGCACAGAATCACACTGTTAGGAACAGTGATGCAGGCTTTTCCCGTTGATAGGATGTGGGGCCTTTTTTTTCTTTTGTTGTTGTTGCCTACATATGCAGGTCTCTAAAATTTTTGCATATTCAGAAATGTTCCTTTATTTTTTTTTCCTCCTTTCTTGCAATAAGAAACAGTCACTACCTTTATGTGCTGGGTTTTTTTGTGTCCCCTTCTCTATTCTGGTCTGCATTTCTTATGGTCTGATATAAGAGGAGGTGCCTCTGCCTTCTGTGTTTGTCCAGCCTGGGGATCTCGGCAGTTTTAAAAGGTAGAAAAATCCTTTGAAAGGACTTTGATAAGAGCACATCTCCTTGTTCTATGTTCAGCATCCTAATTTCTAAACCTTTTGAATTCTACCACTGTTCTTCAGCTTCATCTCTCGGCCTCAGATGTTCTCCTCCACAAACCCTACAGATTGCACTTCTGCTGTCACGTGCTTTCTCTTTCTTCTTTTTCTTCAGCAGAAATACTTGGTAAAAGCACTTGCTGTTACCCTCAAATGGAAAGGCAAGAAAGAATGTCTAGGAACAAATTTGCTCTATCCTTGAAGAGGCCAAGACACTGCCACTTGTACTGCTGCCTGACCTGTAGCTTGGGGAATAGTTAAGGCATTTGAAGGCAAGTTAGTAGGGAGAGTTATCTCAGCTGTATCTGTGCTGCTCTGAACATGTGAAGGTATTTTGTCTTAAACACACATATGAGAGACCGAATGCAAGATTTCTTTTCTGCTGTCTAGGACCCAGTGCTCTGCCATGAAGATCAACAATGTAAAGAATGTTTACATCAGGAGGGATTTTTGTCCACAACCTCCTCCTAGGGCCTAGAAAGCAACAATATGTGCCAGAGAAGTATGGCTGGCTGTTTGTGCTTCTGCTTTTGGGGAGAAGTGTAATTGTCTTCTATATTCCTAAAATAGGTGAGAAGCTGATCTGTGCTGGTCTCCTAAATGCTGCAACCTTATGAAGGAAGTAATACCAGAATCTCATGGAAGCAGAACAAGGAAAAAATGGATTTGAAGTCTAGAATATATATATGTATATGAGTTCTCTCACAAGGGAGTGGAGAATGACTCTGTACAACTTCAGTTGTGATTGTACCCTGAATGCCTAAATGTGCAACTCTTGTATTATCACTTGCTTAGTGGGTGGAAGTGTGAGGGGGGGTTTGGTGTGGAGTATCAAGTAATTCAGTGCTCAGCTAGACCACTAGAAGCATCTCAGCCCGCACCGCTCCTGCTGTTTCTTTATATGGCTTTGCACTGAGATCTGCTTTATACAGTACTGATTTAAAGTTGTCATACTGGGTTTCTCATCTTGTGGGCTGTGTTTACTCATTGTGAAAACTGCTGCTTGAAGGCAAAACACTGCAAAATGTAATCTTGACAAGTATCTTGTTGCTCTTGTGGGGAGGACATAAATATTACCGCATTTAGTTCAGTTTCGGAAGATGTGTTACAATCTCACCATTGCTGATTTCCCTTTTCCCGAGAAGTTTCACCTTGCATAAAGGTGATCTGTGTAGTTTTTCAAAGCGTTTACATTTGTTATTTTAATGAAGGGGGAAGGGAGAGTAGTGTGCACCACAGTGAGTCCAGAGAGTTGGATTGGGTGTATTTTCTAATACTGGTACTTCTATGTATTCTGTCCCAGCCCTCTCTTCCTTAGGAACAATCTGGATGTGCAGGGTGTCTCTTCATCACAATGCCAGGAAATCAGCAACTCCCTTTCCTTTTATCTGATTCTGATTTGAGTCACTCCTCATTTTCTCAGTTTCTCACTGTGAGATTGTATTTTGTGTGTCTTGGGGCTGTACTCTCAGATGTATAATTATCCCAAACCCTGTAATTAAGGGATTCTTGGGATTGAGGAGCCAGCAGAGAACGGAGAAGAAATGGGAGGAAACTGAACTATAAGTGGTGCTGGCACTCTTGATGTCAAATGGGCCATTGGTAAATGTCAAGACTTCTGGTAGGTTTGTACACGTGAGAAGTAATGGGGTGGTGGGGGGGAGAAGACAGAAGTGTGGAGGCAGAGGTGTGCTGAACTCTTTCAACATGGAGCTGTGTGTGTGGGGATTCTGGGCACGGAGACTTCTGTTATCACCGACTTCTGTCGTGTGTTTTCAGCTGAACGTCTGGATTGGTGTTAGGGTGGATTTTCAAGGGAAATAAAGGATGCTGCGGTAAGTGCTGCTGATTGAGTCAGTGGCAGTTTCTGTCACTAGTCATGAGTACCTCAGCAGTGTCCTCATGCCCTGTCACTGAGGGTGCTCTTGCAGATCCAGTGTAAGACTGGGACTCTGAATCTTGTCTCATATCTTTACTCCTGAATAAAATAATGCTGGAGGTCCTGTCACACTACGGCCTGCGTACTGCATTATCTGTTCAGTATTTGGTGTTCGCTTGAGTTCTTGCCTCTTGACCCAGACTGTTCTGTACTGGGGGGTGTGTGTGTGCACTGCTGAGTAGCATTCTGGGATGTCCATGTGTGTTTAGATAAATATGCTGGAATTTGTTCCTCTGAAAAAAGAACTTTGCCTGTTTGTAATCTTCCAGATTGAAAGGTGCTTCAGAGACATCCTTACCTACTTATTAACACCCTCTCTTGCTGCTTATTTCCCTCCCTCTTCAGATTACGCTCTCACAGTGGAGGCAGTGAAACTGAAGCCGTTCTTTGTAGCAGGCCACACCTTCGAGATGACATGCAAAGTGTCCTCGAAGAACATCAAGACGCCGCGCTACTCCGTCCTCATCACGGCTGAGAAGCCGCTGACGGATCAGTCGAATCCCAACGGAACCACCCGCATCATCTCCTTGAACCAGGACTCGGTGGTGCGGCTGGAAGACTGGACGGACCAGACACGTGTGGACGGGGTGGTTCTGGAGAAGGTCCAGGAGAACGAGTTCCGCTACAGGATGTACCAGACGCAGATCTCCGATGCTGGGCTGTACCGCTGCGTGGTGACCGCCTGGTCTCCAGGGGGTGGTGGCATGTGGCGCGAAGCAGTGAATGGCTTGTCCAACCCTATCCAGATAGACTTCCAGACCTCAGGTTGGTATGGAATCTGGCAGCTGTGTGTCTTAAGCCAGAAAGGGAAGGAGCTCTGTGACGCTTTCCCACTGATTTCCCTGTCTCTCAGAAATAGCCACTGTTTGGAACGAATGGTGTGATGGCTGAGAGCTATGCTTGTCTCCTTTGGTGGTACTTGTGTCCTTTGTGCTATTGATTGTTTACAGAAAGATGTTTAATGAATTGGCTGTAATCATAACCCCTGGGTTTTTCTTTACTAATGCAGCTTTTATGGTCCTGCAGGCTCAGAGCTGGTTCTCAGTATGTAGCTGCATTTTCCAGCTGTATCACTAGATTGCTGTTAGTCATGGCTGCTCTGGAAGAACATTAATATAAACTGGATTTCTCTTCCAAAACAGACCCTATTAGCATACCATTAAATTCCCTGAGCACACCTTACTGTTGATGTAATTGCAGAAAACGGTCAGGTCAAGGTAACATTTCAGCCCTCTCAGCAAGTGCATCCTTCTGCTGGAAGACCTTAGAGGTCCCTTGTGGCTGGACTACAAAGCTCCACAAATTGGGAGGAATCTCAGTACCCAGAAGGACATCCTGTTCCTCAGTTGCTTGCTGAAACCCTTACCTTCAGCTGTAACGTAGCCTGCCTGTTGAGATATTTCTAGAGAAACATGCCTGAGCTGATATATGGTTGGGGGAGGGAGAGAGGGGCAGCATTGATTTGGATCATCAGAGATGCATGTTAACACTGACTTCCTATTGCACTATATCACTGCGAAGTGCCGTGGCAGTTGGTTTTGTAACAGTGGTGCCCTTATGAGTGCAGGGCTCATCTCTGTGATTTGAAACCAAGCTGGTGATTTCTTGAGGAGTTTTATAGCCCAAATGTAGCCCAAAGGTCTTTCCTGTGTTGGAGCTCTCTAGTTACCTGCTATACTGCAAACCTCCTGCACTTCCCCATTCCTGTTCCCAGGCACAACTTGGAAGCAGGTCTTTTCTCTCATCCCTTGTTCTTCGTGCTCTCATTGTGCTTATAATGGCAGGCTGTAGGATATTTAGAAGTGTCTGTGACTAGGCAAGAGCAGCCTGACTTCTGGTTGCATCCGTAACTAAGATAATGGTTCTATATGAGGTGATTTCTGACAACTGAACTTCCTTACACTAGGCACACTGGGAAAAGGGCAAGGGCTGAGTGTAGGGGGACAGCCTGGAAATAATTTAGTTCCATAGTCTAGTAACTAGTTCCATAGTCTAGTAACTGCAGTGGTGTTGGGTCAAGGGTCGGACTTGATGATCTCAGAGGTCCTTTCCAACCCGGCTGATTCTGTGATTCTGTGAAGAAGCTGTGAGATGTAGCATCCTGATACAAAGATGCAGCTTGATCTAAACTGGCCAGAGAGAGGAGGTTGACTCAGCTCAATGCTTCTTTCAGTTCTAGGTAATTTCTGGTTGGCTTTTTGGTTAGTTTTGTGGTAAGTTACTGTCCTGAAAATAATCTGTTACTTACTGATGTTCAGAGTGCCTCTCAGAGCAGCATTGTCAGAGATGAATATTGCTGTAGATTTGTTGTCTTTCTCAGGATGGTTTAATGGGCTACAGTTTTAACCTTATTACACTTGGTATCTGGGTCAGACACAGCGGGAGAGCAGCATTTGCAAAGGGGTGATAAAAGAAACCAGCAAGAATCAAATCTTGTCCCAAACCCCACCCTCCCCCTCCAAGCTCTTATGTGGAGGCTTTCCTGCACAAAAGTGGTGTGGTTGGTGCCTCTCCCAACATTGCTTGTCTTGTGTCACTTGGAACTGCTGTCCAAAAAGTGTGCTGGGATGCTATTGATACCCGTGGTTCAGAGGGAAAACTGAGAGCTATGCAAGGGAGGGAAGTGTGCGTGTTGTAGTCTTGACTTCTCTTTGCTGTCAGTCTTTACTCCCAGCCTCTTCACCCAGATAGGATTTCTGGATCGTGGAGTGAAGAAAGGGAGGCAGCGTGTAGAAGTGTCCTGGGAATGTGTGAATTCCAGTAGCAGGGCTGGAGCAAGGGGAGGGATGGTCCTGAAGCGCTGTCAGCCTTTCATTCTTTGCAAAAGAATGAAGAGAGAAATGAGGTCCCAGGCACAATTTACTTGGAGTGCTATTTCCCAAAATAATCTTGGCACGTAGCAAAATTTGTCGTGAAATACCTTCAATTTTCTTTAATTGATGGATGAACCTTGTGTCCTTCAGTTGTTGCTCAGATATCCCTGCTGAACTTTCACCTCTGGGCTTGATGAGAACATGTGATAGGCACAGTTTGAAGGGACTAACTGTGGAATTATTATTTAGAATTAATACACAATACAGAAGATGTTTTGTGGGTATGTTACTCTGGTTTTGTTTGCTGAGGTCTCCTGTGATGCAAACTGAGACTGACTCGGAGCCAGAGGTAAATGACAAAGTTGTGGAGCAGCTATAAAAGCACAGCTCAGATATCACACCCTTCCCTTGCATCCTGTGGCACAGGCAGCTGTCAAACTTGTTCTTCAGAAAAAGAAGTTGGTACCAGATTTTCCCTAATGGGCATGGTGAACAGCGGAACTGCTGAGGGAGGTAGTTGTTTCCAGGGAGAATGAGAGGCTCCCCAAAATTGGAGGGAAGATCCTGGAAGAGAAGGTGCAGAAAAAAGAGGGGCATGCAGCTTTTCCAGTCCATTGTAAATCCTGGGAAGCACCACTCTGCTAAATTCTGAGTTGTGGGGAGGATGGGGTGTGGTGAGTAACTTATGACTGTGTTTGTCCCCGATAGGAAAACTTAATGAGTCAGTTACACTGATTTGTGGGGTTCTCAAAGTGTAACAGAAACACAGCTTAGCTGTAACTGCTGGACAGGAGTATAATAGGGCAGTATAATTTTGAAAAATAGAAGGTATTCCGGTCTCCCTACTTTGAAGTCTCAGATTTAGACAGCGTTTTCAGCTTGCATCATGGGGGTTGAAGTGGGGAGGTGATCAATACAGAAGCAGTGTTTTCAGCAGAAGGAAACCCTTAAAGGGTTTTTACATGAAGCTTTTAGTCCTAGGAGGAATTTCTTTCTCAGTTGTTGTTATTGATTCTCCTTTGATGGGGGATGGTGAGGCTTGCTAGGATTGGAAATCCTTCCAGTTTGACTCTCTCCCAGATCTCTCTGAGTGATGTTTCAAAGGGGTGTTTTTAGCATGCATGCACACTGTGCAGTGTGATCTATCTGAATGGCAGGGACATGTAAGCTTTTCATATGTGAGCTGGGGACTTCACTCGTGAAACTTCAGTGTTTCCTGCCACAATAGGCTTGAAATGTGGCAGCGCTCTGAAATGTTTTTCCATGAACATCTGTGGAAAATGTCTTCCTCAGATTCTTTCCATTCGAGGCAGAACTTGCTGGCTGCAAGCGGAGACCTCCTCTCTTCTTTCTCCACTTGGTGTTGCAGAGGGATGTATTTCTTCCATTTGGTTAACAATCTGAAATGTCAATGTAAATGAATTTGTTTGAAATTTCCTGAAATAAAAAAATGAAATGTGGATTTTGTCCACTGAATTATATAAACTAGATGTTGGGATAGGGGTGTGGCAAGGAGGAGCCTACTAGGTCATTAGTTTCCAAATATCAAATCAATGGCAGATTGTTCTCTGCTGAGTGTATTTTAAGACCAGAGAGAATCTGGTGAATTTTCTGGTATGACCTCATGAATAACAGGGATCACTAGACCAGTTTTGTGAAACGAATGCCTTCTGTATGTCCAGTAGCTGTAAGCAAAATGAGCTTATCTGAGGGGTGGGGAAGCTGTCCCACATAAAGAATTTAATATTCTCCAGTGCTTATTTTTTGTTTTCCCGGTCTAGAACAGAGGTTCTAACACATCTATCTTCTGTTCCTTGCTGTTCTTCTGATGCCAGTTTATCAAGACAGCTTCTTGTAAGACTTGCGATCCTACCCACCCACACTGAAAATCTCACTTGTCTTCTGGTCATCTGGAGGTGCTGCTCCAGTGGGAATACCCTGCAAGGGCTGAGCAGTTGGTGGGAGAGGCTGTTGTCTTTGTGTTCACCCTCAGCCTGAGCTGAGCTGGCCAGCAAAGGTGGGAGTCCAGTAGCTGGGAACTTGCTTGAGATCAGAGTAGTTACTTACCTGTACAGACCTGCCTCAGGTATCTCTTCCAAATGGCTCCATCTGGCCTGCAGCTGCTTTTTAATGCTGACATACCTGGTTTCTGTGAAATCCACCTGGTTTATCCTGGCATCACAAACTCTGCTTTGGCAGTTGTCCTTTGATTTTTTGAACCCTTTCGCCATGAACTGGACAACCAGAGTTAGTGTTTAGAATGTCTTTGCCCACTACACACTCACAGGGATTTCCACAGAAGTGACTTATTTCCCTTTTCCTCGAGGGAAGCAGGGAGTAGGAAGCTTTTAATCTAATGCTGAGAAGTATGTTATGACAAAGAAGCGTTTGGAGCTTGGCTGTGCTCTGGGCTGTCTCCCCTCTGTGCCATTCACCAGTGGGCGGAAAGTTCTGGAGAGGCACTTTCAGGGAAGCATCTCGATGAAATCTTCAGCTCTGGATTACGTCCGCGTGTGAGCTCATTGCACAGCAATGTATTATCACTCACTTTGGAAGAAGCTGAGATAAACCAAGAGCTGCTGAAATATGAGCTGAGTATTGATGTTGAGCCTGCAATTAAAATGAAATGATGCCCTGCAGTGACCCCGAGAGATACTCAATTTCAAGAAAGGCGAACAGAAAGATTCTTAAAAGAAAGAAACCTTAGTCACGGAAATGAATGAAAAGCAAGGCAGCAGAAACTCTTTGGCAAGAAAGGCTGGTATTTTCCAGCCACTGTTAATGGGCAGGAACGTGCTTTGTCATTGTGTGCCTTTGTGCCTGTGTGCATTAATTTGTAGCTGGAAGTAGAAACCACAGACTTAACTACTGAGGGCTTCTTCCAGTAACAGCTATTATGAGGCTTGGGGTACAGCTTGTTAGGGAACAGCTTCATGAAGAAGCAGGGAAAGGGCAGGGGTCTGGAATAGTGTAGGTGAAGAAACTCATTATCTGGAAAAAAGGCAGGTCATGGGATTCTCAGTTGAACAGTGAATGATTTGGTGCCAGGGCAGATATGAGTAATATTTTGGAGGATGGACAACTTGTGGGTTGCATCATGTTCTTCCCCGCCTTGTGGTCTGTGGTGCTGTCTGGTTGCAAGCAGGGAAGCTGCGTGCAGGGATTGTGGCCTCGCTGCTCGGTAATGGACTGGGCACAGGCTTCTTGGCTGGAACAGTCTGCTCTGGGTCTCTATTGTCATCAGGTTACTTGACCTTTCTCTGCTCTGCTTTTACTTGTCCGGGAAATAAAGGTACCTCATGTCTGTAGGGAGACTACACCTTATTTTTGCAGAGAAGTCCAAGCTAAAACGATACCGAAAAGGCCAAAATGTCACCCAGGACCTAGATAATTAAGATCTCTTCTGTTATAAATCTGGATCTTAACTTGAATCTTTTGGTTTATTCTCCCTCCTTTTCCCCCTTTTCTTGGACACTTAAAGTGTTTGGATTACTGAGCAGGGAAGGAAAGCAGGGAGAATGGGGTGACATCAGGTAAATAGGGCTCAGAATTTTTGTTTTTCTTCAATTTGTAAATCCTTAAGTTGAGTAAATTAACTCGATCAACTCGAACTCCTCCTTTCCACCCTGCAGGCTGTTCAGTGTGAGTCTGAGCACAAAGTAATAAATCAATTTTGGTGCAGCTTATAAACACTTTTCCCTTTCATTTTTAGATGTGAAAGAATTAGCAAAAGACTCAGCTGAAAACTGTATCACTTACAGGATTTGGATCCTGGAGTTACCTTCCTGGGTGACACGAAATCAGCAGTTTGAGCACTGAGATATGCCATAAGAAGGGACATTGAGAAGAAATTATATGAAAAAAGTTCTGATCCTGGAGCCTGGTTTCTCTTTAAGCACTTCTAGATTTGTATTAGTAAACCTCTAACCTCAATTTCTTCACTTTCTCTTTAAAGTTGTATAATATTTTTTAAGCATTCAGAAGTCAAGAGAAGCTCGGAAAACTTTTTATTCCTGTCTCAACAGCGGATGTTTTTTGGTATAAAAATTGTTACTACTTTAATAAAGAAGAAAACTTCTTTTGGGGTTGTATCTAAGATTACATACGGCCTTACTTATAGTGAGGAAGAAAGATTTTGGCTTACTTTAAATCAAAGGTCTCAGCAGAATATGGCAATTTATCATGCTTAGGTCTTACAATTGGGAATGCTGGTTTGTTTTGTAAATCTGCTCTTTAGTTTCCAAATTATCTGAGGGCATGACGCTTATCTTCAAATCTGAAGTTATTAAAATCCAGTTATTTCTCAGCTTTCGAACTCATGAGCAGCTTTCCTGCATTTAACTTTGCTTTGTTCTTGATGAGCTTTACAGGTCATGCTTGATCTGTCAGCCCTGTGATTGAAACTAAACTCCTGGTTTGTTTAGTCTCCCGAGTGACCAAGTAGGTGCCAATAACAGTATTTCAACCTGTTAAATGCGGGTGGCAAGGTGACCAAAGCCACAGCATCTGATATCTTCAGAGCTCTGTCTTTCCGAGTGTTAGTGTAGCATGAACTTGGATGTCACTGAAGGAGAGTTCGTGTCATCTGCCCAGCCCTTCCTGTGACACTGGAAGTGCTGAGACCCTGATTGTCAGTGTCATCCGAGTCTGCTGGGAGTCACCTGTCTTACCACGTGCCTGTGTCACCACCTTGGCCTTGAGATTTTTTGGGTGTCTTTTGGGGTGCTTTTTGGTTGGTTTGGGTTTTATTTGCTTGTGGTGGGTTGGTTGGTTTGTTTGTTTGTTTGTTTTTGGTTTGGAAGGCAGAAACTTAAAGAAAGCACTTGGGGTTTGTGTGCCAAGCCTTGCTTGGTGGATTCCAGATCCAGGATCTCTTGAACACTGAAGTGTGATGGTAACATGATGACATGAACAACACTGCCAGAATCCACACCAAGATTTTTGTGGCACACCTTAGACCTCTTGGGAGGCCATCAGGAGCCTTGAAAAATGTATCTGGACACATCTTGTTTGCTCTGCTGCTTTTTTTTGCTCAGGTGCTTTTCCTGAGCCTGAAGAAAAGCGGAAGTCTGGTTAAATACAGCGATGGTTTCTCTTGTAACCCACTAAAAAACTGATTTGCTGTTGCTTTGTTGGAGATTGGCATGCAGCTCATTCCTGCTTCTCACAGCCTGTTGTCAGACAGGTTCAGCTGAAGCCAGAGTAAATTCTTTAAGCTGGGGACATAAATCAGGCAAGTTATAATCAAGTTAGAAGCACTGGTCACTTAGTGGGTTGTTTTTATTTTTTTCTTCTGTTTTTTTTGGTGGTGGTGTTTGGGGGTTTGGTTTGTTGGTTGGTTGGGGGTTTGGTTTTTCAGAACAAAACCAAGACCAGAAGCCTTCTGTAGAGCAAAGAGGCATACAGATGACTTTAATGAGGATTAGAGCCATGTCACCATGGCTTCTGTGAATCTTTCCCAAGAGGTGTAGTGATCACAACTCTGACTATTACACCTTCTGGTGGTGGGTAAGGGGATTAAATGGTCAGCTGGTCCAGCTCAAGGCTTATAAACCTCTGTTGAAAACAGCCTCTCCTGCCTTTTCAGGTTTTGTAGTGGGGGAAATAAATCTGTGAAGATGCTTTTTTTTCTGTCCTTTCATGCCCGAGGGCAGCCTGAGGCCCAGGGTGTGGGTCATGTGGACACAAGGCCTGAGAGACATCCAGAGAATACATATCCCCCTAGGAAGTTGCAACGACACAGTTTTCAAGACTCAACTAAGAAGCTTTCATTGTAATTAATCTTGCTTAGGTTTAAAAAAAAATAAAAAATTGTTTTCCCTCTTCATCTGGAGAGGGAAGAACACAACCCCTGACACATCTCTTGACTCTGTTGATAGCCAGTTCTAACCCAGGACAGTGATCTCTCCCTTGAGGTGCAGATGGTAATTTGCAGGAGATGTACCCTACTAGGGAAATAACCCAAGGGAAAGAACTGTTTGTGTCTCACCAAGGGGAAGCACAATCATGAAATGACAGTGCAGCTGCTGCCTTCCTGCCTTACTGCCCTGGAAGCTTTGGCTCTTGTGTGGGAGGCAGGGTAGAGATGTGCTTGGTGACCCAGAACTGAGCAGTGTGTAGGGAGTGCTGCATTTCCATGATACATGGCCTTTCCTGGCTGAGTGACCAAACAAGCTCAGCTTTTACCCTCGTGACTTACAGGGACCAGGAGTGCTCTGACTCCGCTCCGCATTAGTGGTTTGTTGGCATGCCAGGGTTTGAAGGCAGTGTCTCTTGAATGCAGAACATGTGCCTGGACTTTAAAGCTACAAATAAGGCCTGAAGAATCCTGTCTGTGTACCCTCTGTCTTTCATTTTTAACTTGCCAGGGCAGGGGTAAGGTAGCCCATGCTTAGCTGACGAAGTTGGAATCATGCAGCTCCTCACTCTTGCTCAGCCCCTCCTGGCTGCTAGCCAGGACAGAGCCTGTTTGCTGGAGCAGAGCATGCCCTGCATCCCTGACATGTCACCTCACTGGCTGCAGGGACTTAGGATAGACCCTGAGCCATGGACAGTATCAGGATTATTATGGTGCTGCTCCGCCTTTGATCAGTGCAGCATAGAGAATGTGCTGGGAATGCAGGGACTTTCCTGGCAGATTTTGACAGTCTCTTTGTTTCTTTTGCTTTGACAGTTCACACACAGCTTGAGACTTTTCTGGTTATAGTTGGCTGGAGTGCCCTGGTCCATGGTGCCTTTAATCCCCTTGGACCTTGAACTTCTGTCTTCACTACTCCAAAGAAGAGGATGGAAAATGTCTTGTTTCATCTGGAGACAAATAATCAAATAGGCTGCAAGGGGAATATAGTTTGGCATGTGTATGTGTAAATGTCAGGAAACAAATTGAATTCTCACAGAAGGAATTTGGATAGAGGCTGAGGAAGCAATAGATTAATCTCTGTTCATTTTCCCAGAAAAGGATCCTATCATGCTGAGCTTAAGTTGGAGCTGCAGCCTGCATGTGAACTCAGCACCTGAAGAGCTGAACGTAGTGATCTGTATCCCTAATTTCCTTAAATATACTTTAGCATAAGCATGTAGAAGCTTTGACTGGTAGTCCACATGTAACCTCTCTGTTGCACTTCTACCACCCTTTTATCCCTGCTTGCTGGGGTAACTTTCAATGTTAATTTTAAGTAGAGACGTCTTCTAGTGTCAAAATGGGTGCAAACCTCGCAGATTATATGTCTACACACTGCCCTTGTGTACAAAGTACAACTGCTTCTGGGGCAGAGGAGTGGGCTGTAAGAAACTTATGGTATAACAAAGAGCAGAACATTGTGCCTGGTAGAAACTGGGCAGGGGGGGTAATGTTGAAAGCCAGAGAAATAATTATTGTATTGGAATTAATTTGCTAGTGTGCTATATCATCTCTGCTGACCAAAACAAGCCAGGCCTTTGTAGCCTAAAATAGTTTGACCAAAAATTACAGCTCTAGCTTTGTGATACATTGAAGTTTCTTTCCAGAACCTCAGCTTGGAAATGATGTGATAAGTGTGTGCAATGTGGTTGAGCTATCAGCATAGCTTTCCACAGAAACCTCCTGAGAGGGCAAGGGACAAGTGGGTTGTCTTGGATGATTTCTTTAAATATTGTCTATCAGAAGGATTGTTTGCCACTGATCTCCAGTGGATTTGAAAGTTAAGGTTCCTAAAACAGTAGCATGTGAGAGTGGAGGAGAGCAAATCTACAGCTTTGCTTTCCTTCCAAACCACATGTCTGTGCTTGTTGCTGCTGCTGACCCAGAGGTATCTGAGCCACGTAATGGAGTCTAGGGAAGGTAAAAAAGGTTCCTTCTTAATCTGAGTCCTAAATTTCTTCTTGGATCCAGCTGGCCCTTTCCCCCAAAGTCATCCTCGAGGTCACCACTGGGATCAGCTTTCCTTCTCATCTGCTTCACCTCGTTTAGTAGTGAAATTGCAGAGATTTTGACACATTCTTCAGTTTCTGCCCTGTGAAACAGAGTAGTGGCAATGCTGGAATACCTGAGGAGTTGTGATTTTGTTACTTTTGCACTAGAGATGTAGCTGTTGTCAAAATCCGGGGATGTTTTGGTTTTTAAATAAAAAAACCTTGGAAGTCAAACGGCACCATGTTGTCATGGTGTCTGAGTATTTCATAACAGCCTAAAGGTTTTCATTGATATCATCACCACTCTGCAACTGAAGGAGCTACAGTGCCCTTGGGCTTTGAGACATCCTCTACAGAAGAAACTGTCTGTGGCGGAGCCTGAAGGAAAACCCACAGAAAAGTATTATCAGATGCGCTACTTGTACTGTCTGTGTTTCAGTTCCACAGCAGAACCATCTGTATTGTTAAAATACTGTTTTGCTGTAACTTGGAATTCCTGTTGACAGCCTCACCGAAAAGATACATTCTGGATTAGCCTGAAGACCTGAGCTCTCCTGCTCTTAGAGGAGTCACCAGCTCCTTTTGTGCGGGACAAGAGAGAGCAGACTGGGGCAGCAGCCTCTGTGTCGCGTGACAGGTCTGATGGTTTGGGTGCTTTACCTTAGTACAGGATTTAATGACTAAAAATGACTATTTTACAATAAATGATTTCTTATCCCTTCTTCAGAGCTCTGTCTCCACAAACTAGGAGAGAATACTTCAAAAAACGTGCAAGAAAGGTGTTGGACACTGAAGAAAAGCCTAATTGTGGTTACTGTTTTCTAGGTCCTGTGTTTAATGTCTCAGTGCATTCTGACAGCCCGACGATCTACCAGGGGGAAGTGGCAGATTTGCTGTGTATCGTCACAATGGAAGGAATGGCACTTGAGCCAGGTATTTCCACAAAATTATTTTACTTTTAACTCGTTTGCCTCTACCAGGCAGAGTAGTATCAGCAGTTACAACCCTGTGTCCCTTGAGTGAGCCTGTAGAACTGGATAAATACAGGAGAGCATGTTTGCTCTACACAGCTCAGTTTAAAACAAGGGGTTTTTTGTTTCACCTTCTGAGGGGAGAGAGGGAAAAGTGTTTTTACTGTTAAATCCCCCTCTGCTGTCCATACCAACTGAGCCCGCTGCAGGCGATCTCTGCCTACAACCAGTAGATGGGCCATGAAAACTATTCCTGTTCCCTTTAATTGGAAAGGAGGTCCGTTGGCAAAACCATTCAGGAGAAAATGGTAATCCAGAAACAAATCTTAGTTACCTGGCTTAAGACTTCAGAGTGAATTTAAGGCTTAAGGTAAATCTAAAAATCGTAATAATTGACTACTGCAGCCTAAATGCCAAAAATGTTCATTGCCTTCAGAGTTGAGCATCCTTTTTTCTGTGGAAGAAAGAAATGCAGTACGTAGTTCCCATGAAGAGGATAGCAGATACTTTAGAAAGAGATTTTTATGAAAAGCTGAGAAGTTCAGAGAATTGCTCAAAACCTAGCTGCTTGCCAAGCATTGTCTGAGCTGCTTCTTGTGAAAATGCTTTGAGAGCAACTCCAGTTCTTATACCCAAAATTCGGGTTTGGAGTGAGTTTAGGGTTTAAGTCCTTATATATATATATATATATGAATATAAACATCTCTTTAGAATCTACAAATATGTATGTAAATATAAATGTATAAGTGTATTTACCTAAGAGTAAAGATGTCATGATTCATGCAAAACTTAACAGTCTACACGTAAGCCAGTACAAAAGAGGTGCTGGGCAGAAAAAATTACTTCCAGTGTAGTAGCTGATGAGATGAAGCACCAGACTTAGTGAAGACCCATCACTTTGAAATTCCAAGATATCTCTTCTACATGAAATCTGAGTGTAGCAGGGAAGCAATTTGCTAGATGACAGTTGCGTGCTGCCTGTGAAAAAATGATAGAAGTCTGTAGATTGTATTATTGAAATGCCTGGTAGGGAAGAAAAGCTGAGTAAACTTTATTGCTGTCAAAAGAGTTGTATCCTGGGATACTGGGTACAGAAAGCAGTGTTGTGTGCCTGTACATACACCTCAGTCTGCCCTGGGGTTTCTGCTCAGCACGAAGCCTTTTCCAAGTTGAGGTGAGCCCAAGCTCTTACAGGTACTGTTGCGAGGCAGTACCCAAAGCAGCTGCTTTCCTTTCTAGAGCAATAATTACTGTCAGGGAGCAGCTGCTGCTTCTGCTGGTGTTTGACAGCTTAAATAATGTTGGGGGTTGCCACGTGACAGAGGCCTCAGCATCCCTGACTCACGTAAAATTTGAAAACCAGAACACAGGAAGTCCCACCTGAATGTGAGAAAGAATTTCTTTGCTGTGTGGGTGACCGTGCACTGGAACAGGTTGCCCAGAGGTTCTGTGGAGTCTCCTTCTCTGAAGAGACTCAGAAGCCATCAGGACACAATCCTGTGCGATGTGTTCTAGAGGACCCTGCTCGAGCAGGGAGATTGGACCAGACGACCTCCAGTGGTCCCTTCCAGCCTTACCCGTTCAGTGAAAAGGGGCTGCTTAGTAAAAGGGGCTGCTTAGGTCTCTCCTGCCAGTGCTTTGCTGCACTTGGGTTTGTGACGGTTTTGTTGTGTAGCTTGAGATTGGGAGGAGCACTGACTCTATAAGGATATTAAAGGGATTGAAGTAAAACAGTGTTGTCTTCAAGGAGCTGCTCATCAGCGTAGTTAAATTCTAATTTGGCAACTTCATAAGGGTTCATGGATGTCTGTTGAATTGACAGATGATGCCTGGAGTTGAAAATAATGCTGTTTCCAGCGGTCGTGAGCAGCCAGAGCAGAGTTTTAAATGTCAGCACTGTAATCTGTTCTATAGCTGGGTGATGTCATCTTGGACATGACAGATCTCTGACTCTGTGTTTGGTGGGGTTTTTTGTTTTAGTTTTGTTTTTTGTTTTACAGTCTGTAATGAGGCAGATGAGGCACAGGCAACAAATACGCCTGGAAGGGAGGAAAGTGTGGCATTGTGGCAGGTTTTGAGGGAACTTTTCAGTCCATGCTCTGAGCTTCTGGTTGCAGGACGAGCAGGATTTGGAGCCTAACCAGTCCTTTTATGTGGAGAAATGCAGTCTGGGCTCTTCATGTGGGCCTGAGAAGCTGGTCCATTTTCAGTCCTTCCTGGTCCTCTGGACGAGACCAGCAGAAGAGCTGCAGGGAACAGCTGGAATTTAGGTAACAGCTGCAGTGTGTCCAGACTTCCCTTGTCAGTCTGCCTTTTTGCCCTTGGGAGATGGAGGGGATTATAGCAGTGGGCTAATGGAGCAGGTTAGGTGAAGGGCCTTAAGGGCAATGGTAGCACACAGATGTAGTTCCTCACTAGTAACCTTATTCCCCCGTATCCCATCTCTGATCTGTCTCTATGCTGAGTCAGTATCACAATTTAAATCACAACTGGAATGGAGAACTTGTTTTTTAAATTAGTGCAAAACATTAGACTGACCGTGGAAGTAACAGGGCTGTCTCATCCCATTGGAGAAATGAGGCATGCTGTCAGGGAAAGCTTACACCTCATAATCAGATAAAAACATGGCAAGAGTTGCCAGCATCTTCTGGAAAAAAACAGATGACGGCAGTACGGACATGGTCTTTCCATTTGGGAACATGATGAGAAAGAAGAGCAGAGCAAATGCATTTGATGCTCTTCTGGGGGGCATGATGGCCTTTCAAAGACCATCTGCTCTTCTGGTGTCAGACCTGCTACGAGGCTGTATTTTGGGCCCTCTTGTGAGTAGAGAAAGACCAGGGAGTTTCATAGGATGTCTTGCTAAATGCCCCTCCAAAACACTTTGAACACATTTGGTATGCCAGACAGCTCTGTTTTTATACACACAGTTACTCAACTATGCAAGCATTAGTTGAGGATTAGTTTTGTATGCTCCCTGTAATAAGTGGAGGTGTCAGGTGCCACCTCTTCTCTCTTTGTATGCGCGACCAGAAAACTAAAGTACTTCCAAGGAGCAGAGGAAAAGTTAAATGACCAATTATCTTTGTCAGTGCCATTTGTTACAGTTAGATCCACCCATTTTTTTTTCTAGAGGCATCACTTGTGGATTGAACCCTTGTCTGGTGGAGGCAACTCACAATACTTTCAGTGTCTGTGTGTACCCACCCTGTGGGAAATTTTCAAAAGGGTAGAAAAGGTTTTGGCGTGACTGCTACATGTTTTAATTTCCTCTGCTTCTTTGAGACCCTGCTGAAATGGAGTGTGTATTACTAAGCTCTGTACATGGCAGCAACTGCTCCATCTAAAGAAGTGCTCCTTTGGCTTGGCAGCTGGGGTCGGTGTTGTGAATTGATATGAGGGGAGTATGTGTGCGTCAGGGGGGAATCGTAGTTCTTCTGTGCCCTGAAGATATAAAAGCTGCTTCAGATATTTCTGTTGAATACACATTTTCACAAATGATCTCTCTAGACTTCCCAGATCACCCATTCTTGGGCTGTGTGCTTAGGGATTTAAAAGTATTACTTACTGTGACTGAAAGGAGATGTTTTTTTTTTATCTGCTCCAGACAGACTCAGTGGGCACTCTGGAGAATTTAACAAAACCAGCTTGTTTACCTCTTATATGGCTTGAAGTGGTTTGCTCAGCTCTCTAGGAAGCCCTATTCAACCTCATTTAAATGTAGTAAACAAAAAGGGTCTCGAAATTGTGATTCATTACTGTAACAGGATGCTGAGAGAGCTCCATTCTAAGCAGTGGAAGTGTATGGTTCCTAAGAGCTGGTCTAGAAATAGGATTCCCTTTTTTGAGGAGTGATTGGCCAGGGAAGCAGCTAAGACCCAGACAGCTTAGTCCTGTGTGTCAAATCGAAATGTGCATAAAGATGTGCTTTACATGTTGATGATCCTCGCTGACTGAGGAGGGGAGGAAGCACGGCACCACTGTTACTGCGTTCACAGAGCTCTGAGGCATCCAGCTCCCAGGGCCTTGTGTTCCTTGATGAAAGCATCTCTGCTGCATGCCCTGGGTGCTCTGAGGTCCTTGATGGCCTTCTGGGCTTGGCTGGGATGTTTTGCTTTACTGTGGGGCATCTTGTCAAGGTGTCCCACACTACTTATTGTGTGGTACAGAAAGAACCAGTGAAAGAAACCTTTAAGTGTGAGTGCGGTGCTTGAAGTTGAGTTTTTGGAGATTTGGGACAAAAATTGTGAGCGTGACTTCTCAATATTGATGCAAGGTGTGTGTGGAACGATAGAGATGCTTTTGGGAAGCCTAGTGTGTGACTTGTTTTATGTCAGTAAACCCACATACTTATTAGCACTTGGGAGCTGCTAGGCATGTTCACCTCTGATATTTAGAGAGACCTGATTTATATCCTGGCTTTGCTAAATTTTCCTATGTTTTTATGGCATGAAACCCAGAGATATATAGAAATGAATCATATGACTTTGCTGTATTAAGCTATTTCAAGGAGGATAGTGACAGAGTACTCGGAGCCAAATCCTCCCTCTGACTGTCTGTAGTGAGTCACTAATTGCACACAGTGTATACTGACTAATAAAATATGTTGGCATAATAGTGTTATCCCATGTTGTAATTACAGAAGATAGATCCAGCTATTCCAAAATGACAGCACTCATCCTTGTATGTGGAGGGAAGGGAACCTCAAATTGTCTGGGATGCAAAAGAAGGAATTCTTCGAAGTTGCCTGCGAATCTGAAGGCTAAATTATTATTATCTTTTAATATCTAAACATATTGCTTAAACCTCTTTTAGCAAGTTTAATGGTGTGTTCAGTGTAATTTGATTTGGCCTGAAAGGTGTCCATATGCTCCTGCAGTACCTGGAAACCCAAGAGCTAATGGCAGTGTTGATCTTTGGAAGGAATCGGTCATTCCCAACGTGGTTGCCTGTGCTATTACCGTATTTGGCATAAACAGACAGCAGAGATGAAGAGTGGTTTCTATAAACAGAGCTCTCTCCAGCAGAGGCCCTGTTTCCCACAGACAGTTGGATGAGTGCACAAGGCAGAGGTCAAAGTTTGATCTTGTTGACTGAGCATGTTTATGGTGATTTTTATTAACTTTGGTTTCGAGGGAAGTGCTCAGAGTGCTTTGCCAAGTAACTAATAGTAGTACTTGTAGTATGCTAGGCAGGAACGATTGCTGTGAGGGCTGCTGGTCCATGTGACCCTATGCTGAACCCCATGAAGGATTGGGACACCTACTCCTGCTGTAGGGCTGCAAAACAGGCCAGGTGCCATCACCCAGAGCACCCGGCTGTGGCAGGCAGGGCAGGAAACTGGCTGAGCTCCCAAAACAGTTTGGCCAGACAGTGTCTCTGGTAGTAACATCTGCTTTCTCAGACTTTTGTTTCTGAAGATGTGTGTGTGAAACCAATGTACCTTAGGAGGGAGTTAGTTATATCCCAAACCCTGGGTGGTTTTTCTTGTCTGCAGTAAGGAGGGATGTTTTACATGGCCAGCTGATGCTGTACTTCAAGTAACAGTGCTGAGAACATCCCTTTACTTCACTTTAATATTTTAAGGTTCCCTTCATTGCTGAAGTGTTAGCTTGCCTGATACAGATGTAAAAATTGTCTTCTCTTAGATGTGTAAACAATTTGAGTACAGCAGTAGGCTCAGGCTTCAAATTTTCCATTAGCATGGAGATCAAATGTGAATTAGACAGAAGATCAGTTTTAAATTCAGGTTGCTAATACTGTGTTTTTCAGAGATCTCAATACTAGAAAATGGGGGGTTGATATATTTCCAGAAATCACTGGGACTGCCTTAGGTGTGTGCAGAGGTCAAGTAAGCCCCATGCACACATTGTACCAGTACTCCAAACTCAGGACAGAAATAGTAACCTCTGTTTCCAGTTTGGGCCCATCAGTTGGTTAATGTGCCAGGAAGGGAGACCTGTTGAGGAAACAAGTGAGCAGGCTTTCCTGTCTATGCTGTAGGCCATGCCAGCTTTCAGACTCCGACAGGTGTTGCTGGGCTCATGTTAGCAAAGAATAGCAGTGATTTTTGAAGTAGATACTTAGCTACATCAACCTAATAGGGTTAAGACTGATCTGCTAATAAGATGAGTAGGGCCTTGCATGAACATAGTGAGCTAGATGTGCTGATGGACTCCGACTACCTGTCAGACACGTTAAAAGTGGAAGGTGATGCAAATATGTTTTACAGACTGTGTCCTTGGGTGGTAAAACTTGTACAAGGCATGATGTCTGATGGGTCACAGTAACCCACAGCTCTGGGAAAAAAAATGTATAAAAACATCACAGCCAGGCTCTGCTCCTGAATGCTTTGTACTCTTGTAGGAAAATTTTTGTGCTCTATGCGGAATCTTGTGCATTCGTTTAGGCAAACGGTAGATGTAAGGAAGGGGTCTTCAGGAAAGAGCCTTCTGATTTTGTGGTTGTGTGGGCCCTGTGTGAAGACAGTGACTGCAAATCACTCTCTGCTAGCAAATACCTAGTGCTTCCATGCCCTCTTCACTGTAGGTTCAGCATAATTATAGAACTTCTTATGATACTAAGCCTGCTTGGTAGAAACTTAGATCAGAGTTAAATAGAAATTGTAGAATGGCAGGCAGAAAAGCAAGAAATCTCCTCTTTGTCATCCCCATAGTAAGTCACTCTTTCTGTGCAATTCCATTTTTCCTGTCAGTGCATTTCTTTGCAGTTCACTGCTGGAATCCTCCTAGAAAGGGCATGTTATGGGGACTTTCTTTTTTTCGTTCTTTCCTTTTTTTTCCTTTGCTGTCAGACCAGTGCTGGCTGTGCTGCTTACAGATTAACTCTTCTGCTGAGCAGTGGCACTATGAAACTTCTCAGAACTCACCAACATGTCTAAATTCTTCTTTATCCACAAATGCAGATGATATGTCCTTTGATGTCTCCTGGTTTGCTGTGCGCTCCTTCACCTTGGACGGAGAGCCCATCCTGCTGGCCTCGCTGGACCGGAGAGGGATCGTGACGCAGAGCAGGAGGAATGGGAGCAGTGACATCAGCCTGGAGAGAATCAGCCCGCTGGAATTCCGGCTCCGTGTGCATGGCTGTGAGGACCATGACTTTGGGAACCACTACTGCGTAGTGACCCCGTGGGTGCGATCTGCCACGGGCGTATGGCAGCGGGAACCCGACATCAGAGCCAAGCCCATCTTCCTGTCTGTGAAAATGGATGGTAAGAGACCACAACGTGTGCTACTCAATTTGTTTTTAACACCTTGTTATGTCTCCCTGTGGCAAATATTCCCCGTAACTACTTTTAAAGGTGCCTCTGGTAATCTCATTAGATTTTGTTGTCCTTTTTCTATTGTTTGCAATTTCTGATTCGAGGTTTTTCAGAGTAGAAGAATCTGTTCTGCCTGAACAGATGATAGTCGTAAGACTGGAGTGTTCTCCTCCCTGATCATCTCTTGGTGATGTTTTGCATAGCAGGGGCATCTTTTAGTCAAGGGCGTAGTATTCTCTGCAAGTGTTAACCCTTCTGCTGCCTGCTGGAGGAAGCCTGGGTTTGCAGATGGGGCATGATGAATTAGTCACATTGTGACTGGCGTCAAAGCTGAGAAACAAAAGTCAGAGCTCTGACTCCTCCTTCCCTCTCCTAACGACAAGACATGTTGCTCCCTGCACTTTATGCCTTGTCTGCTTTCCAATCTGAGTTGCAAGTGTTGCTTGACTTCATGAGAAGGAAGCTGCACGCTGGATGCTGCATTCAGCACACAGCTAAGGAGGGAAATGAATGCAGGAGGGGTTTTGAACCAGGTGCTTCCTTCTCAATGTTTCCAGGAGAGGTCATCTTTGGAAGTTCCACGAACTTAAAATGAACAAGAAGCTTTTGTTCTCCCTGCTGTGCAGATAACTTTTGTAACTGTACATTCCAAACTCCTTACAGTTCTTACTGTCTTTTAACTGAGCAGTAGGTATTTCTAAATCAAATTTTTTGTTTAGGCACCAGCTTTGAAGGTTGATTACACAGAGTAAATAGTAAATTCTAATCATTCAAAGCGTAAAGGAGTCCACTCCTTGCTTTATGGAAACATATTACAAAGAATGCAGCCACACTCAGCCTCTGATGGGGAAACAAGCCAATGCTTTTGTTTGGAGAAGTGCGTAACAGGATACCTCTTGGAACGAGCTCTACTTTGCTATCTTACTTCAAGGCTCCTTTGGTGCTTCCAGCCTCTCTGAGGCTTTGAAACAGTAGAGAAAGAATTAGGGTGAAGAGGAAAGGGAGTCCAGTAAGAGACCAATTTTTCAAAGCTGAGAAGATCGAAATCAAGAAGGAAAATTAGTGCCATTTTCTTCTGAAATAATTAATCTGCCCCTGGCTGAGTAATGTGTGATCTCCTTTTTCCTGCAAGAATAAATGAGGGGGATCTCTGAATTGCTCAGTGATATCTAATGACTTTGCCTTCCTTTTCCAGTTCTGAATGCTTTCAAGTATCCCCTGTTGATTGGCATCGGCCTGGCCACTGTCACTGGACTCTTATCCTGCCTTATTGGCTACTGCAGCTCCCGTTGGTGCTGCAAGAAGGAAGTGCAGGAAACACGGCGAGAGCGTCGTCGGCTAATGTCGATGGAGATGGACTGAGCGTGGCAGCAGGACACACTTGCATTTCGGGAGAGACTCACAGGGCTCTTGGATTGTGTTGAGACACGTGCTCACAGGCCCAGACAAGACAGTGCATTTGCTCTGATTTCAGCCTGGACCTCAAGCTTCTCCTTGTTACACATCATGTCCTGAGAACCATCAGGCCATATTTAGCAACTTGGGAGTTCTCCTTTTCCAGCAGCACTTTCTGCATAGGGATCATGTCCTTCTAATGTGCAAACTGTTGAGCCTTCTTTCAGCAGGGCCCTGTGACAAAATTCATTAAGGTCTTTTTTTGTCTGTTTGTTGGTTTTATTTCCCCCCTTCTTGGTTTTGGAAAGATGTTCCTGTATGAAAGCATGGTGGGCAGGATGATGAATGGGAAAGAGGCTGGTGTTAGGCTTTAATTGTATAACCGATCTACTTTCCCCCTCTATCCCCATCACACCGTTCTGTTCCCTTTCTCTGTCCACCTTGGTATCTCTGTGTTGAGTTGAAGGCTGGAGAAGTTTCCTGTGCTGGAACCATCATGAGGCTCTTTCAGCAAAGAATTGGTTTATGGGTGTCAGCTGCCTTCTCTTCCCTGGCTTTCCAAGAGGTTTCAGTTGATCTTGAAACATAGCTTGCCTGGTGGAGGTCTTTGAGGCACTTTAAAAAATCTCCTTATTTTCAGTGCTCAAAGTTCTCAGCTGTGGTGAATAGGGGCTAACTTGGCAACTCTGAAGAAGTCAATCCTTGGACAAGCATTTGATGGATGTCTGCCTATGGCCACCTTCTCCCCCACCCTTCCACCTTCTTCTCTGCCCACTACAGCTGCTCACACTGTGCCTGAGACCCTGTTCTGCTTGAGGCAGGGGGGCACACGGTATCCAGGGACAAGGCTCTTCCTTCTGCTGACCTCGGCAGAGAGGTGGGACACATTGACCCTGTGGTAATGGTATGACTTGGGAATAAAATAAGAGGTGGATCTTTGTCTGCAGTTGGCCAACTGATCATGTTTAGGGAAGACTTGTAAACTATGTATTACCAAATGCACAGACCACACCCCAGTGCTGCTTCTGCCAGTCCCTCGGTGGTAACCCTGGAACCTTGTGAGCAGGGTCAGATCTGCAGTAGCTGCAGTGCAGCTCAGGGTAGGAGTAAACCTAAGAGGGCAGCAAGAATCCTTCAGGTTTCAACGGTCCTGGCCTTCAGCATGGGCCTGCAGCAGGGCTTTCCCCATGGGCTTGAGACCTATTCCTCGGTGCTACAGTACGGAAGTCCTGCTTTGGTCTTCCACACACACTGACCTGGCTCCTGAGTGGGAGCAATATCTTTTCCAGGCAGTTCTGTCTTCCCAGCACAGCTGGTGTTTTAAGCAATAAATGTCAGAGTAAAGATACTGTGTATAAACAAACGAGGAAATAGGACTGCTCCACAACCTGATGTCACAGACAGGGTTTGGACACAGACATCAAGAAGGGTGAGAGATGCAGAGTTGAGGTCAGGGCTCAATCCTTTCCAGATTTTTTTGAGATAAGAGATGCTGAAGAAGAACATCCATGGAAGGTAGTGGCTGTGGTGTGCTGTTGCCAGTCTGGATGTACTACTAGACAATCTGTTTCACTAATAACTCATCCCACTGCATATTCCAGAGGAGCTGCAGGTCTGGTATCTGGGCTGTGAAGGCTTTTTGTGGTAAGTTTTCTTTGTGTGTTTTTTTTTTTCCGTTGTCTAGCACTGTGACCTTTGTTCTGAGGCTGATGTGAGGGTGTTTTCCAGAAGGCTGTTCTGCATGCAGCATGGAAGCACACATTCAGGCATTGAATGGGCTGCCCAGGGAGGGGGTGGATTCTCAGTCCCTGGAGGTTTTTAAGATGAGACTGGATGTGGCACTTAGTGCCATGGTCTAGTAACCACAGTGGTAGTGGATCAAGGGTTGGACTTGATCTCAGAGGTCCTTTCCAACCCAGCTGATTCCATGATTCTATGCAGCCCTATATATATATGCAAAGAGTATTCACAGAGTTGTCGATTGACTTTTGGAAGCTGAATGTGAAACATTTTCAAAATGGACTTGACGCAGAGCTGGGGCTTGCAACTTGTTATTTGACTCTTTAAGACTTTTCATGTAGCGTTCCAAAACTGGGATATACAAAACCACTGAACCTCTGAAAGACTTCGGCCTGAATGTTCATAGCAACTTTTCTTTCTGGCCTGATGTTTTACTTTCTGAAAGAGCTTTGAAAAGGGCAATGTTTCAGACAGACATCGCTGCCTTTCCTGAAGAACAGGGCAGAAGTACTCTCAAGCTTCCGCTATGAAAGCCCAGAAACCTGTAGCAGTGCTTTACAAAGGGAGTTCAGGAAAGGATTCACTCAGATATTATTTTGACACCCAGAATTTTCCTTCCTCTCCTGTTTGTCTGCTGTAGTGAAATCTTGTTTTTTCCTTGGATCTTATGAAACACCATTCTGAGGTTTGGGATGCTGGCTGATCTAGCAGCTTCTTTCCTGCACTAACATCTGCTTTCTTCACAGAAGGCCTGTGGCATTGGGGCAGCTGGGGAGGGGTGGTAGTGCTGGTGAAGTTCCAAGCACAGCATCAGTCACTTTTTATCCTGACAGACTGACTCCTTGTCTACATGCTCTTGGTAAAGTCTTGGGGAGAGACGTTCATGACCATAATGCAATAATTAGGGAACAGATGAGCAGGGAACCAACTCTTCCCGAACACACAACACAGCACACTTCCTCCCTGCTGGAAAAAACTCAGGGTTATTTTGGTCAGGGCTCCCTGCTTCTCTGGTGAAAGGTACCTGTGTCCTTATGCTGACCTTCCTTCATGGCCTGTAACAAGCCATCTTTGTCACTCCAGGTGAGGGAAGTTTGCCACTAACATCTATTGCTGACAGCCCCTTGGAAGGTAATGCTGCATCCCATTCCACCCTGTATTTGCTGTAGCTGGAAGGCTAGAAGCTCAGGGGCTAGACCTAGGCCCCAGGTTTCCTTCTACTTGTGCCAATTTTGTATTATCCCCTTTTTTAAAAATAGAGCATGAATCTTCTGTCTAATGAAAAAAATCTAGGCCACTTTTCATGTTTTTTATTATTATTATTTCCTGTGTGACCAGGGTTTGTGTGAGTGGAGGTGTGTGTGGATCTGATTGTCTATTAAACCTGCAGAGTATCAGAAGAATAAGCTGCCTGAGGTGCAGTACAAGCATCCATATCCTCCCTGCTGCAACCTGTGGTATTGTCAAAGTATCCTAAGGGCTCACATTGATCTTCCTCTGTTTGCATTGCCACATCTCCTGGTTAAGCTGGTAAAATTCCTCCAGGCACTTGGAATTTCAATCCAGGACAACCTTGAACATCATAAAGCAGAAGGACAGGATCTTTTCTTTCTTTTAATTTCCAAGTTACAAAATAAAGTTTTGGGCACAATTCTGGAATGCAGGTCCTGAATAGTTCTAACAATGCTGTGTAAAATGTTTCTTTTTATGTTTAAAATAAAGAGCGAGCCTTTTTGATTATGTCTGTGCTGTGGGTCTGGATGTTTGAGCTGTGGGCAGTTCTTTCCCTGTACCTTGCATGTGTGCAGACGTTATTGTTGAAGGTATAAAATGTAAACCTTACAGTCCTGATTCCAGCACTGTTTACCCTGTAAAATAAGCATGAGCCCTATTTTAAGAGTAAGTTTTAAATATTTGCCTACACTTCTGCGATGAATTGGGAAGCAGAATTGTTTTCTGAGTCTATTGTGTTTCTTCCCCACTGTAAGTCAACCTTTTTGTTGGGAGAGTTTTCTTTTGATTAGCTAGGGCCAGGAGTCACAGTTGGGAGTGTTATGTTTAATATCTGCTGTAAAACCTGGGCATTAGATGTTGAGTCTTCGTTGAAACCCTTTGTGAGGCTTCTTGTTTCCAAGCTAGCAGGAGCAAAATCAATAGTGTTGGAAGTAAATTTCCTGCTCGCTTTGCCAGTGGCTGAACTCAGGACTTTTTTTTACCCCCAGCAACCGTGCAAGGACACCATGATCATACAGCAAGGAGGTGACTTTCTGTCATGGTTTAACCCCAGCTGGCAGTCAAGCCCCAGGCAGCCACCTGCGGGATCAGGGGGAGAATCGGAAAGGTGAAAGTGAAAATATGTTGAGATAAAGACAGTTTAGCCGGGAACGCACAAGCCATGCACTCAAGCAAAGCAAGGAATTCATTCACTGCTTCCCATGGGCAGGCAGGTGTTCAGCCATCCCCAGGAGAGCAGGGCTCCGTCACGCATGACGGTGACTTGGGAAGACAAATGCCATTGCTCTGAATGTTCCCCCCCCCATCCTCCTTCTTCCCCGAGCTTTATATGCTGAGCATGATGCCATCTGGTATAGGATATCCCTGGGGGTGGTTGGAGTCACCTGTCCTGGCTGTGTCCCCTCCCAACTCCTTGTGTGCCTGCCCCCACACCCCCAGCCCACTCACTGGTGGGTTGGGGTGAGAGGCATAAAAGGTACTGGCTCTGTGTAAGCCCTGCCCAGCAGTCAGGAAAACACCCCTGCACTATCAGCACTGCTTTCAGCACAAATCTAAAACACAGCCCCACTCTAGCTACTGTGAAGAAAGTTAACACTATTCCAGCCAAAACCAGCACGCCTCCTTTCCAACCTGAAGTTACTTGAGGCAGCAGTGGTTTTGGGGGGCCAAGCCAGGCTTTGGCAAGGTGAGTTTGTGCTCGAAGTGGTGCATGCTCTGTCTGAAATGGCAGTGGTGCAGGCTGGTTGACAGCAAAGTGTGTACCTTTGGGCTTCTTTCTAGATGGTGGTGTCACAGCTGGCAGGGAAAGGTGTCCTCTGCAGAGTGAGCTTACATGAAGCTGGGAAGTGGCACCAAGCTGTAAGTCCTTAAGGAGTGACAGAGACCATCAGCGAAGCTAGAGAAATGTCATAAATGGTCCGTGGTCCCTCAGCAGAGCCTTTGCCAGCTATAGATGTTTAACACATGCAGAAATAATGAGTGGCATGCTTGTGAGACAGCAGTTGTTTAGCTGTGCAGGATACAGCTTACTTGGTAAGTTTGGATTAGCTCTATGAAATCCTCTTGCCCCCATCCCTTGGGATGACCTGGATCTTAACACTGTTCTTGTGAACGTGCTAGGATTTTATCATAAAAAAAGAAAGCCAAAAAACCTGAAGTCTGGAGATAAAAAGAAGGGGATACTGGCAAGTAACTGCCTGAGTGTTGAAGTGAATGATGGAAGTTATTAAGTCTTTAGCATCACCTTGTATCTGCCACGGGCTCAGCTCAGCTACCTGCTGGTAGAGGTATTGAGCTGCCTGCTGCCATAGGGGCAGTCTGAAAAGCACTTTTGTGCCAGAGCCTGAGAGCTGAGTTGCTTCTGTAACACCAGGCTCAGGCAATGTGCTTGGCTGTACTCGTTCTATGACAGAGCCTGGTAGGGCTGCCATGGCTCTGGCTGAGTGCCCTGCTTGGGTCAGAGCCAGTCCAAAAGCCTTCACTGGGGCTGAAGCTGACTGGTGTCGTGTAGGATGCATGACAAGACATGCCTGCTCTTTATCATGTGAAGGTGAAGCCCAGTCATGCAAATCTTAGAGGGGAATGTATGGCTTTTGCCTTTTCAGTGGGACTTTCCACACCTCTGTGGTTGCAGGGGGTTGAGGTCTGCGCAGCGGGTGTCAGGACAGATGCCATTTCAGGAAAGAGACTTTAACAACTGATCAAAGATGTGGGATGTGCTAATTGAAGACAAAGCTACTGCTCATTCTTGTGCCAGGCAAATACACCCTAAATACAGGGTGTAGCCTTCTGCTGGACAGCCCTTTGCCAGGGACCTCCTTCTGTTACTGAGGAAAATTGCATTGTACTGTAGCAGATGAGTGATACAGAGAGCTCGAGGGGAATGCCTGGGTTGTTGAGGAAACCAGGTTCTGTGGATGTCCAGGTCCTTCAGAAGAGCTGCCATAGAGACAAGCTGTTCTCCTCCCTGGCAGCCGGGTTGCGTTCCACAAAGTGCCAGAAGTGTAAGAGCATGTCTGCTTCCACCTCTGCCAAGGGGGTAGAAAGGCAGGACTTCCCAAGGCAGACTTTGTGAAACAAGTTAGTGTTGTATTGTACTTTGTTCATGTGGGATTTTATACACTCCAGCATGTACTGGGCCTTATACCAGACCACAGAGTTGGGCTGAGCACACCTCTGTCTCCAGAAGTGAATAAAGAAGCCGCAGATAGATGGACATGAAATTCTGTTTCTTTTTGGCAACTGAACCTGGCTTATGCCCTCCGATTCCTTGTTTGTAGGATCCTGACAATGATTTGACATATTCAGTGGGTGGTAAGGATTGTCAAAGGCCCCAAGTTCCTGGAAGTTTCTAAAGAGTAGGGCGAGAGAGAAGGGAGGATGCTTCCAGAGCTCTTCTGGCAGAGCTGCCAATATGAATGTACCAGTTACTGGTCATCTGAGAACCCACAGAGATGTCCTACAGCAGGACTGGTATTGCCTTTGTAGCTCTTGTTGCCCATGACTTCAGCTCTACAAAGGCCCTGGCGTGGCGTGCAGCAGCTGGGATGCTAGGAATGTGGTAAGCAGGGAGAATATCCGTGCTGCTCATTAGAATCTGCCTGCATTTATGACAGTTGTGTGCAGCTACAGCCAAATGTCGGTTCTGAATGCAAGTACAGTAGTGCCAACCTCCCCTTTGGTGTTCAGGTACATCCTCTTTCTATCCCCAAACTTGTTCGCTCATTTACTCTGTGTTTTCTTCCCTCTTGTTTCTCCTTATTGCCTTCAGGACTCTCTTCTTGCCTTTGTCTTTCTGCATCTCTAAGTGACAGTGGTCTTTTGTGGTCATCTCCCTGGGGGAGGATGGGGGTACGTTGTTGTGGTGTGTTTTTGAGTCGTCTGCTGAGACCCCAGGCAGCAGAACTCCAGCCTAATGCCCACTGCAGATCATCTGCAAATCCCTTTCCTCATGAGGACCCCAGACAATATGCAAGGACAGTAAGCATTTCTGATGGGCAAATGATTCCAGAGACAATCAGATTCCCTTTGCCAAAGCAGAAGGGACAGATTTTCTTTCTAAGAAAGATGAGTTTAGCTTTCTTTCTCCAGCTGCTTGCTGTCACAACACAAATTTTGCTCCGTGTCTATGCGCTCCAGACAAGCGACCACTGTGATGAACATTTTCATTTTTCAGTATGACAATGAAGTGATTCATCATTTACACCCAGGCTGGCTAACCTGGACTTGAGAAACAGATAATTAAAGAATGTAATTTATCTGGGCTGCTCAAGACATGTATTTTAGTAAGAACCTGAAGGTACCCACTTCTCACCAGTAGCTTTACAGAAAAGCACAGCTCTCCCAAGATATGAGAATTAGGCAAGATAAATGTGTGAAAGACAAGGTAGGGGCTGAGAGAAATGAGCTAATGGCAGCTCTCTCTAGTGATGGGCTGGGGAGGAGGGAGGAAGCCAGAGCAGGGAGCTGTAGCCTTTATTCAACCAAGAGACAGATGATGGGTCCTCAGGTTCCCTCTAAACATAACTTACGTTTCTGTGAAAACAGTTCCAGGATGGATTTGGATCTCGGTTTTGTTACTCGTATAACATATCTGCCTTTGCATAAGAGTAGTGCTTGGGTGAGTTACCTGGATGGATCCAATCTACTCTAACTACTCTACTTTATCCTTGTGCAGGCTCCTCATCTCCAGCCAGGCAGCTTTTCTGCCATGTGGCTATTGGAGTCAACCATGCCTCGTGCTGAGGTCCCCAGTGTGTTATCCACAGTGTCCAGTCCCTCTGAAGGTGTCTCTTATAGCAGCTATACCAACAGCGAGTGACCTGGCTTTTTGAAGTGTTTAGAACAAAATAATTGCCATAAGATGCTCCTTCCAGTAGAGAAAAGGATAATGTATCTTTCTACTCTGTTGTGGTTTTGTCTTTCTTCCACAGGGACAGACCTTACCAGCTATTTTGTGTCACTGCCCACTCTCTCCCCGTGCCCCCATCACTGGAGACTGACAAGCATAGCCTCTTCCTTTAGCTCAGAAATGTCCATCTTGGATATTTCATCTCTGAGTGCTCAGACTGGCAGAAGTATACATTTCATTAGAAATAAGATGTTAAGGTCCTTTTGAAGCTGATGGCTTTTCCTGTTGCCTTTCAGGTCTGTGCTGAGATGTCCTTGCCTTGTGCCATTATCTTTTTCTTTCTCTCTTCTTCCTGTCTCCCACAGTTCCCTGCATGGATGAATGCAGGAAAGGTCTTTTCAGAAAAGGTCCATAAAGGCCTTTTGTAAGTTGCTATTCATTAAATTCCCCTTCCTGGACCTGATACAGTGCTAACAAGATTACTCTCAGGACCGACCCTTGGGCATGGCATTGCTGTGTTAAAACCCTCCTTCACCTTGTATCAATGGTGGCAGCAGTGTGTTGCCTGAGTGTCACCTCTTCCCAACTCGACTGAGATGCACATTTCAGTGGCGAGAGATGTTCTCCAAGTCTCTGGGATTAGCAGGGGAGGTGCTGCAGGCACTCGTAGGTGGAAGGTGTCAGGCAAAAGTAAGGTAACTGCTGCTGTGTTGCAGTAGTGAGCACGTACTGTATCAAGGCCTTCAGTGACAACACTGAAGGAGGAGTTGCTTTCACACTGAGACTGACAATCTGAGCACAGAGAAGTGAGATCTAGTGTGTACATTTGCAACTCTTCCTGCCATCTCTGTTTAGTCAAAGCTGTGTACCCCGCAGGCTTTCCCTGGAGTTCACTGCAGCTCCTGCCTTTTGTTTGAAGGAAATTTGTTTGGTTCAGAGTAAATATAACTTTGCCTTTCTGTGACTGTAGTCAAGATATCCTTCTTTAGTGTGAATGGAGGGTACCAGCAGCAACGGCATCAGCACTGTCTACACGCCATTCTGCTCTTGGGATATTTGTATGGCAATGAGAGGAATGTGAGGAGGGTGAAACGGTGGCATAGAGGAACAGAGCATTTACTGCGTGGCCAGGTGCAGCTCTCTGGTAGCTAAACACACCCAGATCACTAATCAACATGTTTAAGGCTACATTTTGGGTCAAGACTCCCCTTGGCAACTCCTCAGGCCCCAAGCTGCCTTTGTTCAGACGCATGCGTATGGGTGCTTAGAGAGAGAATTTGCATTCACAGATGAACGATGCATTAGGAGCCTCAAGAGGAACTGAAGCTGGCAGTTCTGGGATTTTGAAAAGGGCTGCTCTGGCTCTGCTGTTGGACCTTGCAAAACTGCTACTATTTGTGTGATCTCAGAGGAGTGGGAAAGAGGGAGGTCTCTCGGGGAGATGAGCAAAGGCCTTGATGCTGGGTGAGCTGTAAGTGTAGTTCTGCCGTTGCCACCTTGCTTTATTGCTTCAGGAGCACAGCTCTGTATTGCTCCCATGTTGTTGGCAGTGCTGTGCTGGCCATGCTCCTCTGGTGCAGACAGCGCCTTAGTGTCCTGGTGGTGAGGATGGGACTTTCTGCCTAGGTAGGTGGTGGGATTTCCCCCATCAGCTCTTATTCTGCTCTGTGGGACCTCCAGCCTCTTCCCCTTCAGCCCCAGCCCTGCAGTTGCCTGCCTACATCTCCTGGATGCTCTGCTCACTGCAGCAGCTTCAGGGCAGGGAAAAATCCATGAGCTTTCAGATTCATGCCACTGCCATGGGAGGGAGGCACGTGCTTCCTGAAGGGCCTTGGAGACCCTCTGCCCACCTCTAGGACTGGGAAGCACATTTTTGTGCATCTTCCACTTCAGTTTGTTAGGAGAGCCACTGGGGCAGTGGGTTTTGGCAACTGGAGTTGTCATTTTTCCCAGCTTAGATGTATTTAACAATTGGCTGCAGCAATGGGTGTTTAATTCTCTTGCTAACATTTCCAGGGCAGCTATTTAATTTTTTTTTTTTTTTTTAAAACCCTCTTGCTTCTGGAAATCCTGTAATCGAATCCAAGCTCTGTCAATCTAATTAGTTTTGAAGTGCAGAATCTCCATAACTTAGAGACCTAAATAAGTAGCTTAATATTAAATCCTAGTTTCTCTCCCAACACGTAGTAACTGTTCTGTATCCCCCTGTAGAAGCTCCTACTGAACAACAGCCTGCTGCAGTCGCTCTCCTATCCCCCTCTTAACCTCCCTTCTCTCTTCCCCGGCCTCTGCCCTGGTTGTGTCCATCGGAACTGAAGAGACCGGGCGTGTCCCTCTGCTGCTCCTCTTCAAAGAGCCTTTCATGGTGCTGCTTGCGTAAAAGATGCTGATGCTGCTTGGAGCGGCCCGGGGGCGGGTGTAGCAGCCCCTGGTGCTGCGCAGGAGCTGAGCTGGGCAGGGGGGCTGCACTCACACACTTCACAGTGACGTGATCTGGTCCCTCAGAGGGGGATTGCCAGGACTGATGGAGGGGAGGAGGCACAGCCCGCAGCCGGGGGAGCGTGGCCTGATGCGGCGCGGCTGCTGAGCGACGCCTGTTTGCTGTGGTGCTGCGAGGAGCTGGTAGGGAGGAGATGAATCAGCTCCCTTGGCGTGGCATCTCCCCTGGTCCCTGAGCAGTGTGTTGTCTCCCTGAGCTTCCCACTGACTGAAGGTGAGACGTTCAGCAGATCTATGTCGGAAACGAGCCGTGGCCAGCAGTGCAAACTGCAAAGACTGGTGGAGCTGTTGGCTATGGACGAGTGAGGCTTTTAAGCCCTTTTGTGTGGCTGGAAGATTTTTTTAAAAAAATCAATGAAGATTTCACACAAAGCAAAAGCACTTTTCATTAGGACAAGATTGGGGCTCTGCCTATGTCTTGTTGGCAGAGCAGATTCAGAACAGGTGTTTTTGCCCGCTGCTGTGGCAGTGAAGCAGGAATAACCCATCCCACTTTCCTGAAGTCCAACTTTTGTGTCTGCAGTGACCTGCCAGTTTTGTTCTTCTTTGACTTTTTTTTCAATAGAAATGGTGGTGCAAACACCAGTTGGTTGAAAAAGAGCTGTGGTGTTCTCCTCCTAGGCCAGCTGTGGCTGCTTCCTACTGAGAGTGGCCAGAGTCCTAGGAAGTTGCAACTGTACAGGAAGATGTTTCCTTGTTTCCCAGATAGTTCTGCTTTTAGGTTTCAATTGCCTTTTTTTTTAATATTTGTTTCAGTTGCTGTATTATATTGTACTTTTTCTGTGCAAAACAATCCCAGTATTGGGGTTTTTTCCTGTGGTGCTGTGAGTTTTGCTCGTGAAGGCACTGTCCTTGCCTTGCATGGGAGCCATGTCCCACGAGGCACACGCAGGATTCGAATTAAAAGAAGCAGTCTTTCATGCCACCGTGGGAAAAAATTGTTATTTTCTTCATCTTTATTAGTCTTCCTCTTTTTTTTTTTTTTTTGTGGCTGTCTGGTTTCCCTGGAGCTGGCGGGTGGTTTGGATCGGCAGCACGTCAGTGGGGAAATCAGTGTCCACTGAGATCTCGCTTGGCTCCAACAGCCCAAGGTGAAAGCCACGTAGTGGCGAGGCGAGCTCCCAGGAAAGTGAGCCTGGCTCCAGCAGGAGCTAGAGGGATTTGAATATTTATGCTTCATCAGGAGGTTTCTGGCCACGAGAGAGTGCCCGGGAGATGGCGGCTGAGCCGGCCGGCCTTGGGGAAGCCGTGCAGCCGGCCGGCTTGTGCTCTGTAATTGGGGGCAGCAACCAGCTGCCTTTGATGTCTGAGCCGGGCTGAGAAAACCTGATGGCAGACTTCAAAGTCTGTTGAGCCAGCTCCCCTGATTATCTGTAGGCTTCTGGCGCGTCCCCCAAGACTGCCAGATTATCCCGGCTCATGCTGAGCTCTTCCCTGCGTCCCCCCACCCTGACTGGCGCCAGCCTCTCACTTTCGAGGCTGCAACCTCTGTTCCTCCCTGTCCTTCTGCCTCTCCCCAGTCACTGTGGGTATATGGCGATGGCATTTCTGGGTGGGGGACAGGGCTCCTGAGATCTGTGAAGTGGAGGTGGCGTTTTTGGAGAGTTCACCTCCAGCCTGCACCCCTGGGCTCTATTTTCCCTCCCCATTCAGTTGCAAGAGCCTGAAATGCAGAGAGCTCTGTGCAGCTGCCCCTTTGCAAGGCACAGAGGTGTTTACAGCCAAGCAGGCACCATGTGCCTTTCCCTTCCTGACAGCCTTTGGGGAGCAGGGCTCCCACCCACGCTGCTCCTGGGCAGGATGCACAAGCTGAAGAGGGCTGGGAGGAGAGGCCTGTGATGTCTTTTTCCCCTTCAGCTTCTCTGCTGGGACCTTGATGCCTCAGATTAGTCTCTGTCTCCTTTTGCCACCTGCTCTTCTCTGCTCTGGGAGCCCCAGGGTGCCCATCTGTGTGCACAGAGATGTGACAGGCTGAGGGCTGGCTGGGGTGGAGGTGAGGAGATGGTAGAGCCATGGGGCTGAGCATAGGCCCCAGAGCTCACTCCCCTCCCAGAATTGACAAAAGCTCATGGGGAAACCCTTCCTTTTATAAGAGCTGGTTTTGGTTGGGTTTTTTTTCCCCTCCCAGACCAAGCAGCCTTGGCAGTGGCTGAAAACCCTTCCTGTGCAAAGCTGGATTTGCCCACAACATGGTTTGATTTTCTTTGGTGGGGTTTGTTGCAACTTTGCAGTGGAAGCCAGCAGTGAATGTGATGGCTGCAGGCAGAGGAAACCACAGCTTCCCTAATCCCAGGCACTAAGATGGGGTGAGGGAACTCATGGGAGTCATATAGCCAGGGATCCAGTCTGCAGCCTTTTCCCTATGGTTGCCTCATTGCTTTTGGGTCTCAGCAGGCTCTTCCCTCTAAAAATCAACACTGATTATGGGTCATCTCCTTCATCCTCAACAGCTTCCTCTATAGCATTTCTACCCTGATGTGGGAGTGATCCTTATTCCCATCCCTCCCCAAACTTCTTGCAGTGTGTAAGATGAGTATCTGGTCAGTACTTGTCTATCCAGGAGGTTTCCAAGCCACCATGGATGTTGCTGATGGCTGCTGTGCTCTTTTAGGTAGAGTCTCCACCCTGGCTGCACTGGGCTTGGTAAAACTTTCCACGCTGCTTTTTTAGTGGTGTTTTTATGGAAAACCTTGGTCCAAAGTGGCTGAGCAGCATCCAAAAAGGGTGCCTTCAAAGGAATTCAGGGAGTCAGGAAGAAGGAGAATGGACATGTAAGCATATTATTAAAGTTGGTCATCACCAGTGTGAAAGGCAAAGCCCGTTCTGTGGGCAAGCTTACATCCAGTCTTACGGTCTTCTGCTCTGGACTGGGAGATGGTGCTGCCATGGTGGGGTGTGCTGAGAAGTGGCCCTGCTGCTGCAGTGCTGGCAGTAGCCAGGCTTTTCCAAAGGCCAGGGGTCAGTAGTGTTTAATCCCCGTGGGCCTGGTGCAGCACTTGAGGTCGCCCAGTGAGGTGCATGGGCACAGGCACCACCTGGCTCAGAGGAGGCAAGTCCTCTGCTCTGTGTCGGTACGGGCAGGGACCTCTGTGCTACCTAAGAAGGGTATCTCCCCCTCACTTCCTCCCTGGCGTCATTCCCAGGAAAACAGGGCAAAGGAATCTTTTTCGCCGTGGATTTGGATTCACTGATGTGGTTTCTAATGGCAATGCTGTCTTTGCAAAAGATTCTCTAATCCCCTTTCTTTACTCTGCCTTGTGTGGTTAACAGCCCTGCTGTATGTCTGGTTGCACTGATTTCACAGGGAGGAAGAGAGTGAGTTTTACACTGTGCAGTCCCGGGAAGAGGGAGCTGTTGGTTTTGTCCACAGAGCATCATCATTGCCAGTGGTAGGGCTGGCCTAGGCAATCCTATTCTCCCTGGTTTCTCTGCTGCAAATGTAAACAGCGACTCATGCATCATTAGAGTTGCAAGCTTGGAGTTAAACAGGCCCCGAGTGTGTATTTATCTGCACACTGACTGTCAGGAGCTCACTGAGGTTGAACTCCAAGTTTCCTTTCCATTTTCTCTGTCGCTGCCGCAGAGATGCTTTTGATGCTTTCCCTCCTCCGAAATGGTGAGTGGGCTGGAACACTGTCAACAGGATCATTCCCCAGGGCACTGCTGGCAGTGGGTTGCTCTTGGAAAGCAAACCTCTCCATCCCTTTCCTTATGAGGTGGGAAGGTTCCATCCTGCAGCAGGGAATGGAAGCCTACCATGCAGTTGTGTGCCTGGCCGTGTCCTGCTGCCTTAAGGGCATGGACCTTCCTCACCAACAGGTGTGCTGGGACACTCCACCACTTGCCAGCCTCTGCTGTACCTGCTCACCTTCTCTGAGGTGTCAGTGCATGGGTTTCAGCCCTTCATTTCACCTTCTTTGCCCAAAACAGGTGCTTCTCTGCTCCATTCCATTGCAATGAGGGTGGGTGTCAGGGGATGGGTGGGACCCTGCAGGGACCTCTCTGCCTGCTGCAACAGGCCATCCCCCAGTCCAGATCTGGCTTTCAGGAGAGCTGTGTGGTGCTGTGGGGGCTGTGTGCCCAGGCTGATGAGGAGCTGGCTAATGGAGGGTTGAGCCTTGCAGCAAGGGAGGGGCCTCTACCTCCCTCTCCTGGCCCTTCAGGCTGTCATACAAGTTGATTTTTATTTTTTTCAAATGGGAAAAGGAGGGACCTTGTGTTTGTTTTGGTTCGTTACACGAATCTCATTCCCTCTAGGACCCCCTTGGGATCAAGCAAGAGGAGTTGTTTTACAGTTGGATTTTGCTTGTGAATCCCTGAGCTAATTTAGTCGGTCGATTCCTCCTGCATCACGACGTGAGCAGTGTAGCTCAGGGGTAAATGCTTTGTGCCACCAGCCTTTCTGGGGAAATAAACCCCAACAACCCCAAAAAACCCAAACCAACCTCCTACCCCCTAAAAAACTAAACACCCCCCACCCTCCCCCGAAACAAATAACTTCAGAGAGTATCTCTGGGTTGAACTCATCTCCAGCATTTGGCTGCATGCCTGAGAGACTGGGTTTTCCCTGCCCAGGACGTGCCCCTGTCAGCCTCCCACCATGTCCCTGGCACCTGCCAACAGGAGCAGCAGCATGTCCCAGGCCGTGTGGTGCTGATGACATGATGCCACAGCACTTGCCTCTGGGATTGTGCCTGAGCCTCCTGGTCTTACCTCTGCAGAGCAGCTCCTCATGGTCTCATCACCCTTGTGAGCATTGCTGAGCCGGGATCCCCCCCATCCGGGTGCCTGCCCATGGAATATGCATACAGGATAGCATTCCTGGGTGATTCCTGGCTCTGTGGCCATCCTTCAGGAACCAATAAGCTGGCTGGACTGACTGTGACGATGGAGAGTCTCCTGACCCTGCAGCTGATGGGCTGGTGGGGGTGCTGTGGGAGAGACACCGCACTTGGGGTGCCCTACTGCACCCTGAGGCAGAGCTGGATCAGCATCTTCAAGGAGCGCTGTGCCCCCCTACCTGTGCATAAGGCATCATGCTGCTGTCTGCAGCTACGGCAAATAAAAAGCTGCAAGAAGCTTCAGCCCCAGCAGTCTGCCCCCACGCCTCCCTGGAATCCAGCCCCTCGCCCCCGCTGCTAGCAGGGGGGCTGCTGTCAGGCAGCAAAGCCACAGCCAGCGGGCACCTGGCACAGACACGGTGGCAGAAGGGGCATCATGCTTGCCCAGGCATCTTGGGGATGGGGTGCTGGCTGTCACCTCCCAGAGGGTGTCACTTTGCCGCTGCACCCCGCTCCCTAAGCTACGCTAAGTAGAGGAAACCACGACTGACAGACAGTTTCCTCCCAGCCACTTCCAGAATAGCGGGGTGGCTGTCACCATCACCCGTGAGAACCTACCACCACCCCTCTGGCAGAGGATCCAAGCAGAGATGATTCCAGTGGGCCTGGCACAGTGCCTGGAGGCTGCCTTCCTCTTCCTCCTCCTCCTCCTCCTGGGTGAGTGCCCTGCCCGGTGGTGGGGGCTTTCTTGGGGCAGTTGTGGGGAAAGCAGAGCACCCCCTTGGTGCAGGCGGGTGGCTCAGCCAGCGCTGCTCTGGCTCGGTGGCTGTGGGAAGAGTTGCATCTGCCTGTGCTCCCTTTGGCACTGCAGTTTCACTCCAGAATGACAGCCCAAGCCCTGTTGAGTAGCTGCTGGAGGTGTGGGGGGGTTACCTCACCCTCTCTTCCCTTGGGAGAGAATTTCTGAAGGTTCCTTAGGCTGTGCCACCACCAGCTCTCTTCTCAGGCCACCGCAGTTGTGTTTTGACTCAGTATCCACGTCCAATGGGCATTTTGCTTAGCGTGCATGCTGAGAATCAGAATAGAATGAGTGTCACCTCTGGGAGCTGTGCATAAGGGGAGGGTCCATGGGTGGCCACCGTTTCCCCAAACCCTCTGCAAGCAGAAGTGAAGGGAGCTCTTGATGTCTCCTCGTGTCCCCTGCCTTCAGTGGAGCTTTTGCTGGCCCCTTCTCATGTGCTCTCCCCAGTTTCTGCCTGTGGAGCACCTCTGCAGTATCCAGCCTGCTGCTTTTCCATGTCCCTTGGCTTCTGCATTGCAGCTCCTTCTCGGGCAGTGGTCAGCTCTGGCACTTGCTCCCTTTCCCCCATGGTTTGTGCAGGACCTGAGTGCCTGGCCCTCTTAATTTTAACATGCCACAGGCTTCCTCCACTGATCTCAGCCTGGTGGATGCTCCCTCTGCAATGCTGGCTGAGAGGTGCTCTCCAGGCATGAATGGGCCTGGCAGCCCTCTGGCCATGGTCCTCTGGTCTCTGTTGTGTGACCCTCAGTGTGCTAGGAGAGAAGAAATCCAGGGGTCTGTCGTTATACGACTTGTTCTTGAAGTTGCAAGGGCTGTGAAGTCCCTCTGGCCTTGTGCTTCGAACAACGAGGCTGCACAGCAGTTCTTTTCAGTGCTGTGCTGCGGTCCCACGCGTGCTCAGACCCACTGGCATTTTGGGTGTGCAGCCCCCTCGGGTGGCACGTACCCCTGCAAACACGGCGTGTGCCGCCTGCTTGCTGACCGCAGGTCTGACCTCCGGCCAGCGGCTGGTGACCCTTCAGCAGGGGCCCCTCTACCGCGTGAGGGGGTCCCACGTCACGCTGTGGTGCAAGGTGAGCGGCTACCAGGGCCCGGCGGAGCAGAACTTCCAGTGGTCCATCTACCTGCCCTCGGCCCCCGAGCGGGAGGTGCAGATCGTCAGCACCGTCGACCCCTCGTTCCCCTACGCCATCTACACCCAGCGCGTGCGCGGCCGCGGCATCTACGTGGAGCGGCTGCAGGGGGACGCCGTCCTGCTGCACATCACGGAGCTGCAGGACCGGGACGCCGGCGAGTACGAGTGCCACACGCCCAACACCGACGAGAGGTACTTCGGGAGCTACAGCGCCAAGGTGAACCTCTCAGGTGGGTGCTGGAGGAGAGCCCCGTGCCCTGCTGGGCGCAGGTACTGGCGGGTTTCTGCTGTGCCCCCACGTTTGCGCTGGGGAGAAGTGCTCACCTCTGGGGCTCCGTCAGAGGGGCAGCTGGGGAAAGGGGTGATTAGTGGGGCTGGTGGATGCAAATTTTCCTTCTCTCTCCACTGTGGGATTGCTAAGGTAGGGATGTCCAGATATCCCCTTGCAGGTTCTCTGGCTATTGCCTCCCAGCCAGGGCAAAGGAAGGGACAGGAAGCCTCTGCTCTCCCACGGTCTGACTTTAACTTCAGCTCCTCATGCAGAGTCGGCATTTCACAGCTAAGCATTTAGGAGGGCAGGAGTTTTCAGGTTCTGTGCATTTGTTGCTGGTGTCCTCCCAGGTCAGATTATGGGAATTGACCCAAGTGAGATACCCACACATAGAGGAAGGTAGCAAGCAGCTCTTGCAGAGCACTGAGTGAGGGGAGGCAATGGGGTGGAGAGGCAAAAGGAAAGGCCCTATTGAGAGCCCAGCAAGCCTATATGGTGGTATGGTACTTCCACTTGGTGTTCAACCTTGTTTTCTCCTTTATCTTGGTGTAGCACCAGTCTGCATTTGGGATAGTGAGGACATGGACTTTACTCTCCTTGGGTTGCCTAATTAATGCTGACTGTAGTTTGACTGTAGAGTGTAGTGCAAAAGATTCGCTTTTTTTTCTTCCCTGCTGAGGTTTTAGCCATGTCACACCTCAACCAAAGCTGATGGAAGCCTTGTCAGTCAGCTACAGAAGATATCTCTCGTATGCTGTCAGATCTCTTGGGGCCTGGCTGTGGTTTTTTCGGGGTTGTCCAATGCAGGGCCGGGAGCTGGACTCAGCAATTCTCATGGGTCACTTTCAACTCAGGATATTCTATGATTGTGTATTTCTCCCCCGTGCTCAGTGATTGCAGACACCCTCTCAGCTTCCATGGCACCCCAGGCCCTCACCCTCACTGAAGGGGATGCAGTGGAGCTCACCTGTGACGTGTCCAAGTCCACCACCCAGCACACCCATCTCTCAGTTGGCTGGTACCACCTTCGGGGAGCAGGAGAGCACCACGCTGAGGAGGTCCTCATGCTCTCCAAGGACTTCATCCTGAAGCCAGGGCCCTCCTACGTGCAGAGGTTTCTGGTGGGGGACGTGCGGCTGAGCAAGGTTGGGAACACCACGTACAAGCTCTTCCTTGGGGGAGTGAAGCCATCCGACCAGGGGCAGCTGTACTGTGAGGCAGCCGAGTGGATTGAGGATCCTGACAAGACTTGGAAGGATATCTCCCGCAAGCAGACAGAGAGGACATCGCTGACAGTCCTGAGCCAGGGTAAGGCCCTTGTAAACTCACATGTTGGCTCCAACTCCCTCTTGCGTTCTCTATTGCGGCAGCTTCAGTGCCCTTCACTTGCTGCCTCTGTCACAGTCCAGGGATATGCTGGTGGGTCTGGCAGCCTTTGCTGGGCTCTGATGGGGTGGGCTGGGCTTGGCTTAGGGCTGTGGCAGCCCCTGATTCGGGAGCTGTTGGTGCTTCACACTTTGGATGTTCATGCAGCCAAATCTCAAACAAATCACGCAGTCTCGCAGAGCCATGTGAGGTGTTAGCAGAGAGAGCAGAGTGTGCCTGCAGCAGCCTGGCTCCTTGGCAGCGTTAATCTCCAGGGTGCAGAAAACTGTGTTGTTAGACTGCCTCCAGGGTCCTGTGGCCTTAAAGTACGCCACAGTGAGCTGCTCGTCAGCCACAGGCACGGAGGGAGGTGAGGAGGTACGGCATGTGCTGCACAGCTCCAGTGTCTGTTTGGGGTGGTGTGTCTGGCCATGCAGTCACCACTTCACCAGTTTCCAGAGCAACTGGTGCTGCTGTTTATTAGGCCATTCCTCTGAGCACCCTGCGTGACATCCTTCCTGCCACAAGCCCTTTGTTGTCTGCGGTCCCTCACCCTGCTCTTGCCCCAGGAGTGTGTGAGTAGCTGCGCCCAGAGGAAGGGAAAATCTCTTTCCCACCAGTAAGTTTTACTTCAAAGCAGCCAAGGCAGGACTGTGTCTAGTTGATGTCCTTCAGCATATGCAACAGTAGAGAGCAAAATAGGAGCAAGTCTCCCACTGAGAAGGTGCCTGGGGAGGTGTTATACCCTGTTTCTGTGGCTCAGGGCAGATGGAGAAGGCTACAGAGCCAGGATGGTGAGGAGAACCTGTGTCTCATGGGAGGGTGGTGAGTCAGAGCAGGAAACCAAAGAAATGGCTGGGTTAGAACCAAGCACCTGTGTGGGGCTCAGGGGAGCAAGGTAGCGGGGGAGGGAAGTGTGGTCTCCCCTTGTCAGAGTCTGTGTCCTGAAACCTGGCTGACTAGGAAAGTTTTATGCCCCTTATTGCACACTGTTTGCAGCAAAGGCTTTCCAGGTCTGCTGCTGCCTGGGGAGAAATGGCAGTCAGTGTGCTTCCCTGCATCTGCATCTGCTTCCATACCTCTGGTAGGGTGTGGCTTCGGGTACCAGTGTCCTGGGATCATTTAGAGAAACCTTATCAGAGCTTAGTATTTATCATGTGGTGTCTGTTCAGGGTAGACAGTGGTAAGAGGGCATTATGGTGGCTGTGTTGGACCTGCTGGTATTGCCATGGAGGAACTGCACTGGGTGTTCAAGCCTTCCATCAAATCTGCAGGGCCCTCTAGCATCCAGTGGGGGAGCCCAGGCTGCAGAACTGAGCACCCCATCACACTGGGAGCCAGGAACCACTGACTGCAGTTAACAGCTTCATTGGTTTCTATAAACTCTCCAGCAAATATTTAGGAATGCCAAACATATCTACAGCAGCTGGGATTCCTGTTTGCAAACTGTTTATGAACCAGTGTTTAAATTCACTCTGGGTACTCTGCTTTCAATAAGTTATTTGAGCCCTTCCAACTGTGGTCTGGGAGGTGCTCTGTTCTACTTCCAAACTGCAGCCTTGCCCTTGTTTTTAGACTTGCAGGGCATCACAGTGGCACTCTGAAGCGGGCAGCTCAGCTCCTTAGGGCTCTGGCACTTCTTCCACCTCCAGCTGCTACTTAGCGCCTGGAAATGGCAACCATCTCCAGGGTTGTAATCTCCCCATGGACAATGTTTGCCATCCTGATCACTTTTCTAATGAAAGAAAACGTTTCAATGGAGAATTCCCTCCTGTTGCTCTCTGCAAGGCCATTGGTGCTGCCAGGTGGGAGGGAAGCACGGGAAGAGCCACTCATCACCCTCTTTGCCTTTGACCGTCAACAGGCAGAGACCTCTCTGTGGACATTGCTGCTGCTGCAAGCTCCCTTTCTGAAGGGGATACCTTGCAGCTGAATTGCATCGTGGAAGCTCAGAAGAGCAGCAGCAGGCACTTCCAAGTGATTTGGCTCCTCAATGGCATGGAAGTGGCCAGGGTTGACCCCCACGGGGTATTGACTTGGGAGGAAGAATATGAGGAGAGAGCCAAGCTGGGGCAGCTCCGGGCACTCAAGCCGAGCAACACGATTTATGCTCTCACCATCTATGAGGTGGGCCTGAGGGACAGCGGTGCATATCGCTGCTCTGTGTCAGAAATGAAGACTCCTGGAGACTTGCACGGCATCCAAACCAATCTGTCATCGGGCATCCAAGTCAACGTGAAGCCGATAGGTCAGTAAATCCTAACGGCTGCTCTTCTGGGTACAGTCTGTAGGATCCTTGGCTGGCAATGCTCTAAGTCTGGGCTCATCTTGACAGGGGCAGCAAGAGTGCAAATATGCAATATTTGTTTGTAGATAATGAGAAAAGCATTTGCTCTGGCAAACATTAGCGTGACAGATGCAGCAGCTGTCAACAAAGTGTAAACCTTTAGCTCAGTGTCTTTGCAGTAAGTTTTGGGGCAAATAGGTAGAATTCTGGGCAGTCTGGGTCCTCCTGTGTCTTTGCTACAGAAAATTGTGAGGAATGCTGGTTGCTACTCCTGAGTATCAGAGGATGACCCAGCAGAACAGGTACTTCAGGAGAGGGGGTTCACTGCCATTTCTGTCAGGGTACTCTCCCTCTTGTGGAGACAACTTGTGAGAGACCACTCGAAGAAAGGTGTGTAGGAAACTCATAGTTTCCTTGTCATAGCTAGATGACTATTGTCATGTAGCAAGAGCTGCCTACTGGGACTCCATTTCTTAAGTATTTCTTTATGTATTCATGTCCCAAGAAAGATGTTAAACCGGGGAAAAACAAACAAACAAAAAAACCCAAACCCCACAAGCATTTCTCCAAATTCGTAAGAAAAGGCTGGTTGAAAATTTCAGACAATTCCTCAATCCCTTTCCTTTTCCAATGTCAAGACTTCACTAGTCTTTCAGTTTAATGCTTTCTCTGAGGAGCACAACAACATCCTCTCCAACGTGGTGACTGTTGTTTGCAGAGAGCCGCATGCGCCTGTCCGTGTCCACCAGCACGCCGCAGGTCACGGCAGGAGACTCCCTGATCCTCCGCTGTGAGGTGCAAGGAGCCACCAGCCCCGTGTCTGTGCAGTGGTGGCACCTGCCCCCACAGCGCCCGGGCCCCGGGGTGCTGGTGGCCACCATGGAGGAGGATGGCAGCCTGAGGCGGGGGAGCACCTACCAGGACGGCAGGACACGGGGGAGCCTCCGGCTGGAGAAAGCGGGCTCTGGCACTTTCACCCTGGTGATCCCCAGCACGCTGGATGAGGGTGATGGTGGGAAGTACAGATGTGAAGCAACAGAGCGGTCCCGAGGCCAAAGCTGGACAGAACAAGGGGAGACAGCAGTGACAGTCAGCTCCATGGGTAAGTTGGGTCACCCCTGTTTCTGGAGTGGAGGCAAGGCTGGAAAAGGAGGTGGACATGTCAGTAGGACACAGGCCTGCTGTGCCCTGAGCTGTGCTGCTGCAGGGCTGATCACTTGGCCCTGGAGTCCTTCAGATTTCCCATTTCTGCCCAGATGCTGGAGTCCTCCATGAGGTGTTTTGAAGGAGACAAGTGGGACACAACGGCTAAAATGCCCAGAGACCTGCACGGCAGTGGCTTGTTCAGCAGGTCTTTCTGACTGTCTCCTTACCTTGAAATAAAAAATATCTGTTCTAACAGCATAATTACTTACAGTAATTAAGCTCAACCAAGGCACTTGCTGAGTTGTCTGGTGGCCTTTTTCAGAGATATACCCCTGGTGCTGGCATCTCATTGTTTCTCCTGCCCTCTTGTCTGAGTGCAGAGCTGCTAACCTCCCTGACGTGCAATGCCCACATTTCCTCTTTTAATTGCTGGAATGGGTGCCTTTATGGAGAGACAGATTTTGGCTGTGGTTTAGGCTTTTTTTTTCCTTTCTTGTTGCTGGGCTTGGGTGCCTGGGAGGATGGGTCAGGCCACGGGAGTTGTCCAGGTTTTGTGGAGGGCGTAAGGAAGTGGCAGACAGGACAGCAGCATCAGTGGAGGATCCCTGGCTCCTTGCCACGGTGTGGGACTGGACACCCTGGAGGAGAGGGTACTTAGGGTTGTCCAAGGGACTGGGAGAGCAGGGGTGGGATAGGAGTGGGCCACATGGGGTTGGAAGAGCACCGTGCAACTGTGTGTGGTACTGGGAGAGGGGCAGCAGGGCTGCTGGCCTCGGTGGGCTGGCTGGGGCAGCGTGGGAAGGGTGGTGGGGAGATGGCAGGGGGCAGGGTTTCTGTCCTGCTCTCAAGGGCTCTCTCCTCCCGAGCAGGTCTCGGTCTGCACGCCACGCTGAGAAGCCGAATTGCCACCGTCAGGTACGGGCAAAGTTTTGAACTCGTCTGCCAAGTGAGCGCCAACTACACCCTTGAGGAGGTGCCGGCGTCCGTGCGGTGGCTCTTCCAGCCCAGCCCACCCACCGGGCCCTACCACGAGCTGGTCCAGGTCTTTCCCAGTGGCACTGTGGCCTGGGTGGCAGCGCAGTCACACCTCAGGGAGAAAGCCCAGCTGCTGAAGGCTGACACCTCCTTCAGGCTGCACATCCACAGTGCCGTGGCTGCCGACGAGGGGACGTACCAGTGTGAGGTGGAGGTCTGGAGGAGGAATGTCCTGCCCCTGGGGCAGCCAGCGGCCACCACCAGGTCCAACGCTGTGGGGATAAAGGTGGTGCTGCCAGGTAAGCAGTATCTTCATCAGAGGTCTCTCTCCCTCTGTAACTTTAAATGACTCAAACATGGCCAGGGCAATCAGGACCACTGATGTCTGGGGTGTCAGCAGCGGGGTCACCTCCCAGGGCTGAGGAGGTGGTGCTGCCTGCTCTGTTGTTTCCTCAGCACCTGACAGCAACCTCGGAGGCAAATTTGGCATTGGCAAATGGCAATATCTATTCATTTGCAGATTATGCCAAGCATCTAGGGATCAGCCCTGCCACTAGGATTTTAAGCGTAGGAAAGAAATAGTGCCCCCAGAGAAGCCCAGTTGAATGTTGGGGAGTATGAGGAAGCCCCCATGGTGTGGGCCTCTGGAGGACAGTGGAGAGAGACTGGATCCCAAAGCTGCTGGGATGTCTGTGTTCCCCAAGCTTCCCCTGGTGTATTCGAGGTGTGCTGAGAAAGCACCAGGGCCCTCTGACAGGCTGGAAGCCAGCACTGGATGCCAGGGACTCTATGGGGAAATATCTCCTCCTGAGCACGTGTAGACTGTTCAGCTGGAGGGCCCTGCCCAGGGTTCCATTTTAAGGCCACCACTGCAGTCAGGGCCTGTGCTGCCACTGTGCCTGCCAGCATCACTCTGGGAGCCTCAACCTCTTGTGGAAGAGAGATGTTGCAGACAGACCTCAGCCCGTCATGTGCCCGCTCCCTGCCACCCCTGGCAGCACCATGGTGTCAGCGTGCCCTGCTCATGGATGGGGCTGCTGGAGGAATTGAAGGGTTTGTTCTGGCCAAAAACTCTGAGCCTGAGGAGGCAGGTGTGAGAATACAGCTTGGTTTATTTTTTTGCACTCATTTCTGTTCTGCCAGCAAAGTGGGGGGTTTCTCGCTCTTTTGTTCATGCATCAAGTGCTCCTTCCTCTAAATTCTTGGATTTTTGGAATCACAACCCAGTGAACTGAAGTTATGTGCTTTCCATGTTTTTTAACTGATGGGTTTGCTGTAGCGTAAGCTAATACATTTCCTTCCCTCTTCAGGCTCGTTTCTGTGGTGTTCTCCTTCCTGCTCCACTGCTACTCTTTCCCTGCCCCTGTGGAGCTGGGTGCTGGGGTGCTCGGATGGCTGAGCCACAGCCAGCTGGGGCAGGGGGGCTGCAGGCTAAGGATGAGAATAAACAGCATCTATGAGCATACATCTCTAGTGTAAGTGGCATTAAGATGAGCAGGTGTAATCGTAGAGCGTCTACACAGAGATGGCAGCAGCGACACTGTGAAGATATTTACAACATTTGGCTCCAAATGTATTGCAGCTGTTGCTGGATATTGCAACGCTGTGAAGATGGTGGGAACTGGGAGGGGGTGATGCACAGTGGGAGGTGGCTGCCGGGTCTCTCTCAGAAAGGTAGCATGAGCCAGCAAAGGATATTTGGGAAGGGAGAGAAGTCTGGGAAGGAAGCTGACTCTAGCAGCGATTGCGTGAGGCAAAGCTGCAGAAAATTAAGCTGCAAATCATGAAAATCACCAGCCTGTTTTTTCACATACAAAATCTTATAGCTGGAGCCTGCAGAGAAACTGGAGGTCTTGACTTCTGCTTCCGCACTTCATTTACTGCTTGGTGTCACTTAGTGCTTTAGGAGTTTACACGCCCCGGTGGATCTGGTCTGTGGATCAGCCTCAGACAGGAGGGACGTGCATGAAACGTTACAACAGGCAGGGAGGAAGAACAGGTCTTTTCCATTCCTGATTTTTTTGTGTGGGTCCCATAATTAGTGCCCTGGGCAGGCAGATGCTCCCATCAGCCTCTCAGTGCAGCCGCCTGTGGTGGCTTGCCCTGTCTCTGGAGTGAGATGCTGGGGCCTTTCCACCCACTGCCCCTCCAGCCAGCTGCCCACATGGGTCACTGCAGTGTCCATGCCCTTCTGCCTGCTCCACTGCTCCTGGGCTGGGCAGGAATCGTGGTGTCAGCAGTCAGGGTTCACGGGGACACAGGCATCGAGATGCTCAGCTTGGTTAATTAAATTGAAAATGAAAGGGAAAACAGCTCCCTGGCTTTGTGTGGGAGAGGAAGAGGCAGGCAGCTGCTCTGCCCTTTTGGTAATTGATCTTCAGCAGCAGAGAGAGGAGACCTGGAGCTGAAACAAAGGGGCTTTGCAGCAAGTGCTCTGCTTCCTCTTGAGGTGATCTCTGAGAGCGTAACAGCAATTTTACTCATCAAAATCAAGTGCTCAAGGCAGCAGTTCCCTTGGCTCCTCTCTGAGCTCTAGTGGCTCTTCCTTTCCTGGAGCATTTTCTGCCCCAGCAGGTGTCAGGCTGGGCCATACTCCAGCAAGAGTCCCCTGCCCCCTCCTCCCCTGGCACTTTGCTGACTGGCTGAGTGGTATGCCTTGGAATTGAGCAGCTGATGTTAAGAGTTAAGTGTCTTATTTTTTCCAGTGTGATCAGTTCACCTGTCACAGAAACACAGGATGGCAGAGCTTGGCAGGGACCTCTAGAGGTCACCTGCTCCAACCCCCTGCTCAAGCCACCTAGAAAAGGCTGCCCGAGACTGTCTCCAAGCAGCTTTTGAGTATGTCCAGTGTTCCCCTCTGAAGATTTATGCTTCCACAGAGCTGGCTCTGGGGTGGGTATGCTTTTAAGTACTGAAGTTGGAAGACATCAACTTGCATATAGTTCCAAAGTCTGCTCAAGTCCGTGTGATCTCTGTGTGGTGGATCCGATGGATTTGCACAGCTCCCTAATTAGAGTGATTGCCTTCCCCTCTCCTCTGCTTCTTGCCCATACCTGTTTCTTTACAGCAGCAAATATGCACTGTGAAATACAGGACAGCACTTCGTTGATCCCCTGGGAGCAGCCACCTCCCCCACCTCCTTGTGAGTGTTGCTGTGGAGCCAGTAAGCAGACAGTGGGACTTGAGCAAGTCCGTCTACAGACAACGTGCCTGTCTGTAGAGAGAAGGAAGGGAAATAGGGTACAAAGAAAAAGAGCAGCATAAGTGGATGTGAGCAGGGAGATTTTGCTGGTGAATTTGATATAGAGGTAGAGGCAACTTACAGGAATGTCAAGAGCCATCAGTTGGGATATCTTGCATTGACCAGTCTCGAGAGGCAGTGAAGGCCTCTGAAGTGGATTGCTTGAGTTTTGAGAAGAAATGCTTGAAGGAAGGGGAAATGCTCAAGCTTTCTCCTGTGGTGTTCCTTTTCTCTATCAGCCCCTGTAGGAGAAGCCACAGCTCCCTCCTGGTCCAAAGCCCTCTCCATAACCTGCTGCCATTGCATCCCTTGGGAAGATGCTGTGGAGGAGAGCACACTGCTGAGCCTGTGGCCAAGGGCAGGGCTGTGAGACACTCTGAGGGAGCATCTCGGTGTGTCCTCTGCAGCCTGTCCCCAAACCAGTACCCAGGGGCTGAGCTTAAGGGAGCTCAGTTGTCCCCAGCCTCCACGGCCCACTGCTCAGCTTGTATGCCAGGAAAGCCCTGAGAATGGAAACTCAGCCTACAGTCCCTTAAAGCCCTGATTGTGTCTCATGCTGAGTAATTTCTGCCTACCCATGGCAGATACCTGTGTGTTCTCCTTCCCCTGACTGCTGGGGGAGGGTCAAGGGGAAATGAAGGAGGTTGGAGGATCTTTAAAGATACCAGTTGGTAGCATTTCCAGCACTTGAGGAGATGGAAAGGTACCAGCAACAGGTGATGTGCTGTGGGAAGAGGGTCCCTCAGACCAGGGGCAGTACAGGCACATAGGGAACAACCATGTAGGTTGCCTGGGGGCAGAGCTGCAGGCAGCACCACAGCTCTGCTCTCCTGAACTGAGCAGTGCTCAGCTGAATGATCACTGGGTGTAATCACAGCGGATGTGCAGGACTCTGTCATGTGGGTTTGGATTAATAACCACACAGCAAACACCTGAGCTGGCAACTGTTAGCAAAACCCACACAGGCTCTGTTGTCTCTCTGTGATGAAAGACTCTTGTTCACAGTCTCCAAAGCTGTGGGCTGGTTTTGTCACGTATATGTGAGCCTGCTGATGGAAACAGTGGTAGACAGACACATTTGCTTCAGACATAGGCTTTAACTCCAAGCTCCAACACAGTGGCTGCCTCCATCCCCCATTCCTGCTCTGGTCTCCAAGGCACCTCATCTGCTACTCTCCTGCCCAGTAACACCCAGCTGTGACTCCCTGCCATTGTTCAAGCGAGGGGGTGTAGATTTGCTCTCTCCCTCCTTCCCCCACCCCTCTGCTCCAGCATCCCCTAATGAGTCTTTGTCCTCTGCACACCCTGTTCCTCCCCTCTCTTTCGGTGTGGTGTTTTTCTCGGGACAGCCCTATTCCTCTCCGTGACAGCACCCCTGTATCGGCAGCTGCAGCCAGCATGACTGTTATTTTGTTTCTCCCTTTTAGAAAGCAAGCTTCGGGTTTCCACCGAAGACAAGTCTGTGGAGGTTGCCGGTGGTGCTGACACAACCATCGAGTGCAGGATTGTGTTTGCCCAGAATAATTCACAGCTCGCTGTTACCTGGTACCTCCTGCCTCCTCTGGCAGATGGGACCCCCCTGCGAATCGTCAGGGCCAACCACAGCAGCGTACTGGAATACGGGCCTGAATTCAGCTCTCCTGCACAAAAGTCCCGGTTCCTGAGCCAGAGGGTGTCCAGCAATGTATTCCGGCTGCAGATTCTGTCTGCAAACCTCGGGGACAGGGGGAGGTACTTCTGCGTGGTAGAGGAGTGGCTCTGGCTGGTGGATGGCTGGTACAAACTCGGAGAGGGGACATCGGGAAGGACCACGCTGGAGTTCAAGCTCCCAGGTGAGCAGGTGGTTATCTCTTGTTTAGGTGCTGCTGGAGAAGGCTGGATCAGCTTATGACAGGACTCTCCTAAGCTGGCAGGGCTTAGAAGCAGTGGCTCCTGTGTTGGATCTGAGAGGTAGGGAGGCAGGAGTTGTCAGTGCCTCTCAAAGGGAAATAGGGAATTAGGAAGATTTACCACGTCCTCCCAAACTAACCCAGCTGCTATTTTTGCCACTGGCAGGCGAAGTCAAATGCTTCATAACAGAGCAAATTGTAGCATTTTCTTTTCCCTCCAACATATGATGCAGTTGATTGGTTGTACAATGTTGTGAATAGAGAAGCTGCCCTTTCCTGGTGTTCCTGAAGCATCCTGAAGAAAGACACTGGATTTTACTTACCCTGCAGCACATTGCTGCTGAGAAACAAGTCTGAGGGTTTAGCTGCTCCCACCTTAATCACTGGAGTGCATGGTGGGTCTCTCTGGCTCAGTTCTTCCTTCTCTCAGCCTCACTTTTTTTATAGGTTGCAGCCCTAGATAAAGTGGATCAGAGAATTCCAGCTTCCTAAAGAGCTTTTGGTCCAAAGGGTGACTTATCACTTACTAGGAGCAGGTGGTAGGAGTTACAGCAAAGGGTTGTGAATGGGGCAGGTGGCAGAGACAACAGGGAGGGTGACACCCCAAGGGAGAATGAGTCACAGGAGCCTGGGGATGTCCTGCAGAGGCCCTTGCAAGAGGCCATCCCAGTCCCCCATGCTTCGCTCCAGAAGGTTTCCATCAGCCTGTGGGCACAGGCAGAAGTATTTCTATGGCAGTGTGCAACACCACACCATCTTTCTGCTTGCACCCTACCGCAGAGCGTGAGCTGCAGATGGAGAGAATCAACCGCAGCCTCTCGGCGAGGGAGGGCGAGGAGGTGACGCTGCAATGCCTGCTGCAGGGCGCTCGCCTGCCCGACACCCACCTCTCAGCCACCTGGTTCCAGGTGAAGAACAGCGGCCTCCACAGTCCCCTGCTCACCCTCCACCAGGACGGCGCCGTGCAGCTGCCCCAGGAGGGCCTGTCGGGGAGGCTGTTCCTCCGCCGCCCCACGGCTGGCGACTTCAGCCTGACGCTGAGGCGCGTGGAGAGCGGCGATGCCGGGTGGTATTACTGCCAGGTGCAGGAGTGGCAGCAGCAGGGCGAGGGCGAGCACTGGGCTCTGCAAGCCTCGGCGTGCTCGGGGTACACCCAGCTCATCACCGTCCCGCCAGGTAACGCTGCTGGGTGACAGGGGCTGCTCACCCTGCGCTGCTCGTGTTCCCGTAGCCGTGCTGGGGGGTGTGGGGAGGATGATGTCAGCTCTCTGCTGGCTGCAGTGGCAGACATGCAGCAAAGCCAGGAGGACTTGCTGAAGGGTTGCAGAGGGGCTCAGTGCTGGGGAGATCACCAGAGTTGTGTTGGGAGCCCTTAAAGTGACACATGCTATGGGCCTCGTAGGAGAGGCAACGACATCCCAGTCCTGCTCTTTTGCCATGCTGAAACGCAGGTATTTGGCACTGTAAACGTTGGAAGTGGTGATCAGGTAAGATATCAAGACCTCTGACAGTCAATCACGTGGGTCCAGAGGTTACCACTGACTGCACTTGTGTCTGCAACGTTTTGTGGCTTGTGGGCTGTCTGCGGGACCATGGTCACAAATCCCTGCTCTCAGCCGAGCCATGCAACACCTGTTTTGAGGGAAAAAATCCTGGGTTTGAGTTTTCTGGCAAGTCTGTCTCCAGTGAGGTCTCTAAAAGCAGCCTTGTTCTCCCTGAGGTGAGCTGGGGTGCATGCTGGGTGCAAAGATAGAGATGAATTCTGCATGCAGAAGTTTAAATAAATAAAAGCAAAGGTTTCAGTCAGGTGCACACAGTGTTTTTAGGGAGGTAACAGGAAAAAAAGTACTCATGTTGCTGCTTTGGGGAAATAGGAGGCTTGGATGACCCATGTGGAGGAAAAAATATAAACTGTGAAATCAATCATGCTGCACCCAGCTGAGAGGATCCTGCAGTTCTTCTCATGCCTTCAGCTCTGGATCTGCCATGCCTGAAGCCAGCCCAGCTGCCTTCATGGGGTTATAGCTTCTGCAGCAATTCCCAGAAAAGGGTGATCCTGTGGAGCCCTCCCTTGTGCCTGCTACTGGCACGGGCAGGCACGGAGCCCCCTCTCATGACTGCACCTACAGCAGAGCTAATCCAGATTTAATTGCACAGAGAGGGACTGACAGCACTTCATCCCCCCGCTGCTGATTTACTGCTGTTGTCCATCACCGCTCCCTCTAGCACTCAGATTTCTCCTTCATCCATTCCCTCTGTCTCTTGTTACCCATTACTGGTGGAGTAACCATTGCTAAAATTGCTCAGTAACCGCTGGTAAATTCTCCTCCAATATTTGCATGAGTGTTTTTGGGAAGTGGTTTTCATGGTTTTCACAGAATGCAAAAGATTATCTGGGTGTTTTTTTTCTCTCTCCCTCTCTCTTTTTTTATGCTTTTCTTTTTTCTGGCAAGGTGGCCACGTGTGTTGTGTATTCCTCCGGTGATGCAGGTATCTTGGTGTGGCCCTCTGGCTCATGACTTTTAGTGTTTTGGAATTTTACAAGTGGTAATGACACAGCCACGTGTCCATTACCTGTAACCAGGAGTAACTTCAGGTCTGATCCCCGATGGTGCAATTTAGGATATTTCCCTAGTGCTATAGAGGCATTCATGTAGTGAAGACTTCTCCCTGTCCTATGGGAGAGTAAATGCTGCTTCTGTCTGTATGGCTGGGTCACAGAGCTTCAGAGGTAGAGGGGTAAAAGCCAGTTTCACAGCAAGAAGTAGCCTCCAGGTTGGTTTCCACCCACCCAGCCCACCAGGCTGTGTGAGTCCCCCACAGACAGCTTCAAATCTGCAGAGCCACACACTAAGCAGAACAGAAGTAAAACATCTGCACATGGGTCTTGGGTAAAGAGAACTGAGGAGCAACACTTTGAGATGGATAAAACAGGCCCAAAGGAGTTGGCATGACCCTTCAGGACAGGCCAAGTGGATCTGAGGTCAGTCTGTGGTGTTGGAGCTCTGCGTCAAGTGAGGAGCCAGGATTTATGGGTGGCTGTGAGGGGCCCAGGACAACAATGGAGATGCTGCAAACAAAAGCTTTTCAGCCAGTATGGGACTAATCAAAAATGGTTTTCTGAAGTACCCAGCAGGTCTACCAGCAGTGCAGGCAGCCTCCACCTTAACTGGGGAACTGTTCTGCAGGACCTGCCGGGGACAAGGATGGTGCTCACAGTTGCTTGCAGCTCGGTGTGCCTAAAATACGATGGCAGAGGGAAGGAGGGGCAGGTCTCTGGGTGGGACAGGGACCTCTTGATCTGGTTTCTTTTGCTTTTCTCTTGTCTCTTTTTGTTCAGTGGTGCAGCCTCTACCTCACCCCCGCTGTCACTGGTGTCAGGCAGGGACCCAGTGGGGTGAAAGGTAGGTGGCTTTTCCTTACTGAGACCAGTCTGGAAGGGGTTAGCTGAAGAACCATGCTGTTTCTGTTGGGATGTTTCAGATGAACAAGATGGGGCCTTATCTGACCTCCCCAGACAGGAAACTGAGGCAAATTACCTGGTTTCTCTCCCCCAACTCCTCAGGTAACCTGTATGAATTCTTAAAAATTGGTGGCTCTTGAAGACTGAGGAAAGGTGTTTGAGAAGATAACTTACAGGAGCAGTAGGAGAGAGAAACTCATGCTGGCTTGGGGCCTCACTTACTTTTTTTCTCTTCTTTTTCCCCCAGAGTCAACAGTTATGTCTAGAATCTGCTCATCCCCATCACTGCTGAACTTCATCCTCTGCTTGCCACTGGTTCTGATCCTTGTCGGGGCCCTTGCTCTCTTCTGCTGGTACTACAAATACAGAAAAAGCAAGAAGGAAAACATCTCGGGAAACCAGCTGATGGAACTGGAAGGGAATGGAGAGGTCAAGACAACTTAGAGAGAGGTCAAGAAACTCTCTATAGAGGCAGATGTAACTTGAAGGAGTAGAGCTGGACAGTTAAGGAGGACTGAATACTTGCAGAGGGGCTTTTTGCCGTTTTGTAGCAGCTCTTGCAATGAATCCTTGGAATTGTGTGTTTGCTTTTGGCAGAATGAAGTGGCTTTGAATTACTAAACACGGGGTTTAGAGTTTTCATAACAAGTGTTCCTGTCTCTTGGGTTAGATACCCACCCATTTCACACTCTGTTCATTGTGGCATGTTTGAGGTCCTTGCAGAACACATCTCCCGCTGTGGATGGAAGTGGTGTTATTCCTCTGCAGGAATAAGGGGAAAAAAACCAGTTCTTTTTGCACAGTGAGACAAAGTATCAACTTGCTACTCATTTTAGACATCTTGACAAAATCTATGGGGTATGCAGGCTAAAAAAGCGGTGGCAGAGCTGGTAATGGAGTATTGGTGTCCCATTTAAGTCACTGCACTTGCCTTTGGCCACCCTTTACTCAGGAAGTTCTTCTCATGTTCTTGAGAGCACCTGTGCCCAAAGAGCATCCTCTCCAAAAGGAAATGAGTCCTCATCACAAAACCTGTCACTGGAACGTGAGGACTGAGCAAGGCTGGCTGGGTCTGAGGAAAGTCCAGAGCAGGGGCACCACAGCCATCCACAAAAACCCAAAACCTGTTGACCCAATAAAGGACTCGCATGGAGTCCTGCATCCCAGGAGGAAGAAGGGGACAGCAAGCCACCTTGGAGATAAGTGTACAAACTTCCCAGTTCCTTCCTTTGCTGGGACTGCTGTAGGAGATGACAGCATCCAGGCCCTAATGCCTGGGCTGTCTGTGGGTCAGAAAGCTGCACACCTGGGACCTCGTACTGGACATGTCCAGTTTGTTCCATGTAATAAAGAAGCCATGTGTGTGTTTGTGGGGCAGCTCCTCTGTGCTCTGGAATCCAGCTCGGGCTCACCTTTTCAAGGCTGAGGAGCTCTGCTACCTGAAGATTGTCTGGCTGATGCATTTTAGAGGAAAGGAGATTTCTATCCAGTCCAGTCCCTATAAGCCAGGGGATATTCAACCTCTAATTGTGCAAGGTGGGATGTGGTCTCAGCGAGTTGGAAGGTCAGATGTCAGGGTAACACTCAAAGCACTGTCCTCAAGACAAAAGTAGCTGTATAGAAATCACAGCAGACATTTATGAACCTGCTTCCTTTGACCAGAGAGAGGTCTGGAGACACTTTGTTTTCTTTACAAATAGAAAAGCTACCTGTCCTTTATTCTGAAGAACTGGTAGGTGCTTCAGTCCCTTGAAAATGCATGTTTTGCACACTTTCGAAGAGTACTGCTCCTGTTTCCCTGTTCAGCCCCCTCTGTCTGTACTGGCTGGCTCCAGCTTGATCAGTCTTTCGCTGTGGGATGTGTTTTCTGGACCCGGTGCAGCCTTTCCCTTTGCTGCCCCGACCCCAGCTGTCTCTCCCACAGTGAGAGTGCTCAGAGCTGCACGTGGGGCTCTCTGCAGAGGTTTCCCCCCTGCCTCGAGGGTTATGTCCCGTTTACACAGCCCAGTGGGGTGTTTGATTTTCCGTGCGCGTGTGACAGCGCGGCACTGTTTGTGCTTGGCTCGCAGTCGTCGGGCTCCTCTCCTGCAGATTTGCTGTCTAGCAAGTTGCTTCCTCACTCTGTGTTCAGGCTGTTGGTTTTTCCTGTCTAATTGAAGCACTGTTTGCGTGGGTCTGTTGAACAGTTTCCCACACCAGTTAGTGAACGATCCTGCTGTCTGTTTGTCTCAGCCCTGGCTTGGTAATGCTTTAACTCGTGGACCAGTTTTGGCCTCTTTCACAGAGAAGCAGATGCTCCCAGGACATTAAACTCCTGCAAGTGTCATGAAAAGTGGATGAAGGAGAGGAGGCAGGTGAGTTGTCCCACCAAGGGGCAACAGTGTGAGTTGGCTGCCTGGTGCCTGGCTCATATTTAGGGGGTACAGAGAGGAGATGTAGGTGTGTTAGGGCACAGGAGAGGAAAGAAGGAACCACTTTTTACTAACAATTATTAACAATAAATCTATGAACATAGTTTATCTGCCAATTTTGTGCTGTTCCTCTGTGTTTTCGTTTGGATTGTTTCCTCAGCTTGCCCAAGAGTGCCTTGGGAGCATGCTTCACAACCCTTGGTAAAATCAAGAATACATGATGCCTACTGCTTACTTCTTCCCACACGGCTTGCAGTCGTCTTGCAGAGGAGATAGGTAGGTCTGACGTGCTCTGGTTTTGTTTAAAACAGACAAACAAAGCCTTTTTTTTTCCCTTTAGGTGCTTGGAAGTACTTTGTCCCTGTATCTCCCTAAGGATTGCAGTTAAGAAAATAAAGGGAGTTCGGGTTCCTCTTATTCTTAAACATAATTTTGCCCTTTTCTTGTCACCTGGTGTCTCACACCTCCTCAGGTGTTATCACAGCAAACCACTAACAGGTGGCTTGACAGCCCATCTGTGGGGGTGACTTAGGATCTGATCGTCAGGTAAAAAGCTGCAGGCTCTGCTGCAACGTGCGATTTTTGTGTTTGGTGGACCGGGGGGGAAAAAGGTGGTCAGAGAGAGGGAACTTTCTCTGTCAACAGGGCACTTTCTTCTCCTGTTCTGTTTTTGTTCACTTAATCAGAGGCCTTTGTAGGTATCAACTTTCTATTCACGCAGGTTTAGAGGTTTACATTTCAGTTTGTAAGTATGCCTAGGGCCTTGATGAAAGGGTCTGGAAGAAGAACATGTGATTTTGCAGTGGTGGGGTTTTTTCATCTTTTTTCTTCTTTTTTTCCTGGCTTTGCTGTGTCACCACCATACCTTCCAGCTTTATTTTTCAGGTGTGTTTTGTTCCATGAGTGAACTTAGAAAGAGTTGTAACTTATCACAGCAAAAGCTCCAAAAGAGTCCTGTTTTTAAAGATAACTTTTCAGTCAGCTGAGGTAAATGTATGAGAGGGAGAGTGATGTGTGTGCTTGGTGGATCAGGGGGTGGTGTTCATTATGCTGCTGGGTGTCTTGGCCACCTTCACCCAGCCCCATCACAAACCTTTTGTTCAAATCCAGGCTGTGGTGTGAAGTAGAACAGCTGATAAAATACATAACTAGCTGTCATAGCCCCTCAGGATAAAACAGTGCAGCAGCATAGACATTGCAGCAGCACAGCAGTGCCCCCCGTTGCACCCTGTCCCCCAGATGTGCCCTTGCCCAGGGAATGCCCTGTGTGAGGGCAGCATGTGGCAGGAAGGCCCAGGGTCCTTTCACGGGTTCTAAAGCGAAGTTTGAAGGGGCTACAGAGCAACACAGAGCTTGGTCCGTTACGAATTAATCCACTGGGAAGTGGTTGCACAGGGCTGTAAAAACACAAACGCTGCGTTGTGTGTGGAAGGTTTCCACAGGAAGGTGTGGGAACTGTCAGGCAAGGGGAGAGCAGCACAGGCACTGCCTCCCAGGCAAGGCAGCCCACCCCTACAGCTTGGCAGCCCCTCGCTGTCCGTGAGATGGAGGATGTGAGGGTGAGATGGGTGGGAGTATAACCCCTGCATTGTACTGCCTTCCTGGAATGCTTTTATGGCACCTGCCTTTGGGCAGGAGCCAGGCCAGTGCTCAGTCACTCCCCAAACGTGCAGTGGGACAAAGGATCGTATCAGTGACTCTCACCTGCAGGTGGGTGCGTTGAGGACCTTTCTCTGCAAGGTTCCTCTGTTCTGCAAGGAGGGAGGAAGGGTGAGTGATGAGCTGCTTGCTGTGCAGGAGTGCCAGGAAGTGGTTTGCAAGCAAGGAGACAGTTTGTGGCTGATGGCTCAGGGTTTCCTGGCCTGCCCTCTTTCCCTGGAGCAGAGGGCACAGTCCTGTACTGCCAGGGCAAGGCTGCTGAGAAGGTTGCCAAACTTTCGATGATTTATTCCAAACAAAGGACTTGGAGTTCTCCTGGGATGTCCCCTCTCAAGCAGCATCTCTTCATTACTTCCTATTAACTCTGAGTTTGGTTTTGAAATGTGACATGGTTTTCTTCCTGCGATAAAATATTCAAAAACTGGAAATAAAAGAAGCAGTTTTGATATGTGCTTTGGTCTCCCTTGAGCATTCCAGCTGGTTCCTGCAGCCCCTGCTTGTTTTGTGTGTCCTTTGGCCTTGGTCTTTGGCACCTTAGACAAAGCAGAACCACAGCTAGGATTCTGAACCTTTCTTAATAATTAAGAAGCTGCTGCATCATATCTGCCTGCTGCTTTTTTTTTTTTTTTTTTGTCCTTCTCCAGTCATCTGCTTCTCCCTCTTTTCTTTCAGCAGATAATATGGCATTGCAGTCATAATTATTGTTATAGTTGCAGTTACACATAATTGCAGTTGCACAGGGCAGGAAAAGGCAGTTCTTGCCCTGGAGTGAGGCTTTCCATGGGAGAAGCAGTACAACTGTGAGGCTCGAGGTGGGAAGGATGTGTGAGAGGTAACATGGTGTCTGGCTTGCTTTGCTGCCTCAGCATTTTGAGGGACCAGCCCAGTCTCCTTTTAGTCACCAGCAAAGAGGCTGGTTGTGATGGTGTGGGACTGACAAGATTAATGGTCCCCTACCTGCCTGGGCATTTAAAAAAGCCCAATAAAAATCCTTTCATGGACGTGGTTTAAACCAAACACAAGTGTGTTTCTCTGGCAGCTCCTATTTAGAAATGCAAACTGTAAAGCAAGATCCAAACACTACTTGCTTCTGGGATCTGGACTGGAAACAGAATACTGCAAGCCACAGGTTCAAGCATGTGCTCATCGGGGCTTCCTTGCTTCCATTCATTCATTACAGTTTTTTTCCTGTGTGTTTCTAAGGAAAGTTCTGTAAGTGGTGCTGGCAGGGAGCTGAGCCTTCCTCTACAGCCAGTGCCAGTGGGCTCTCCAGGGATGTGTGGGCACAAGCTTGCTCCTGCCACGGCAAGGCACCCACCTCCAGCAGCAGCATTATTGAAACAGAATAATCCAAGCAGGAGGTATTTTGTCTTTTAATTGACACTGAGCTCTACAGGCACTGGGTGCAAGTCTGGGCTGTTGGGCAAAGCGAGGGGGGACAGGGAGGGAGCTGCTCCTCTGGCACCCCCAAATCCTGCCCTCGCAATGGGTGCTGTCCTCAGACCTCCTTGGGGACCACCGTGAAGGCAAAGCCTGGTGGGGGTGGCTGTGAAGCAGAGGGTGGCCTGGTCTCTGGCCTTGCTCATGCTGTACCTGCTCTTTCTAGGGGAGCGAGGAACATTTTTTTTATAGGACTGTCAACTAGGTGTGAAGATTCACCAGCAGGGGGGAAAACACTGGTTTTATCATTATTTTAAGTGTGGGGGAATGAATGGGTGAATGCTGGGACCGGTATGACATACCAGGAGGGGCTGTGACTCCTCACAGAACCTTTGTGGGATGCTAATAATGAGGAGAGGTCCACTGTCCCATTTGAAAGAGAAGGGCCATGACCAATCGATGTTAAATGTGGCAGTAATGCCTCATGCAGTGGCCGCGGGATAAAAGGCAGAGGCAGCCTGAACTGTAAAGACATTTCATTTCCCTGGTAATGAGGGAGACACACTGTGGCAACGAAACCAGGGAGAGAGAGACTGCAAGATGCTAATTTCTGTTCCTGCTGCTGCCGCTGCTTTGATCTGAAGCAAATGCCCGTTTTAAATTGCAAACGGATGCAAGTCAGATATCATCCAGCCAGTGGCTTACAGGCTTAATGAAGTGGGACGTACGCTGCTGCCTGGTAATGTTAAGAGAGGCAGGCAATTCAGAGAGGAATTACTGAAGGTCTAAAGGGACAGGGAGGAAGGAGGGGAGGATGTCACAGGCTAACTCTCAGCTCTGTCACTGTGGCACAGTGTCCCCTGCTTTCTGTCCTTGGCAAGCTGTGCCTGAGGCCAAGCCCCCAACCCCTCTGTGCCCGGAGAGAAAGCTGTGGACACACTGTCCTGCTGCCGCATGCCCATGTTTTAAGGCACACATCCTGAACAGGCAACACGAGGTCATCCCACTCATTGGTCCCAGCGTGAACATCAATTTGGTGCATTCCCCAGGTGAGGCAGAGCTATGGGAGGCTAGGTAGCTGATTCTATGCTATTATTTGGGCATTTAGTTGAATTTGAGCAAGACAACTGGCAGAGATGTTCTGGGACAGACCTGGAGGCTCCTGGGGAGGGAGACTTTAATCCAGAAGCAGTGATCTGGGAGCTTGGTAGCTCATGCTGGACAACTGCATCTTATTGAGAATATTTTGGTCAAAGATCTGACCTGTCTTGAGGAATGATGTCTTAAGGGACATTTACTATACTCTTCACTAATACAGGCTTTTGGGTCCTAGGGTGAGGCTGGGTACCCTTTTTCTATGGGTATTCAGAGACCTGGATGTCTCTGCAAGCTGCTGTGCTTGACCAGCCAGACACGGGAAGGCTGAGGGGCCTGCAGGTACCTGGAAGGATTGACCTCTGCACTAAGCAAGGGGGGGAAAAAAATGGTCTGGCTATTGAAAAAAGCAGGCATGACTCACAAATCTATTAGGTTTTTGAAGGAGTCAGCATGTGGATGAGAAAAATCTCATGGATGTAGTCTGTGTGGAGCCAAGAGACTCCACAACGTCCATTGTTATTACAGAAACCAAGTAACCATAGGACAAAACTGGCAGGTCCTTGCACGGATAAGCTATTTGTTAAAAATACCAGGAAGAAAAGAAAGTAAGTGGTTCTGACAGAAAAGGGAGGTCACCAGCTCGGAGACCTGTGCTGCTCAGTGAACACAGAAATAGTCTGGAAAAGAGGATGACTGCTGAGCAAAGAAAGGTAACATTAAGTTAGTCAAGGTGTTAGTAACGAGGGCTGGCTCTGGTGAAATGCACAGGGCATTATGAGACTGTAATGAAACAACAGATGACATTTGTGTGGGTGACTGTGAAGAGAGGCATGGTGGCAAAAATAGATCAGTCTCAGCTTCACGTGTAAAGTGAGAGAGGCCTCAAACGGTAAGGAAAGGATTGGCAGTGGCTGGGCTTTCCTTCTTTCCCTGCATAAGAACACTGGGATGCTGGTGAAGCCAGCTGGCAGCAGCCTCAAAATGAAAGGAAGGAGGAGGAGCATGGTTTTCACACCACAGCGTGAAGAGAAGTTGGAAAGCTCCTTGTTATGGGATGTTGTGCTGTAATTTTGTGTTTCCCAGGAGAAAACAACCGATGAAGGAACCTACTGAGCACTGCTAACCATGAAGGAGGCGCTTTGGTAAGTCCTTGAGCAGAGGGTTGGTAGATGTTTGGGAAATTATCACATATGCCTGCTCTGCTTTTGTCTTCTGCTTCAGGCCTGTGCTTTTGGCCATTGCTCAGACAAGGAGAGGAGGTAGATAGTCCAACCACACAGATTTATTTTTTTTTTATGTTCTTATTCTGCGTTTCCTTTGATACAAAAAAAGGGCTCATACCCATATAAACGTTCACATTTTCTCTTTATTCTACACCTCCTGAGGGCTTTTATTTTTTTTTTCTAAAAATGCTTATAAAAGCATTAGAATCCCCTTTCAGCACAGTAAATCATGTTATCTGTAGGCCACTAGGCAAGATGAAGCTTTTAGATTATCCATTATCCTTTCTTTTTCTACAGCATCTTCCATTCAAGGACTTCACACTCTCACAATAGCATAGTTGGGAATTTTCTCTGCTTAACAAATGAGGGAACTTGGACATAGTGGTTTGCTGTGAAACAGGCAAAGAAATCGGAAATCTGCTTTTTTAGAACATCTCTAGAGAAAGAGACAGGAGGAAACCCTGACTCTAAAAGTGAGAATCAAAGGGAAAAGTCTCTCAGCTGGATCCCAAATAAGTTTCCATAGAAACAGATTTTTCTGAGAATGAATAACTGCAGTATGAAATTAAGATTGTGGATCTAATTCTGCAAAATATTTAAGCATGTTCTTTGCTTATCCCTATTCAGCACAGGATGCAAGCATATGATTTTCATGGAGGCTTATGTGCTTTATTTGATGGAGGTAGAAATAAGGGTAAGCTGCGTTGCAGTGGGATCTGGGCTTTCCTGTGCTGCTTCCTTATCGCTGACAAACTTGCAACTTATTTTTTAGTGACAGCATGTGTTGTGTTGCAGCTAAAAGTATAGACCCAAGTGCCTCAATCTGAGAGTTCAGCAGAAAGTTCCATCAGACTCTTGCCACTACCAGGGAGTGGAGTCAGCAGAGCATTTACATTGCTGGGTACTTTATTGTTTGGTTAATTAACTTTTTTTTTTCTATTTACGTGCAGATTTAATTTTAAATGGGATATTTATTCTGTAAATGAATGCCATGGTGATTATCAGATAATTAACTTGAGAACTGATGGCATAAGAGGTTGAGATTTGCTCATAATCTGTCTTTTGTGCATCTCTATTTGTGGCCCATAGATATTTTAAAGACAGGATAGGTTCTTAATATTTTGCATGCTAATTGCTTTTATTGTGACTGTGTGCTGGTAAATGATTTGGTTTAGTTTAAGCTATTTAAGATTGTTTTGAATATCTTTTTTTCCCCCTCTTCGTGGTGACTTTATGCTCAGTTGAATTAATCAGACAAATAAGGTTTGACTCAAAGTTTTATTTCCATTTACTGTACTTGGAACAGATGAAGCTCTTGTGTAGCCAAGCTGTGGCTACTCTTCTGCATGCAAACTTTCCATGTTCTTATTCCCTCTTTATTTCACATTGTCTTCTTGCTCTTTATTTGAGGAGGTGTATATTTGTTGACCCCTCCCAAGCATCTCCCAGCAGCACTATAGAGCCCAAAATATCAACTTAACTCTAGTGATAACAGCACTTTGGGGCTCTCTTGAGACGGTGCAGAACAAATAATCCTCATGGAAATTGTGCCTAGTTTTCTTGTTCCCTACTCGGAGCCCTTGTGCTTGTCCCAACCAAAATAAACTCTCAAGGCATTTAAACAATCCATCCTAACGTAGTGTTCAAACATGGAATCTATTGACTTGCTTGAGCCCAGATGAATGACCTCCCCCTGCTTGTCTCCCACCAGGCCACCAGTGCTGTGGCTGCTGGGTGGTGATGGTCACTGATGGTGAAGCTGGTGCTGGAGCCCAAGTCTTTAGGAGGGGGGCAGCAGGAGCTGGAACTGTCCCCTAGCACTGCTGGGCTTCAGTTTTCCCTTACAGCTGGAATATGTTCTTTCTCGAAATTTCCTCTGACAGGGAGATGGAAGACACGCTTCCTCTCCCGGAGATTTGGTTGTTCCTTAGTGCTTGCTGAGAGCCACACTCTCTTTGCGGTCATCTCCTCCCTGCTTTGGGACAGACTTTTTGTTTTGTCACTGCCTTCCACGCTGTTACCATCAAAGGTGCACTCCAGTGATGGCAAAAGTTAGTCTCTCCTTTCAGCTCCAAGCTCTTTAAGGTGTGAGGAAAGGATGCTGTCGAAGGAAATTGCATTCCTGCAGCAAAACCAGTGAGGGGGAGCCTAATGGACAGTCCTTCTCCTCAGAGAATTTCTAATCCCCGAGGAGGCCATGACCCATGTCAGAGTACGAAGTGTTGAACAGATCTGCATGGGGAAAGCGACTTTCATCACCCTTTTGCTGCCTTCTGCGACCCCTGATCCCGCTCGCTCAGCAGTGGCGGCCACCCAGCGCGGGGGCTCACCCTGCCCACTGCCCAGCCAGGCTTGCCCTCGCGCCCCCAGGAGGCATCCCAGGGCCCTGGAACAAGCTCTGGTGCTGTGCACACCTTCCTCCGTGCTTCAGACCCGAGCCAGAGGGGTACATCCCCACCCAAACCAGCTCCTCTGGCCCCCCCAGCCAGGCCCATTTCCCCCTTGAGCTTGCAAAGCCTGCTGTTCTGCACGCCCAGTTGAAGGCACGAGTATGGATAAAAACAATCTATTTTTAATCCAGTGTGAGATCTCTTACTCTTGGCTATTTTTTCCATAATTGGTTCTGTTTTCTGCTAATGATCTGAAATTTAGCATCTATTTCTGCCTCGGATATTTGGATAACTGGTGATAAGGAAGATTAAGACTGTTGATAGCAGTGAAGGCTGCAGGACATATGGATGCTGCAGGCCTGTTAGTGATAGACAGAAAGTTGTTTGGAGGCAGTGGGACAGATTGTCTGGGATTCCTGGCTTGGTTGCAATGAAAGGCTGATGAGGTAAGTAGTGCTGGGAAAATCCTGTTAGGGAAGGAAAAGAGCAGACTGGAACTGATGATCACTGGACGAGCTGTATTGAATATGCAGTTTCTCTGCAAAACTGAATTCACTTTTGGCAGAGAAGTGGGATTTGTATCTCTCTCCCTACTCCACTTGCTTCATTAGCAGGCTTGTAAGGCACTCTGAACTGTCCAGCATTTAGTAATGGATTAGGACCAAAAACTTTGAGGCAGTTGGTTCGACTTTGGATCAGACATTTCCACCTCCATCCCCTTTGCAGATGCCATGGCATGGGGTGAAGGATCCAGAACAGTATCCCCAGATCCGATCCTTGTTGATATGACAGAGGTCAGAAGCTCCGGTGTAGAAACGTTCCTTGCTGAGCTGTAGGGGAGCGATTTCCAAATTCAGGCAGGGCACTGTGGGCAACAAAATGTGTGCACACACTTGTGGTGAAACCTCTGGATAAGTACTGACACCGTCACTCCAACACTGGGAGCTGCCCTGGAGTTCATGTTTCCATGTTGTGCATGTTTTGCATCTCTCTTTCTAAAGCACTTCCCTGGCTCTGTTTGGTCAATGGGTCATTTGTGCCTGTTACTCTACAATAAGTAGATTAGCTGTGATTTATTTGGGACAGGGTTGGGTCTGGTGATTTGTGTGCTGCTGTGGGTGTAGGAGTTGTGTGATCTCACGGTGAAAGGTGATTACTGTGAAGTGCAAACGGACAGATTAGGATAAATGACATAGAGGAGTCTGTATCCAAGAGCTGAGTGAATATGTGGGTGTAATATCCAAAATCCTTCAGGTATGCTCTTAAATACATCCTCTTCCATTCCCAGCACCCTTCTGATTAGTGACAACAGAGCGGCAGGGTTGTCTCCCTTTTTATTCTCTGCTTTTTCAGGAGGACATGAGAGGAGAAGCAAGGGAACAAATCCTTCAGCAGAAGAAAAGAAGGAGCAAGGGGTCTGCAAACAGAGACAATGCTTCTCCTATAAAGGGCATGTGCTGTCTGGTCATGGTAGAGTCATGATTCCTTCTGGTAAGAGGCAGGGAGGGATGGCTGGAGACACTGTCCCTGGGTAGCAGGGGAAATGCCTGTGAAGGGGAATGCAGAGGGGCCAGGAGGAGTGAGGACCTGGAGGGAAGCTGGGGTCTGGAGATGAAGGTGGTCTCAGAAGCACAGAACAGACCCTGAAAGAGACCTTGAAAGATCATCTGGTTCAACATTTTGTGGGAAAGAGAGGGTAGATGAGATTATCTGGCACCCTGTCCAGTTCCATCTAGAAAACTTTCAGTGATGAGAGCTCCACTACATCCCTGGAGAGGTTGTTCCAGTGATTGATTGCTCTCACCGTAAAAAATGTATTTATTATATCAAAATGAAATATCTCCTTGTACAACTTGTACCATTGCCCCTGTCCTCTCCATGTGGCTCCTTGTGAAGAGAGAACCTCTGTCTAATTTGGAGCAACCCTTTAGGTACTGGAAAACTCTGATAAGTCCCCTCTGGAGCCTTTTCCAGGGGGAAAAGATCTAACTGCTTCAGGTTTTCCTCATGTGGCAGGACCTCCTGCACTTTGATCATCTTTGTGGGCCTCCTTTTGTCCCTTTCCAGTTTGTTCATGTCTTTTTTTGATTCATGGGGACCAGAACTGGACGCAGCATGGCTGGACGTGGCCTGAAGAGCATGGAGCAGAGTGGAATGATCACACTTCTGTTTTTGCTAGCGGCGTCCCTGTGGCTGCAGTCCCTGGTCTGATGGGCCCTTGTCACTGCAGTGGTGCACTGCCAGCCTGTCCCTCGGGACCCCTGCATGCAGCCAAAGTCAGGAGAGCCCCAGAGAGCAGATGGTTTGTCTGCAGGGCTTGTGTTACTGTGGGGGCACTGCTCAGTTGGCTGCCTGCCACACTGCAGGGCCTGGACATGCCCACAGGGAGGAGAGAGCCAGGCACGGGTGGCAGGGGCTTGTTTGCACGCTGAGGGTGGACAAAGCCATTGCAACGTGGCCCGGGAAGTCTTTGATGCAACAGGAACCCCAAGGTGCTGTGACGTGCCACCTCGCAGCCCTGCCGAGAAGCAGCTTCTCCTTTGTGGTGGGAAGTGCTGAGGCCTGGGGTTGGGGGAGGCCAACAACACCCACGCTGTGGCTCCCGCCTTGCGGATCTGCTGCCTGCCATGGCAGGCCCTGTGTGTACACATCTTCCAGGCAAGGTTCTGTCCAGCTGGCAGGAACGTTTGGAAAGCATTTTCCTTGATTCCTGTAAAATTCCATTTTGGTTTTCAAAATCCCCATCTTCCACATCTCTGAGTTGCATGCTGAGTCTCCTTATAAAGTCTTCACTTTCCTGCCTGCCTGGCCATTTCTTAGCTTTTCATGCATCCTGGGAGCGAGCTGAACATGAGCCTTCCTATTTCCCTTGCTGCAACTCAGCACCCTGTCAGCCACAGCAAACCTGCAAGTGTCTTGTCAACTTTTTGCTCCTCTTGATAAAAACCCTGAACCCCAGTGAAAATCTGGCAGCTGTGTGAGCTGCAGACTCAGCAAGGTGAGCAACAGCTGGCAATAGAAACACTTGGCCAGAAAGACAACCTGGAAAATGAGAAGGGCCATGTAGTGCTGTGGGAACACTTGCACGTCCCACGGCATCTGGCAGGTTGTGGTTGAATGTGAAGCTTTCCTTCTCCTCTTGTGCAAGGCAGAGGGGAAGTAGAGCCCATTAGACATCCATCACCTGATGCAAACAATGTTTGGCTCTGCAGCTAGATTTTTTACCTTTTTTAAAGACTGTTGTGAAAGCAGTTGCTCAAAGCATCTCACAACTGTTTTTTGGACAACACAGAATAAGCTCTTGATGCTCTTCACTGGACAACATTTTTCCCAGTCTTAGAAGATCAGGATTTAAGCATGCAGAAGCCTAGAGGTATAAAAGCACTGATTTTTCCAAGTAACCCACACTGGAAGGTCTTCTTAAATATTTGAGCACTGAGTCACCTGTACTTAAAAGAGAGCAATTAAGGAAACTAAATATGTTCTTGAAGGGCTGAATAATTCCTTCACATCTGTTTCCACTACAAAGATGGCTCTGGAGGGGCTTACGCAGATCTTGCCCTTTTCTGGACCAAGAGAAAATAGCATCAGAGACTGAGAGAGGAGAAGCTGGAGCAACCAGACTGTGTAAGTCTCATTAAGCTTCCAGGTCATGATGGTTTACAGACAAGAGGTCTTGGGGAAGATGGGGATGAAAGGGCCACATCTCTGAAAGAAGTACTTCTCTCATTGAAGAAAAAAGACACACACACACACACAAAAAAAAAAAATTGGGAGAAAAGAAAAAAAAAAAAAGGAAAAACTAAAAAGAAAAAGCAGTGTTTGATAAGGATGGAGAATGTTTTACTCACATTTTTAACAGCTCTTTGGATGATTACAGGCCTGTTCGACATGCATGCAAATGAATGCAGTGCCTAGCAAATTAGAATTGGCCGTGAAGCTTACACGGGTAACACTGCTCAGAGGTGCAACCTGCAGAGATTCTGCAAAAGGAACCCACACCTCCTGAATTCTTGCAAGTCTTTGAACAAACCAGTGAATTAGCTGAAAAGGAAGAACCCTCAGACGTAATTTATTTACCTTTGTGCAAGTTTGCGTTCAAGATGTGGCCGCAGGCATCCGGCTAGCAGCGGAGGAAGTGGCTTATCTCTGTGGCTCTAGGACTAGGACGTGGGTGGGCAGGTGGTCAGCAGGGGCATGGGATGAGGTGCCAGTGACGTGCCTTGATCTGCCACGGTAACCTCTGGGGACAGGGAGAAATGTGCTGAAGCTGCAGTGAAGCTCAAGAAGGAGGAGAGGTAGGTGGAAGACCTGAAGGAGGAAGCAATGGATTCACTTGGAGGGTAGAAAGAAAAGGAGTTGACAGGAAGGGGTACCTGTGCCAGGGATGGTGCCATAAAGAGGTACTGAGGGGTGAAAGCCACTGTCTCCTCAGCATTGTGTGTTTATGTCCCTGGTACTGAAGATCTGGGTGTGTGGGACACAAGCAGGCTGGCAGCAGGGACAAAGCTGCTTTGTCAGGCAGTTTCAGGGCTCTGTCTTAGACCAGTCCCAGAAGAAATGCTGAATGAAATTCAGAATAGAAGATGATCCAGAAAAGCAGTATGTAGGGAGAAGGGAGCACCCCCTTCTTGGTAACATCTGAGTCGATAACCTCCAGGCAGAGAGGACTGGGCTCTTGCTGAGCCACTGAAGCCCATCTGATCAATAACTCAAAGTCCCGACTTGCACATTAGCAGAGTCAATTATCAGCTCTGCCCTCTGCTTCCTTGATTATTATTTCAGCATGTAGCAGCTGCTTCACAAGCGTTATGGCCCATCACACTCTGAAGGGACTGAGTTAAATGCAGATTATTGACCGATGAGGCCATAAGAATGTACTGTAAAATATACAGTCATGTTCACCCATAAATCTCCAACGAGAGTGCTTTTCAAAGCAATTTCTCCTGTGGTGGGACTCTGGGTCACTGTCAAGGCCATGAAAAATGTTTTTTCTGCCTTATTCCTGCCATCTCTGCTGTGGTGGTGGTGGTGTCTCTCTTGGGACTGCATCTGCACATGAATGTGTGGTTCTGCCTCCCTCAAGCTGCTCACTGGGACCCCTGAGCTTCAGCAGGGACATTTTGGGTGTGGGTGATTGTGCACATGGGCAAGGTGAACTGTAGCTAATGTTTCTGCTCTGGCCTCAGGTTTTCTGCTTACTCAAGTTGCTTCAAGTTCCTCAGTTTTGGCTGAGTTTGTGAGCTTACAGTTTGCAGCAGCCTGAATCCTGGCGAGCACAAGCAGGTTAGATCACGAGTTGTTTGAACATCAGGTAATGACAGCTTTCCCTCCTCTGCCAGCCTGATACCCTGCTGGCCATCAGCCACGTGCTTCATGGAGGCAGGCAAAAGTGCCTGGATTGTTTTGGTTTGCAGATCTCCTCCCCTTCAGGATACAAACCTGTTTCAAGGAAAAGGGTGCGTGTCTCTATGGTTATGAACTGGGAGTGCTGTGTGTCTATACTGAAAACCTCTCTCCACTGAAGATGCTGGCAGCTGGGCCAGCAGCTCACTAGCTCGGTGGTGTCCCTTGTCCAAAACCTTTAGAGCAGCCTGGACTCATCCTGGACGGGTTGATGGCCATTGCAAGCATAGCACACACTGACAGCTCACGTCCCTCTTCTGATCTAGGAGAAGATCACTCGTTTTGACCACTGCCCCCAGGCTGGGGCTCGCTGTGTTACGCCAGGCGGTAAAGTCTCGTGCCCTTGAAGCTAGATCCCTGCTGCTGGCAGCGTGCTGAGGCTCCCTTAGTGCTTCTAAGGGTTTCTTGATCTGCTTCTCCCCAGGGTGCTCCCCTTCCAAGGACAGGAGAGGATTTCACACCCTTTGAGCTGGAGAGATAGCTAATTTAGAGCTTGACAGGTTACAAAAGTTTTGGGGTTTTTAGTACAGTTTTGACATGACTCTAGGATGGTTTCTTTCCTAAGCTTTCTCAAGTGCAGCATCCTGGCCACAGGTCTGATTGCAAGTGTTTTTAAAACCTTTCATTGTTGGAGCCACTGAGATCCTTGTCAGGCACTTGTGAGTTCCCAGAGAGGCCTGAATCTGCCAGGCTGGTGCCAGCAGGCCTAGGGGGATTCTTCTGATCACAACTCTTGATGCTGAGCCCCAGGTACTGCATCATCATCAATCCACACAGAAAAAAGCATAAACAGGTGTTCCTTGTTATTGCAGGGCCAGCACAGAAACTCTGTGGATGTTTCTTGGGGGTGAAGCATAAACTTCCTGTTGTTTTCTGCACTGGTATTTACTGCTGTGAGAGCTGCCTGATCTTCAGAAAAGACTGTGATGGCTCATTGATTGTGCTGGGAAGCAGAGCTGGTCAGAGGAGTAACAAGAGTTGCTTCATGTAATGGGGGGTGGAAGAGAAAGGGACAGGCTGGCCCCAGAGTAACAATGCTGTGGGAGTCTGGGCAGGATGGCCAGGGACCAGGGAAGTGGGAGCCGAATCCTCAGCCTTGCTCCCCATCCTGGGGAGGGTGTTCTGGTCTCAGCGCTGCCTGTGTTCAGACCTGTTCTTTTAACTTTCCCAGGGGAAGGAGGTGAATGTCATGGGGGCAGCTGACAAGGCTGATGCAGTCATGCTGTGTGTTTGTGTCTCACCCCAGCTACCTCCAAAGAAGTTAACACAGCTGTACTGCTTGGTCCATGCCCTGTCCCTTGTCCCATCCGCCCACCACAGCGTGTTTCCCTCCTCTGTAAACTGTCCCAGGAAGGGCTGTGCACAGCAGCCCACGGCATGGCCACCGAGGGGCAGCTGGTTGCAATAGGATCACATCACGTCTTTGAGAGCTGTGAACTCCCTGGTGTTTATATTCTTTAGCTCCCTTTTCATCTCATTTTGTGTTCCTGGGGCTGTTTGTGTGTTAACACACATGCTTGCCCTCAGCTGTGTCATGCACATTTACTTTCAGTGCCAGGGTAAATCCCTCAGACCATCCCTGCATAAACTCCTCTCCTTTCCCTTCTCTTCCATGCCCTGCATACACTTGAAACACCTTTGCTTAAATATCCTGGAGAAAGAGGTTTCCTGGTGATGGAATTGGCTCCATATCAAGGAACATCACCGCAGCAGGGCTGAACTCATCAAGGAGGAACAAAAGCTTTTGAAGACTGTCCAGGAAAGGATCACTGTGAAGTGACCTCTGTCCCTTGAAAGGCCTGAGGTATGGGGCAAAGCCAGTGAGCTACTGATTTTATTTTTTCTTGCTTTTCATTGTTGTAGAAGTCTAGCCAGCGCAGAGACTCATAATTGCCTCATGTAACCCATCTGGAGATCCAAACAGTATCTCCAGCACGTTTTGTGTGCACTGATTTTCATTGTTGCGTCTGCCTGCTGTAGAAATGTCAGGCTGCACACGATGGGAGTCCTGTGGTGCGATGTGAAACCTCTACACAAACTGCGAGCAACTGAAACCACACCACACCAGCACAAGTCGATCGTGTGACACTTCCAGCACCGCAGCAATGCTCAGAATGGCTTCCTCTCACTTCTCTTACGCCTTCCGCGTCCCCACAGTCAGACTCACGTGCTACACCCGCAGCTGTCACCTGGTTAATGTTGACGGGGTGCATGCCAGACCCACGCCATTTTATACAGTGATCTTCAGGTTGAATCCTCTCACAGCTCCCTGGTCACCTTGGATGGGTTCTCCCCTTCAGCCTGGGGCAGTCACCTGAATACCAACACGCAAGTATGGAATTGAATCTGGTTATGTTGGCTCTTTCAGGGATGCAGGTTAGGCTCCCATAACCCAAACTGTGTCCTTTGATGTCTGAGGGCTGTGAAAACACTTCAGTTTTTGGAGAGGAAGAGGCTGGCAGGGAATACAAATGAGGTTTGCTAAACCACAGAGGCGGCAAACAGGGAATTGTTATTCTCCCAACCCTGCAGCATGGCCGCTGTGCGACACTCGCTGAAGCTCCTACACCTCTTTGGAAAAAAGCTACAGGAGGAAGCAGGTCTTCTTCACTCAGCAGGTCCTGGACACATGGCCTCCTCTGACCCCCAGGGAGGCAGGCAGCCCCAGCAGGCCCAGGCAGGGTGAGAGGCATTTGAGGACAACAGGCTCAGGACTGGGATACTCAAAGGGATGGGAAGTGCCCTCTCAGAGCTCCCATCCTCTCAGAATTAGGGCTGTGGGAGGATGGTAGGGACAGACCCTAGGAGTGGTCAACTCTGTGTACTCTTTCTCACGGTCGCAGTGGGGGACTGGGCTAGACAGCCCATCAGTGTGACCTGCACGGGCATTTCCTAGGAATCTAATCCCAAGAATTAAAACTCTGAGAGAAATCTCCCTCTCTCTGAACAAAACCGAGGATTTGGAAGCTGAGAGGTAGTACAGACAGAGGGAATTATCAGGAGGTTAAATATGCGAAATCACGCCGCTGTCCTCAATTTTTCCACTCCCGATTTCTCCGCTGTGGCAACGTTCAAGATCGAGCGTGTCCTGCTGGGTGATGCCTCATCTTTTCTCACTGCAAAACGGAGGCCGTGGTTTGTGGTCGAGGGCCCCACTGGCAGCAGTGACCCAGAGAGAAATGAACAAGCTGAAGCCTCTGATTAAAAATGCCCCCGTGGGGAGGGAGGACATACTTAACCGTGCCCTGGAGGGCCGTAACTGCCTGGTGGCAGCTGAGCAAAGGCCAGCAGGGCAACGGGGGTCTCAATCCTCTCTCTGCTTACCCACATTTGTGGAAATATAGGATATAAGTCAGGGAGGCCTTAATATAGCTGAGACTGCAACCCTCTCAATCAAATTTCATTGCAACTTGTAGAAAGGGCAGTGAGAACACATCCACAGGGATGGGCAAAACACTCTCTCAGGCCTCCTTACTGACAAAACCAGCCTGGAAATAAAACCTCACCTGGAGTGAGGCTTCATCCAGGGGTGCTTTGGAGGCTGGCAGCTGCAGGGTGTCTGCTGACACCTCCCAACCAATGCTGGGGTGGCACTGCTTGCCTGCTGCCAGACAGGCTGGTGACTCCACTGACACACAGACGCACACAGCCTGCAGCTGCCAAGCCCTCGATCAGATGTGTCAGCCAGGAGGTGCTGGAGGGGAGGGAGAAACTCCTTCTGTGGAGCAGAGAGCCCCAGCAGTCAGAGGCACCACTGGCCCAGCCTCAGCAGAGAGACATGGTTGTTTATAAAGCATGGCTGAAGCACGTGCGATCTCCAAATAAGCAGGAAAGACTTATGGATGCTTGTGCCTGCCCCTGAGTGCAAGGCAGGGGAGAGGTGAGGCAGCCACATCTGGAGACCAAGGCTGGAGCGGCTGGTGACACAGAGCTGAGTTGCCTGGTGGAGGAGAGGGTTGGGATGGCGCTGCTTGGATTGCCTACAGGGAGGAGAGCGGGGCACGGCTCCAGTGTGTGTGAGAGGGCTGGGGCTGTGTGCTCCCGGGCATTCCAGCAGCAGCAGCAGCTTGGCTGTCAGACTGGGGAAGGTCTTCAGCATGCAGAGCCAGCTGGTCCAGCTGCCAGGCTAGGGAAAAGCCCTCAGAGTAGAGAGCAGGGTTTGGTGGTGCAATTCCCTGTATGAGCTCCTGGACTGGAGGGGAAGGTGAGGGCAGTTGCCAGGAAGAGAAAAGCTGGGCAGACAGACAGCTCCCACATTCAGGCTCCAGCACCAAGTCCCCGTCCCCCCCCCGGAGCACTGGGCTGTTGGTCTGAGCCCTGTTTTCCAGGGGGGCTCTGCTTGCTCAGCTCTCCCAGGCTCCAGGAGGCGTGCCTGGAACAGTGGTGTCATGGTTTTAATAACGTGGGTGAGCTCAGCTGCTGGGCGTAGATGAGGAACGGGTGGGCTCTCTGCTCTGTAATTTAAAAGCTGACTTTTGTTCAGCTGTGACTTCATCACCACCATCTGGGAGCACCAAAGCCCATGTGGACGCTTCTAGGTCAGCCGTTCTCCGTCCTTTGTAGTTCCATGGGGACACCTGTCCTGATCTTTGGGTCTGAGGCATGCGAGTCCCCCATCTGCTGACAGTCCTGCTGAAGCAGTGCTGGCTACTGAGTTATCCCCCCTGGCTCTCCCTGACACAGCCCTGTGTGGCTTCCCAGGCAGCTGCTCCTTGAGGTGATGCAGCCTCCTGCATCTTCATCATCCTCTGGCTGTCCTGCTCACAGAGAGGCTTGGGAGAGCATCCCTGCTGTGGGAGCCCCGGGCATGTGTGGAAAGCCTGGGGAGCCCTGTGGTCAGAAGGAACGGCCTATTGTCCCCGTGCCTGAGCGTGGGGGAAAGTCTCGGAACCACCTGAACTGCCACAGCAGTGAAACTCTTCCCCTCCTTGCTCTTGTGCTCCTCTGCCAGCATTCGACATGGAAATGGTCCTGATTTATTCTGGAATAATAGGATGAAATGGTGCAAAGGAAAATTTTACACTGAGGATCGAGATAGATTGCCCAGAGCACAGGCAGCCAACAGAAGGGAGGGGGGAACTCCATTACTCTGGTCACTCTGAGGACCAAATATCGCAGTGGAAAATAAAAATGCTCAAAGTGATGAGATGCTGGCCAAGGAGCGTTGGCTGAACTAAAAGGGGGGGGGGGGATGCCGACCTTCTCCCAGCCTCCGGGGATTTACTTTTGGTTGACTCAGGGCTTCCCAAAATCTCGCGGCGCTCCTTGCCCTCCCCACCGCAGGCTGCCAGGCAGCAGAGGCAGGCGGCGGCTCCCGGTGGAGCCGGGCCCGGCTCCCGGAGGGTTTTTGACAGTCTGGCACCATCTGCTGGGGTTTCCCGGGACACGGAGCGGGCTGCGGGAGGCGGCAGCGCCCCGGGACGGGAGCGCGCTGGGGCAGCGGCGGCTCCCGGGGCAGCTCCGCGCTGGCTCTGCCGGGGAGATGGAGACGCCGGAATCACAGGTCGGAAAAGACCCATATGGTCACCGAGTCCAGCCGCTAACCCGTGCCCCCGAGTGCCACATCCCCACGCCTTTTGAACACCTCCAGCGATGGCGATCCGGAGTTCCAGGGACAGCCCATTCCAACGCCTCACAGCCCTTTCAGGGAAAAAGTGTGATGGGCACGAGATTGGCCTTGCACAGACACCTTACCTGGGGCTTGGGTCTTTGCCTGGCTTTGTCCGTAGCAGGAATTCACCCATCTTAACCAGGCTTTTCCTTTCCACTTGGGTAAGTATTTATAGTCTTCCTGACTCTCTCACTGAAGCTCCCCCCCAACAACTTGAGGCCATTTCTTCTTGTCCTGTTGCTTATATTATGTCACGCTCTTCTCCTCCTCCCGATCACTGCTTTGCAGTCAGCGTGTCCTCAGTAGTACAGAGCCAAAGGTCCCACCTCTACAGACCCAGGGCCAGCTTCCAGCTCGGGTCACCCTGGTGGCCCACCACTGGTTCCCCTGGTTTAGCCAAGGGGCCGGGGCCTCGCCACACACAGCCCCTTGGCTTTGGAGAAGGTGTCTCCCTTTTCTTGGGCCTGGCAAGGTCAGCTTTCTTGCTGCTGAGTTTCCCTCACATCCCTTCCCTTTCTCCTGTCCCTCCTTGCCCAAAGGTGGTGGTCACTCCTGCTCCGGTACCTGGTTTGCTGCCCAAGCCCTCTTGATCTGTGCTCCGAGCAATGGGAAGGCATCCAGGGCCACTGGAATAGGGAGAGTCCTAGGATAGGTGGAAGGGCACTGACACAAGTGTTTCCTTGAGGAACACATCTCTGCCTGCGTGATCTGGAGAAGCCACCAGCATCTCTGCTGCCTTTACCATGAGGTAGCTGGGCAGCAAGAGCAGCTCCTGGTTGCAGCCACACTGCCTGCCTCTTTCCAGTTTTGTCCAAAGCTGCTGGATGAAGCTGTGCCCCACACAAGCCTCTGCCCCACGCAAGCAGTAGACAAGAGATGTCCCGGATTCGCATGCACTTGTCCTTACTGGGGGCTCCAGCGCAGGAGGAGGGAGGGAGGGAAGGAAATGGAAAAAGGCAGAAGTCTGCCTCCAGCAAGACAGTCAGCACAAATGGACTGGCTTATAAATGAATTTATAAGTTAAAATTGGCCTATAATGAGAGAGTTACTGAGAAAAAAAGGACTGTGCACTGCAAACCACTTAGGAATCGGAGATCTCAGTACATTACGCAAAGCCAGAGGGGAAATGCTGGGTCCTGTGAGCAAAGGCATCACGGATTGCTCCGAGCAGTGACAGGCAAGCTAAGGCCAGTTATGTTGCCTACCCTGGAGTCCTTCACTGGCCCTGGGTGCCTTCCCCAAAATGCATTCCCCTCTGATAAAATTGTAAGAGCACCAGGCTCTTGAAACTGCTGCTAAATGCCATCATTAAAAACAGTTTTATTTCAAGGCAGCTTTTACTAGTGATGGTTTTGAGTTAGTTCTCCAGAGGAATATAGTTGTTTTAAGGGTTTGGGTTTTGTTTTTTTTTTCCTAAAAATAAAGCAGTCTCCCAAGCCCACTGCTGTGGTTGGGCTTTGTGCTTACAGGCTTCTGTAGACAGCTTGCCTAATGAATGAAGATGTGAGGGAAGAAGAGCTGTTCAATGAGGAGGCTGAGTGCTTCCCAGGGCTGGAACAGTAAACAAGACGTAAGCAGTGATTGAAAACATGACACCCTGCAGTCAGTACTCCCTCAGGTACATGCAGGATCAATGTCACCTTTTGAATTCTTCGAAACCAGAGGAGAAGTTGGTGTGCCTCCATGCGTGTAACCCATGGGTTATCTGATTGGGAAGCATGCAAGGATTCGGGCTTGTCTGAATTATGTGCGGCCAGTAGGTGTGGAGAAAGTTCAGCCTATGATTTCCTTCTCCCAACAGGCATCTGACCCCCAAAGCTGTCCAGAAACCTCTTGCCTGATTTCATCCTCCCCCAGCAGCCTACCTTTCACCTCAGTGCTGCCTTTCTGAGGTGCAGGGGATAAGCATTTCTCGTCTTTGAGTCTGTAATGATGTCAGGTCCATCCTCAGCTTTGCACATAAGGTGTTCACACTGTCCTGTCACTGGCTGGGTCTCACTCCAGTGCCTACAACCAGGGGTATTAGGGAGGGAGACCAAGCAAGCTCACCGTGAGGGCCTGTTTTTCCCTCATGCCTCCCCAGTGCCTCATTCCATGGTAAATCCACTCTTTTCATGAGGGAAAGAAAAGCTTTTCTTGAAAGCTTAGAAAGCCTGGCCCCTTCCCATGCCTGGTGACCTGCTCTCCTTGCCTGTACAAAGCTGCCTCTCCTTCCAGGGCTGTTGCCTCTGGGAAGATTCTGCCTTTCCCACAGTCTAACCTGGCATTTCTCTTCCTGTGTTGGGAATGTATTAGCATATTTTCTCTCCTTACTGTCACATGCAGCTATAAAATGTGCTCTCACACAACTGCCCTGGGAGTTTCCAGAGACCACTAATAGAAAAAGAAAAACAGCATCTATATAAAGAAAATCAGCCTCAATATTCATCTGGCGTTGCTCAAAGCTGAAGGGCTTCGAACCTCCTCTGCAACAGGGAGGTCTTAGGCAGTGGGAAGAAATACCAGGCAAGGAATAAGAGCCAGGAGGCCTTGCTACAGCCTCCCTGCAAGTGGCAGCCCATGAAGACCCAGGGCGCTGAGTGGTTCCACTCCCCGAACTCCCCGGTGCTCACTGGCACCACTCTTGTCCCTCCAGAGCATCAGGCTCAGAGGGCAGCAGCAAACCTCCAGGGATGTCTGCTGGGTCCCGTTTTCCCGGGGAGTACAGAGTGCAGACAGACATCAGCTTTCTGGAGTCATTTTGAAATGAGTTCTCCCATCAGAAATGGTTCTCCGACTCATGCAGGAGGAAAGGGGATGTTGGTGTGCATTGACCCAAAAATGCACATCAAAGAGGATGCATTTGGTATCAGCCAGAAGCCCAACAGAAATGTCTTTGTGGACACAAACCTCCTGTGGATAGACATGAACAGCCAAGTTTCTCTGGCTATTACCTCTCCTGGGAATATCTGAGATAACACTGAGGCACGAAGTTTTTTCTTTTACTTTAAAGTGCAGCGCATCTGTGTTTTCTGCTGAGGTCAATTAGAGCTATGGGAGATCAGAGGCTGATGAAAAATGAGTGCCTTGCTATTGTCTTGCCTCCCACAGCAGTAGTTTTTTTGTTTTCTGGGGTATAGTAAAGGACTTACTTGGGAGTCATGTGAAGAACTCCTGTCTCCTCCTGCCTCTTCCTCAGGGCAAGGAGGCAGCCAGCTGGCTAGATACCCTCCTGAAGGAAGACAAAAGGATGGCAGCTGTTTGGTTGGCCACCTTTCCTCCACCCCATTCCCTGTGTAGCAGCATGTCCTAGAGGGCATGATCCTGTGCTGATGTGACTCTGCTCTTGGACATTCAGCTGGGCATGTCTCTGACCTGCCTCCTGTGCCGGGGTACAGCAGCACCTGGAAAAGGACAGTCCTCCCTCCAGACACCGAGGACTAAGCAATGCTCGTCTCTCAGCTTACGCTGCATCCTCCTGCTCGCTGTGCCAAGGCTGCTGCATTTCTGTCACTGGGGGAGAGCCAGGCAGCTGTTTGCTGTATGACAGTGCCTGGCTGGCATCCCAAAGTGTTTTGCTGCTTTCTCTCCTCTACCGACAGACAGATGAGTGGGATTATTTGGCTGAAGGAGGTTTTTCCCAGCACCAGCCTCTCCGGTGGCAGCCTTAGAAGGGGCTCATCCATTTGGCAGTGAAAGAAAGGCACTGCCTTCCTTAGCAGTTCTATATCCAACAGGCCAGTCCCTTGGCTGGGATCAACCTCCAGAATTACACCAAAATTGGAGAGACCCCTGGGCTGATGTCAGCTTGGGAGCTGCCACCTTTCTCCTCAAGGACACGTGGAGAAGCCCATGCAGCCAGAGGCAGGTGGAACCTGAACTTCTGGGGCATCTGGGAAAGGCAGGTCCCTGCTGCCGTGCTCTGGCTCTGCCTGGGGTAAGAAAGCAAGGATCACTCAAACCCTGGTGAAAAAGGTGTCCCCAACATGACAGAGTCAACTGCGGAGGAACTTAACATTCACAAGGCATTTCTGAGAAATTCCTCTGTTTGGTGCTATGCAAAGGAAAAGTTTGGAGGTCTGGCTTTGGCTAGAGCTGTGTATGGAAATCTGGAGCTGCGGCTGCTGCTGTTAAACCCAAGAGACAGGAGAGAACGTCTGTATGGTTCGGGAGCATTTTAGGCAGGTTTCTTTCTATTCTGTCTACAAGCTTAGTAACTGTGGTATCTGCAGGCACGGAGGGAGGGCAAAGTCCTTTTCCTGCACGTACAGCACTGGCAGGGACTGTGCTCCTCATTGCTGGCCCCATGAAATGTGCCCCTGGTGGAAAGGGGCCCCTGCAAGTCGAGAAAGAGCTGATAACATCAGTGGTTGTGTGGTGGGGGTCTTGGCAGGATGTCCTGCTGCCGCATGGGATGCCTGTAGGATCTGACTGTGCTCATGAGCTGGCTTGTGTCACCTCAGCCTCAAGGCACTGGGGATGGGGAGGTGAGGAGGGAGGGCCTGCACGGCTCCAGAGCTTGGCACCTCCCTCCTGCTTTTGCTTGCAGTGGTTGGACGACGATACCAGGCGTGTGACAAGCTGACCCAAATGGCCACAGACCGGACAGGTTGCAACATGTGGTTTTAATGCTTCACAAACCTCCCCTTCACCGTGCTATAGCCACAACTGCCTGACAAACTTCCCTTCTACAGTTCCACAGAAACTTGCCTGTCTTGTGTTCACCCGAGGAGCCCAAAGCACGTGACTAGAAGGAGCAGAACAGACTGTTTTTGCTCTCGAATGCAAGTGAAAAGCAGTAACCCTATTAGCAGCAGGCTGACTTTCTTTGGCTTAGTTCCACCTCGCAACCCTCCAGCTGATGTGTGAGACAAGTCTCCAGTGAGGAATGCTGGAGGTTGGACACCAGCCTGACCCTGGTGCAGCCTGCTCCTCTGCAGCCTTTCCCTTGCACCACTGCTCCATGGCTGCTGCGCAGAAATGGCTGTAAAAATGGATAAGATGTGTTATTTCTCTGCTTGGAGCAAGAGGCAGGGCCATTTTCAGGGAACACACGGCACAGTCTGTCACACAGGGCTGTCTGGCTGTGCTGTGTTAGCCTTGTGTCACCCTGGCTGGCCCCTGAAGGGCTGTAAAGGCAGTACTTGGTGTTTGCATCTGAGGTAAAAGCAGAAGAGGGAAAACCCCCAGCTCTCATGGAATACTGACTGCTCAAGGATAGGTAGGTAGGGCAAATGAATCTCTACCTCACCTGTGGGTGCCAGGTGTGGCAGTGCCCACAAGTGAGGCAACTAATCAATATAAATGGATCTAATCAATATAAAGGGCATGTGGGGTTGTAGCCTGATGAAGAGAAAAAACATATATCTGCTAATGGTTCAAAGCTGGGCCAGAGAAAGTTTAGACTGGGTATTGGGAAACATTTATTTAGAGAGAGGGCAGTCAAACCTGGAATAGGCTTCTTAGAGTGATGGTTGATGCCCCAACCCTGTCAGTGTTTAAGAGGCGTGTAGACAATGCCCTTAATAACATGCTTTAACCTTTGGTGAGCCCTGAAGTGATCAGGCAGTTGGATCGGATGGTCACTGTATGTGGAACACTATATTCTAATGTGCTCATGCACAGAAAGAGAGCAGTGGCTCCCTCCTGGTAGAAGGCACACATCTGCAGTGGTCACGGAGGGCTCCCTGTGTGCCTGATAATTAAAACAGCACCCCTGAGCTGGTAAAAGGGCTTGCTCACTGGTCATCCACAAGGCACCCATCTCTCTCTGTGGGACAGCACCTGAACTGGAGCTGGTGCAGAAGCAGGGCTGTGGCAAGGTGAGTTGTGTGGGTGATGCTACCTTTACAGGCTGTTAATGTTCAGATGCTGGAGAGGAAACTTGGAGACAGGGATAGGAAACCCTGCCTGGGACTAACAAAAAAAACCCCAACCTTAAAGCAGCTCCCAATTCAGGGACTGCTTTCCCTGCCAAACCACAGCAGGGAGCGTCCCCCTGGGAAATGAGGCTGTGTGGTGGGAAAGGGGGATTTGCCGACTGGAGGTTACACTTCGGTAGAGCCAGAGAACAAAAGCTTTGGGGAAGGGATGGATGAATCTAAAGGGTGGCAGAGCTGCTGGCACTGCTTTTGGCTTGCTGGTGCTGGAGCTCCTCCTCTCCCAGTTTTGTTGGTAGGCACTGTGGTTGCCAAATGCTTGCTGGGGGTGCCTGGAGAGGTGCCTTGCTCACTCCTGCAGGTCTGGAGTGGGGAGGAAGATACCTGAAGGAGAGAAAGAAAGCTTTAGCTGGTCAAGTTGGTCTGCCCCTAAAACAGAGCAGGTACTCTTTGAACGCCACGGAACAGGTGTCAGCAGGGTGAGGATGGAAAAGGACTGTAATTACATTCATCACTCAGGTATTATAACTATTTCTTGCTGTCCTGTAGCTCGGGCAAGTCATGGGATGCTCTAAGCAGGGCAAGCAGTGTACTGCCCGCCCTCCTTGTGCTAGGGGGGTTGCCTGTCAGTCCCAGCTACCTCCCATCCTTCTTCTGTTGCTGTTTCTTCCCCACCTCTGTTCTTTTGAAGGAGACCAGAATTAAAGGTAGGGTTTATCACAGCCTGCTTTTGGGAATGGTAGATTTGTAGGGACAGGATTCCCTATGCTGTAAAAAGTAAATAGCAAAAAAAAAAGAGGCTTTAGTTCTTCGCAGCTGTTGGCAGGGGGAGGTCTAGGAGAGCTGACAGCCTGGGGAGAGAAAGGTGTGGAGAGGAAGACGTGGCTCCTGGGGGGAATAATGGCCTCCTGTCTGCTTTTGCATGGCTGTTATGCTAATGTAGAAGAGCAGCCCTCAGGCCTTGGAGTCCTAAATCTTGAGCTTGTTATTAAAACCTAATGTACATAGTACTTCACAAAATAAGAGGACGCCTGTGCTGTGTTGTCAGGAACGAGTTTCGGAGGCTCCTGTAGTGCTGCTCCCAGGGGAGGGGTGTCTCTGTGCTTTTCTTTGCCCTTGTCGTCTGCTGAGCCCCAGCAGAAAAACCCTCCAGCAGTGGGGGAAAGCTTTCTTGCAACAATCCTTATCCATGGGGACCAGGATTAAGCTACAGCACTCTGCAACTCATTTACCACACTCCACCAAACAGCCTTTGGTTGGTAATAATTTTCACTCACTGCAGTTTTGTGTTTGGAGAATTAATTGCTTTAATAAGGAGCTTAATTAGAAGTGCAAAAGTAGAATAAACAGCAGAAACATTGGATAAGTGCTGAAGACCATTTCCATAAGGAGTGAGGTTGCCCTGCCACCCTCCCAGTAGGAAGAGGTGTCAGGGCAGGGGGATTGCACCTCTGTGCCCTGCAGCCTGGGTTCACACCCTGCTGCTGCTTCTCCCAACAGAAGCCACCCAGCAATGGCATTGTCCAGGGGCCTGTGCCAAGGGGAACTCTGATCAGATACTCCCTTTGGGAACAATATGCTTTTTGCATCCCTTGTGGCAAAACAGCATTTCCAGGCTGCCAGAGGCTTTCCCGAGCGGTCTCCATGTGCAATCCCAAGTTTTTTAATTCCCTGGGATGTTATGACACCCTAACAAAAGGGTGCGGCCCTCCTGGCGCTAGAGAGTGATACACCTTTGCCACCCCTCACCTTCAGGCTGTTTGCGCAGCCTGGTCATTCCCACTGTGAAGATGAACATTCGTGACTCCAGCTGAGTTAAAGAGCTTCAAGAACAAATGAACTGCAAGGCAGAAATAGGCTATTTTCCCTCCACCACCCCCCCCCCAGAAGCAGCTATCAGCAAGGAAAAAAAAAACCCTCAATTTTCAGGGCAACTGAATCCATTTGCAAATGCATGTCAAGTTCGACAAATAGTTTGGGCTTAAATAATGGAGGGTGGCACTTTTTTTCAATCTAAATGTTTTATTCCCACAGTTCCCAAACAAAACATTTCACTTTTTCATTTTGAAATAATGTTCTGCTTTGAAATATGATTTCAAAAAAAAAAAAAAGGCATAAAACAAAACAGAAGCCCTGAAAATGAATTAAATGTCACTGAATTTTTGTGTCAAAAGCAAGGATTTAGCCAACCCACAGTGTTTATTTTTTCCATGGTAGGTGTCAGCAAGCAAACTGGAAAATCTGCATTTCTGGACAACCTGAAATTATTCTTCTTTTCCACTCCTAACAGAGAGCTCAGAAATCAATTTTCACAGGTTCATTTTCTGAGAAATCTCATTGCCACTGTCAAAATGATCTCTCTACTCTTATTTGTACCCAAAACGGACACACATAAAGAAGATTCTTGAAGCAGGGGTGCAATTCCTCTTCCTGTGTCAGTCAAGCCCCTGGGCATCGCTCTGATCTAAATAAGATGGATGTTTGTCTCCCCCTTTGCCCCCAGGGCAGCTCATATTGCAGGTGGTGGTGGTCACTGCATCAGTGCCATCACCTTGTTCTTCCATGGCACCCGAGCTTCCCAGGGCCTTATTGTTTAATTAAGCCTTGAAGTGATGCCGTGAGGTACACACAGCCCACACACTGATTGTGTTCCCCTCTGCCAAAGTCCTCATCTGTCAGTGTGCAACCTTTGCTCGGGTTTTTTTTTCTCTCTCTCTCGTCTTCATTTTGCACTTGGGCTCCTCCAGCCGTCGCTGCCTGGCTCCTTTCTGACTCTGTGGGCAAATTGGCTGATGGCATATCTGTGCCATGCAGTCAGACAAATCTCACTGGTGCAAACTATTTATGGTCCCCAAGCACTGCTTGATTAACTTGCTTGGCTGGCACTGCGGGGCTGTCTTGCCAGCTGACAGAGGGAGCTGATGGCACAAGGTACTTCCATTTGTTGTATCCCTTGCAACCCTGGGGTAACTCTGGGGAGGCCTGCCCAGGAAAAATCTCAGATAAAACCCAGCCACCAGTGAGGTGCTGTGCAGCTCTTGAGCCAGGGGCTGGCGTGTCCCAGCCGAAGCAGTAGCAGGGTATTGGCTGGGCAGCCCAGGGTTTTAGTTGCAGCATGCAGACTGTGGGCTGTGTGTCAGCCAGTACCACCGTGCCGTAAAGCTCTGCTTTACAGGGGAAGCAGCTTAGGAAGCCCTTGCCTGATTTCAGAATGAGAAGCCCTCCCCCTTTCTCCATGTTTCCCTCAGTGGGTCCCGAGCCAGCTGTGAGGGTCTCATCCTTGGCTGTAGGGGTGGGTGTCTGATGTCCTGCACGCTGTACAAGTCAAATGTCCTGTCCCACGCACGCAGCAGGGGAAGAGTCAGGCCCATGTCCACTTCTCTTTGTTGCTGACACATCCATCAGCTGCCAGAAGAGGCCCCCATATCTTGCCGCCTTCTGGCTGGTCGGTTTTGTGCTTGTTTCTCTGCCTGTCCGTGGTCCTCGCTGCTGGTCCCGGCGAGCATCCCTGCCCGTCTCTCGCGGTGAGAGCCGGTGGTGCTGCAGCCAGAGGAGTGAGAGTGTGGGAATGCGAATGCAGCTGCCAAGAGATGGCGCAGAGGCACTGTCACTGGCGAGGCTGGGGACAAGCCCGAGGGGCTCCGCCGGCAGCGCAGGGGCTGAGCTGTTCCGGCGCATGGGACTTGGTTCTGCCTCTCATTTCTGCTTGGAGACACAGAGAAAGGGCTGGAGCTTGTGCGGAGGGCTCAGCAATGCTGTGCGCCTGCGGTGGCTGCACAGCCTCGTCTGCTGCAGCATCCCACCCGGGCGGGCCGTGAGAGGACCCACCTGCCTCCTGTGCCTGGAATAGCGGGGAAGCACGTGCTCTGCTTCTCCATACATCCCAAAATTATGTGGGTACTCCCTGCATGTGCGTGTGGAGGGGCTGGCAGAGCGGTTATCCCTCCGTATTCCGTGCTCCTTGGCGGCTTTCCAACTCTTGCAGGGAGATGCTGGAGCAGGGTCCAGGGACAGCAGACACAGTGTGTGGGTTGATGATGACAGAGCAGGGCTCTCCTTGCTTTCCTCTCCTCCAGCCTCAGAGACAGGGGATGTCTGTCCTAAATTTCCCACTGATCATGAGCCATGGCAATGAACGCCCAAACCAGCTTCCTTTGTGGAGGTGAACCTCACACCACCTCCACCTGCACCTTCGGGGGGAGGGCAGGGGCTGACACCAGCCAAAGTGCCCATCCACCTTCTGGGCTTGCATCAGCCACAGTGGTGTTCCTCCCTGATGGAGCAGACCAGCCAGCTGCTTTTTAAGCAGCTATCTGCACTACTGAGATGAACAGCAACATTTATGGAAATGTATACATTATTTAAGGTGAAGCCAGGGTCAGTGTGTACCTCAGAGGAGAATCTCAGCCAGAGCATGGAAAGGATTTCGTGTTGATTTCTGGAATCTTTAACTTTTCCTTGAGAGAGATGCTGGATTTGAAAGTGAATGTTCAAAAGGAGAAAGCCAGTCTTGGCATTTGGGGAAAACAAGCCCAGGGTTTGCAACACCAATTCATTCTGCATCCCTCAGAAAGCCACTGAGCTCTGGGGCTCTGCTCTCTTTAGTAAGAGGTGGTGTTAACACTGACCTAGGTGCTGGGGAAGAATGGTAGAGCAGGCACATCTCTGGGCTCTGTCAAGTAGATCACAATAGGCAATGTTATGGCAGTATAATTTCAAACACTAGAACAAGGAATTTGCATTGGGAAAACTGTTCTGAGCTCATTCTTTGGATATAAGCCCCCTTACTGGCTTGTAAACAGGTTTTGACTGTGTTTTGATGTTCCCTGTGTTTGAGTGACAGCATCTGGATGTACATTGCCCTGGTGAAAATCTACTGCTTTGATTTTAGACCTGGGCTTCACATTTTGGAGGCTGTGGGTGCCTGTGGGATGGAGGGAGAGAAATGTGAGCTAGATCAGTGCAATGAGGAAGAAGTCAAAAAACCAAGGCAGCTGTATTTGTTCCAAGGAAAATGGATGGAGGCTGCAGAAAGCAATCACTGCTAGGAGCAGGAGAGTGATGGTATCCAATCAGGAGACAAGGAAAGAGTTCATTTTGGAGCAGTAACTGGTGTTAGCTTCCCGTTAACAGTAATAATAACTATATCCTGGAGTGATTGCTGAGTTCATTTAGACCAGATACAATTATTGCTTTGTGTGCAACAAGCACCCTCAATTTGCTGTGCAATATTGAGCTGGAGTCAGCTCCCTTACAGGCTCTGGTTTCCAGAGGCTGGGCTGCTAACAAAGTGCCCTCTTGCTTTCACACGCCATCACTCACCGCACGTTCACACGCATCTATATTCTCTGATAAAATCAGGGTCTCTGCAGCTAAATGCCAGGCAGTATTTCTTTCAGAAAATTCTCTGGCTTCCTGGCAGCTGCCTGGGATCCCCTGTTGTGGAATTGGAGCGCTCTGTCCTTGGGGAAAAAAGCAGCCTGCTTGTCCAGTGCCCAGCTCCCCAGTTTGGGGCTGGGTGAGTTGGGCTCTGTTTTGAGTGTGTTTTGGCTGGAGAGACTTGGAAAGCACAATGCAGGACACTCACCCACCATTGGGAATGCTCTCATAGCCCTTGGCAGCCTTGGTGTTGCTCCCGCCAGACTCCACAGAAGCCTTGGGAGTAATAAGGCTGACACACCCCAAGCTTAAATTTGGACAAGCTTTTTAATATCCAGATGAAGAGATTACAGGAATGACCTACTTGTTTGTAAGTGGTGGATCTGTGAAATGAGCAGAAGGCTTTCCTCATTAGAGGAGGTCTGCAGGGTGGAGTTGCCCCACCAGTGCCAGAGCTGCAGCCAAGCGTGCAGATTAGGTGGTGCCTCCAAGGAGTTCACGTGTTTCACGTGTTCGGAAATTCCCTAATTCTTAGACAAAATGCTTTGTGCTGTGAGGCAGGGGTGGCTTATCCGAGCCTCTAAGGCCACTAGAGGTTTCCAAGCAGTTCAGGCTCATCTGGAAAGCCAGTGCTACCTCGAACAGTGGGCCTGGGATGTACAGGCAGGGCAATGGCGTGCCTTGTCCTACAAGCCCGAGTGGGTTTTGTGAGTTCCAAGGCATGCCGTGGTGTAATTTGGGATCTGACACTACTGCATCCTGGTTTTCCATATTGGCATTAATTAAAGTGTTTTGGACATATGTGACATCCTTTCTTTTCTACTATACAGTAACCCTTCATGTGCTCTGACTCACATCCCCAAGACACTGAAGTTCTAGATGATTGCATCCCTGCCCATCACATGGTGCAGGGAGATGGGAAAAGGCAAACTGGTACAAAGGCAGTTTCCTTCAGAGAAGAGTTTGTCCATTCTTCTGCTGGCTCGAAGTACAAAGATGTCAGGAGCATTATTGCTTCCCAGGGACTTACTCTCCTCTGGATTCTGAGGACTTTCTAAAATGAGATCCAATGAAGCAGCCAGAATGTGTGTTATAACTTAATGAATATGATAACTCGGGTTCTGTGTGTGATGATCAACTTTTCCCACAGCATGCCAGGCTGGGAGGTGCAGGACGGGGGCTTTTGTGGCTCAGGTGATGGGAGAAGATTACTCAGTTTATTCTCTGAGAGCCTTAAATACCCGGAGCCTCTGTGGTGAGTCAGAGGTGTGATTTCCTTTCCCATTTGCTAGAGTGTTTCAAAATGCTGCTGCAGCACCTGTCAAACCTCTCATGGTCTTGTGACTTTAAGGAGGACGGAGACGTGCAGCTGGGACCTGTCTGGAGACGTAAGTGTTCAGCTTGGTGAGTCTCTTAGCAGGGAAGGAAGGCCAGAGTGAGCCCTTTGGGCTCTTAGACACCCAAAGCGTGCAAACATCTGCACCATTATACTGACAGACTTGGTACTGGTGTGATCCACGACACAACTACTGTGCCATCACCATTTGGGGCAGCCTGACCCCAAATTCCTCTGTGCCTGCTGCCTGCCAGGACTCCAGGCTGACCTGTTGCTCTGATGTTGCTGTGTGGGGGAGACAAGACAGGCCTGCTGGGGCTTAGGTGGCACCTACAAGGGTTCCTCCACCCTTGCTGCTCCTCCTGCATCCCGGCTGAGTGAACCCAAAGCCATCCTGGCCAGCAGTCAGCAGGCAGACAGATGGAACGGGCAACAACAGCAACGCAGGGGTCACACCACTGCAGCTGCAGCCACCAAGTCCTTGGGCCAGCGACAAGGAGAAAAAGTGTGTTGTTATAAATCTACAACCTGCTCGTAATAGCTTTGGGCTACGGGCACATAGATTAAATTTCAGTCCCATATTTCACAGAAGTCACACGGTGGCATGTCAAGGTGCTGTAAGTGAGCAGCCCTCTGATGGCGTGTTGGATGTCAGGCAGGGGACTAACTAACTAGAGCAATGAAATAAAGCATAACAGCATGGAGACTGAAGAATGGGAGAATTTCTCAGTGGTGAGATCAGGGCTGTAAAATAGCTTCTTGGGAAACTGATGGAAGCTGCTCCAGGATTGGGTTATTTACAAAAAAAAAAAAAAAAAAAAAAAAAAGATTGGACAAATGCTGGATGGGGTGTATTAGCCTAGTGGTGTGAAAATCATGGCAATTTTGTCAGAAAAAGGATGACAGAAGGGTATGCTATTCCATTTTCAGCAACTTTACTCTGAATGCTGGTTACTTTCCTTCGGAGACTTAGGAGGAGGGTTGTTTCCTTAGTTGTCAATCCTACGGAAAAAGAGATATTTTCACTCTGAAGTTCTTAGCTTGCACACTTTGCTGTGGATTCAAGAGGGACTGGAGGAAGGTAACTTGCACCCCGTTAGGGCAACAACACAGGTTTAGACATGCTTTGTGCCAGTTGTACAAAAGGATGCCACCGTGGTCAAAATGCAGGGAATGGGAGGGGGAGACAGGCATATATTGGATACCCATCAGCTGTTGCATGGTGCAAGGGTGACTTCCACTGTGCTGGATGCTGCTCTGGCAGCTTCCTTTTGGGCTGCCCAGTTCCCTCCATGCATGGATGTCCAGGAAAGCTGCAGCACAGCAGCAAGGCTGTTTTCTGCAGCTGTGCACAGCTGCGGGATGAGGGAAGCAACAACCCAGTGGTTAGGATTTCCCAGCCACGTTCCCCTGTGAAGCTGTCCCTGATCACATCGGCCCTACCCTTCCTACCTTGTCCCTGTTTCTCAGATAGCCCCAGCATGGCTTTTCCCAGCATGTGGTGCCAGCTGGTGTCAGCTCAGCCAGGGGGAGAGGCCAGCAGGAAGCTTTTGGCCAGTAGGTAAAGGCAGCCCCCACTCCAGCACTGGAAATGAAGGGTCTTTCCCTCCAGCGATAGCCTCCTTCTGCCCACAGCCAGTTCCTGACTCTCCTGCCACGTGTGATGATGGCAACAAGCCCTTGTATTTTTGGACACTCTGCCACAGCAGCCAGCTCTACCAAGCCCAGCAGTGGTGCTGTGCCCTCTGCGGGCGGCAGGGCCCAGCCCCTGGCCCTATGTGCCTGATTGCACCTCGTGACAGTGGTGGCACGTGAGACCTCCGGGGTGGCAGCTGCTCAGGAAGGGGTCAGTGCAGTTTTTTTGGCCCTCTCTTTTGGACAAATGCCTTTTCCTCCTTCTGAATCCAAAGGTACCATCCCAGGGACTGCCTGTGGGGATGTGGAAGAGCAGAGGAAGTCGCCCTTCACTCCAGGATTCCTGTCTGGGTGTGTATGTTGGGGGGGAGCTCAGTCCTTGGTATAAAATGACGAGCTGGTAATAAATATTCAATTTATTTAGAATTGCAAATACCACGAGAAGGAAACCAGTAAACAAAAGAGGCCGCAATCAGAATCCTGGCTAAAAATCAGGGATGAGGAACTGCTGTGATGGATGCAGGAGGAACAGAAGGCGGCGAGTGGTCAGCCAGGCCTGTGCGCTAGCAATTAAACCAAATTCAAGCCCAAGAAAGCAAAAACTCAAAAGGAAGCTGCTTAAGTTAGGCTCTTCTTAATGAGAGACAAATACACTAGAAAATATTGCCTGCTAACAGTATTCATAAGCTGCTCCCAAGATGTTTTGATTAAACCGCAGTTGTCTTTCTAGTGTACTAATGGTTTTTAATCTCTCTTGATGCCTAGGGGCGAAGGGGTCTACTGATTCACAGCAGCTTGGTGAGCTGAGACTTGTCCCTGGTGAATGCATCTCTCGTGCCAGAATCACGGCTTTTAATTTTTAAAAATGTAAGTTTTTAGCAGAGGGAGAACCCTCAGCACGTGAGCGGGGTTTAACCGCCGCGTGCCTGGGTATGAAGGGCACTCCTCTGGGACAGACACACACATGCTGCTCCCCCTTGTCCTTGGGGGTGCACTGAATTACGATGCTGGCACTAGTTCACTGCTGGACAAAATCTGTTGCACTTTCCTGCCTGGCTGATGTGGAGGGAAGGAGCGCAGTGCCCTGAGTCCTGCTGCTCCCATGCTCACCTGCCAGCAGTGGGCACTGACCGCAGGGGTTGCACAAGGCAGCTGGCAAAGAAAGGTCAAGGGGGCTTCACACCTCTCCAACTGCCATAGGAAATGATGCTGGGGTGGTGGGTGATGCTGGGGGACCACCAATACCTCTTTCTTCATGTGAGGCCTCTCCTAAGTGGAGGGTGTCCACTGTGTTCTGATGCCAAAGCATCAGAGGCACCACATGGGGAAGCGTGAGAACATGATCACAGCCAGAACTGCTGTGGGAGTGAACTGGAGGTGTTCAGCACAGAGGCTTTGTGCCCATCCCTCCCCTTTATGCTTCCTTTCTTGCCAGCAGTTATGGGATGGACCCAAGCCTTAACAGGACTTCTCATGTCTTGGAAGTCTGGCTTCATCCTCCCTGTGAGCATCATCTGGTTGTGCCACCCAGCTGGTTCATGGGCAGTGTTCTGACCACAGAAATTTTTAGTCAGGAGATGGGGCATGGGAGTGCTGATTTCTGGTGTTCGGTGGCCCTCACATCACACAAGAATTTGGGGAGATGAGGGCAGTGAGTTGGGTTTGATTCCTGGGGAATCACTCTCACAGAGCCAGAAAAGCAACACTTTTAGTGCTTTAAAGCCATACTCTGGACTTATACCAAAATCAAAGCACACCCACCTGTCTCCCAGAGGGTGCTGTCTTTTTGGTGCTCAGCCTCCCACAGAGGTGTCCACACTTCCCTCTTTTTTACAGCCCCCCTGCTCCCCGTTTTACATACCTGGCCACTCTCCCTGCCATGTGGCTCTACTGACAGTGGGCAGCCAGGGCTCACCACGAGCCATGAGCCCTCTTTCCCAGCTCATCCCAAAGCCCACAGCCAGCTCACCATTCCCCTTCCGTGCAACTTCCTGGCTCTTCAGTTTCTTCCCCCAGCCTCACCTTAGTGGCTTCCACAGAAAAATAACTGGGATGGGCTGGGAAGGGAGGAAAGGCTTTTCTGTCAGCAGGTACGAGGGGAAAGCTCTGCCTGCCAGGGGCTCACGCAGCACACGACGTGGGCTTGCCTCCCACCTCCTGTCTGGGCTGGGCACCAGGGAGCATCCCTGATGAGAGCAGACGGTTCCTCTGTCCTCTGGGTACAGAGGCTGCTTGTTGCTCACGGAGAATGAAAACATATTAAAGTACAAAACTGCTGCACTAGTCATTTTCCAATTCCCCACTTGGAGAACTGGCTTCCCTGGAAAATAGGTCACTTACATAAAAAGCACCTTATTATCACACCACAGCAGTGGAAGGAAAGAGATGGCTCAAGAGACACTTTCATTTCGAGCCCCTATTCCTGGGTACTTAGATATTTCTGGAAAATTGACCCTTTGGGCTGCAATTTCTCATGCTCGTTTCCAGCCCATAAGGTGAATTTCTGGACCTCGTTCCCTCCACCGAGCCAGATGAAGCCAGGGAAGGAAATGTGTTACATCTTAACCCTTGGGAGAGCAGTGCTTCCAAGCTCACTACTTTCCGTAGGGACTGGGGTGAGTCATTATTCCTGATTTTATATCAAGAGAGGGGAAGACTGCCAGAGACAAGCAGACTTGTGTCCTTCGACTTCCTCCTGCAGTAACTCCCTGCCTCCCACACTCCACAGATATTCATTTGCTTTTCTTCTCTAAGTTATAGTTGTACTTAGCCCTCCCCAGGATGGCAAACAGTGAAGGGTGAGTGGAGGAGGAGGGATGGGCAGAAGTGTTCATGCTGAGCCTCAGGGTGCTTAAGGTGTGGAAGGGGGGCAAAGGGACCACGGGAACACGCCCTTGTGAGGATGGCAGAAGGTGTTTAGGTTTCATTTAAGGCACTGGAGCTGAAAGATGGAAAATGGGTGGGTGGAGAGAAAGGAAGGACTCACTGAGGGCATGTGTGGTGGGCCTTGGAATCAGATCTTCTGGAGGGGGAAAGGGGGAGTCTGTTGTGAATAGCTTTGGCTTGGCTCACTTCAGAGCAGTGACACTGGCAAAGTGCTCAGCTCTACTCCAAAGAAAGAAGCTCTAACTTTGGGGCACAGGCTGTCTGAGAGACTCCAAAAGGCAGTACTCGCCTCCTTGGTCCTGGGCTGGGTGCTGTGTTCTGTCTTCATTTCAATTGGGAGACTCAAGCACTGACAACAGACGGCACGGAGGGTTTTCTCGGTCTCTCAGTTCTGATGTTGCTGGCTCTGGCCTTGGCCAGCATCCCTCTCCCCCCGGTATGCTGATGAGGCAGTGGAAGAAGGTACCTTTCTGGCAGACCTGTACTGAGCTAGGCAGGCAGAAAGGGGCCAGGGTGTCAGGGAGCCCCCAGAAGAAGACAATGAGGAGCAGGAAGGGGAAGAAGGAGTGGGATGGAGCAGGGAGGCAAGGAGAGAATGCAATTATGTGGACAGGCGGGATGGGAGGTCTGAGGGGTAACAGCACAGTGAGAAGCCTGTGGAGAAACTTGGAAGCCAGGGAGGGCAGATGGAGAATGGGGCAACCAAAGAGAGCACATTGCCAGCCTTCCATCCTTACTAGGGCAGCTGCCCCATGCGAGGAGGGGCCCACTGCTCTGGCATGCAGGGGACAGCATGGCTCCCACACCGTGGGGGACACCCCCGCCCCTAACACCTCTGTGAGAGGCGGGCAGGAGGCCTGGTGCCTTGGCGCAGAGGAAGTGCTTCCAAAACACAGGCGCTATCACCTCCGCGGCAGCGGCAGGCAGAGCGGGAGTCATTTACATGGTGAGAGCTGGGAGAGAGATGGCTCTTTAAACCAGATCTGTCATCCGCGGCTCTCTCCCCGTCTCCGATGCTTTGATGTTCCTCTTTGAAGAGCTCTCCTCGCTCGCTGTTCCTCACTCCCTCGGTGCCGCTCCAGCTCTCCGAACGCCTTTCCCTGTCTCCCTGCCCGTGTGCCTTTGCTGCCGCGCTGGCTGGTGCGCCCGTGCCTCGGCGGAGCGGTGACAGCTGGCACCCTGAAAGCCAGCGCTGGCAGGGGCTGCAGGGGAGGGAGAGCAGGCTTCGGCAGGCACCAGGGCATTTGTCCAGCACGAGGTCTAATGCCCCATCAAAGAGGGCAACGTGAAACAACGGCAGCAATAACGCCGGGCAGCTTTCGGTCGATCCGTTGGCATCCGGTGGGGGATCCAAGCGTTCAGCCCGAAGGTACAAAAAACTAAAGGGGCGTTCGTGTGGAGGGGGGCTGGAGCCCGGGAACTCTTGGTTCTCTGACCCTTCAAGGGCGCTGTGGCCTTCCCAGTATTCCAGTGCATATGGCACGTCTCACTTCACCTGTGTCTCTGGTAGGTTCAAGTCCCCGGGAAGGGAAAAGAAAGAACAGTCTCATGTTAGGAACATGTTTTGGGGTGGTTGAAGTGTTAGGACACTCAGTGAAACAGGCCAGATGCTTCTGTGAGCAGCGGCAGACATCAGGAAGCCTGTCAGAGCAGCAGGGACCAGATCAGAGGACCCTACGTGTGAAGAAGGAATAGGGAAACAGGAAGGGGAAGACGGGCTGGAAGAGGTAAGTCTGCAGGCAGTTTTATGAATGTCAGACTGGAGGCTAAATATGGCATGGGAGACCACGCAACTGGAGAGGACAAGCCTGTGACAAACTAAGGCCTTGGCTCTATGCAGCAGTTTTTCCAGATACTAAAGTGTAGCTACTCAGGTAGGGTTTTACCCTGCTGCAACCCACCTCCACTTTGAGTTCTTACACCCTGAGGTGCCAGTGAGCGAGGCCTTGGGTTTCTTCAGTTCAGCAAAAATCCCTCCACAAGCTGCGTAAGACAAACGACAAAGGAAAAGGCACTCTAGTACCAGAATGAGTGTGTCCTCAGTAAGGGATAAAAGCTGAAAGACATAAAAACAGTACTTCAGTGTCACCGTTTACATTAGTGAAGGGGTAAAGGGGGCCTCAGTATTAACTCTTTATATGTAAAGGAGACCCCTTATGTGTGAACTCTGTGGCCCAGTGGTGTGTTACATGTGAGGATCACCTAACAGGTAAAGCTGGCGAGCAAACTGCTGTCACAGAAACGTGGACATACAAATGTCCTGTTGCTGGATACCTCACTTTTAAGGTATTTTGAGAGCTTTGTGCTTTTGAAATAAAATTTATCACATCATGAAATCCTAATTTTGTCTACTACTTTTAGAGGTACTTAGGTCTATGTTGCCCTTGAGAGCTGCACTTGAATTTTGGCTCAAGGTCCCAGGGCCAAGAGGTGTGAAGCAGATGTTTTGACTGCAGGCACTAAGCAAGAGTTTCTATTTCTAGTGCCAATCAGGTGGTGCCAATTCAGCCCAAATATCCACCTGCCTAGGAGAGCAGGTGTCTCCTTGCACCCCTGTGAAGAGCTTCAGTCTTTGTTGGCAACACACCCCACATTTCAGAGGGTGAGCTCTGTCTCTCTAGGGCCACCCTGAAGCACAGTAAAGAGTTGAGTTCTTTTAGTTCCTGAGACAGGAGAGAGAGCTGCTTGTTAGCTCTCGGAAAATTCATCTGCATCCTTTGTAGATGAATTGCCCTGACCCAGAGACTGCCTTTGGAAACACTGGGCAGTGTCAGGAAATGTGGTGAATAGCCTGTAATTTATAAGCAAGGATCTATATGCAGGGAACCTGGGAACACAGATCCCTCTTTGTGAACAGAGCCAGGTGGAGAAAGTCCATTCTTCTCTCCCTCCCCAGCCACTCTCACAAGTTGGATTTTTTTTTTTTTTTTATTCTGCTCTCTGCTGTAAGCATCTTCTTTGGTTTCAGCACACCCCTGAGTTCACCAGCCTGGAGGGATAAAACCCCAGCTGCATCCTGGATGCTCTGGCTGCATTCCCTGCCGTCAGCCATGCTGCAGGGTGCCATTGCTGTTTCTCAAACCCAGGTTTGCGTAGCTTGCTGGCTACGCTGTGCTTGCAAATGAAACAGAAGGGCTGTTTCCCCTTCTGAATCCTTTTTTTTGGCACAAAAAAAGGTGTTGCTTGACCACACGTGGTTAGGCACAGTAGAGCCAGTTACCGTGGAGGTCAGACGTGGTGGTTTGTGGAGGTGGGACAGGAGCATGGGCACTAACAATCAGTAGGCTTTGAGCTCTTTGGGTTTCCTTTTTGTTCTCTAATTAAGGATTGTTGGGAGAAAAGGGGGTGGCGGTTTTTCAAGTGTGTGGCTGTCTTCATTAGCACAAAAACCTGCCATGCTCAGAGACTGCTTTAATCAGAAAACCATCGGGTTTCACCCACGGCTTGGGGACCCTCCGTCAGTTGCCAGCACTGCAAATTAACTCCAGCCTGGTACCCCGAGTAACCTGTTCTCCATCAGTTTAGGTGTCCACATGGCAGAGCACCCAGTAGCACTGGAAGCAGACCTTGGTTTCTCTCACAAGCCTCAGGAGCTTAATTTTCTCTGCTGGCGTCTTGGGACAGGACGAGGGCAGAATGTGGCCTCCTGGTCTCACTCTGGAGAACAAAGGCAAGCTGCAGCACCCATAACACAGCCTCTCTTATTCCTGCCGTGACACCTGAGGGCCAAATGACAGCATCTGTGTGCAGGTTTGTATTAGGAGCGGTGCGTCAGGGCAGGATCACTGGGACACCTCTTCTCACAAATGCCTGCCTGGCACGGGCCTCCCTGGTGAGGGGCTTGTGGCAGCACGTCCAACAAGCTTTCAGCACTAGGAGGGAGCTTCCTCCTTGCTTTCCTTGTGTTTTTACTGTGGCTCACTCTCTCCTTCCTTTGGGGTGCAGAAGATTGTGACGTTGTGCCCTTGAGGGAAATGAACCTCTGTGTCCTGGACCTGTGAAGCGGAAGGATAGTCCCTTCCAGAATGTGTCTGATGCTTCTTGTGCCCACAGTCACTTGAGCAGATGTTAAAGAAGGGAGATAGCTTGCTATAAACAAGTTGGTGAAGGAAAAAAAGTATTATGCTTCCTCTTGTGAGTGTTTGTGAATAAACACGCTACGAGCACTCCCAGGAAAATCTACAATTTTTAGAAAAACGAGGACTCAGAGATTGTCACCTCACTTTAAGCTCCTCTTGTCTTTAGTGATTATTTTCTCCTTGACCATTGCAGACTATCTGACTAGCAATAAGTACAGCTTACTGTACTGTTCTGGTTCAACATTAACTGTTAATGATGTAAAGCTGTATTAAGCTCTGATCATCTCATTCAAAACCTCCCTTGAATGCCATGGAACAGAATTGCCTGCAACAAGCTGTTGGTCAGTGGATTCGTGCATGCTTTGGCTTATTGTTCTTGTCTTGAAAGGAAATTTTAGAGCTGAAAATTGTAGCAGTGTGTGTGTGTTGCAGGAACAGAAAACACCTGAGATGCACACTGACCTTTACTGCATAAAAGCGTTTTTACAAAGTGTTTAGAGATCATCCTGCATTTTTGGTAAGGATAGAGGACCAGGACCTCAGCTGGCATAAATCAATGCAGCTTGCCTGAGAAGGACTGAATTCAGAATTTGCTGAATGGTTTTTGATAGGGGTCTAGAAAACCAGAAACAGCACAAGCAAGAGGGCAAGCAAGGAACACGCATTGCTTAGCTGTTTTCCTAGAAGAAGAAAGGGGCACCAGCTGAAGCCAGCATGCTGGATGTTCAAAACAACAGGGAGAGATTCCCATTACAAGGCAATGTTCATCTGGGGGACTCCTTGCCACGGGATGCTGTGGGTATATGTTTACATGTTTCAAAAAGCATTTGGACAAACTGGTGGAAAAAATTCTCCTAGGGCTCTTAGGCACAAGAATGTTCCCTCTTGCTCAGAAAAGTATTTCAGCTCAAGACTTTCTGAGCTGCAGGTTATGGGAAACCAGGGAGGAATACATTAAAGGGGGCTTCGTGGGCCAGATAGAGCACAGAAAAGTACCTTAGAAAAACCAGTGAGGGCCTGTTAGTGTGTGGCAGAAGGTGACATAGTAGAACAAGTTTCCTGCTCATCCAAATTTTAGGCTGATTTTAAGGAGACAATGGCACTCTACAACTGAAGCAGCCAGAAATTTCTCTCCCACTCCCTGAGGTGGCCTGATCAGGCAAAGACCAGCCATGCTCTCAGGGGATAGTCCATCACCACAGACCTGGGAGAGCATTCCTGGCCACAGAGAAGATTTCTTGCAGGCTTGCTGAGAAGATGAGGTTCAAGCCATCCAGATTTCCCCACTTCCTTCTGGGAGAGGACAGCAGGAGAGAGTGTTTATACAACAGCACAGGAGAGAGGAAGAGGAAGGCAACCAGTGCAATGGTAAGGCAAAATTCTCCTAGACAAGGACTGCAAGAGGGAATGAGCCACTGGCCAACCTGTGATCTCGGTCTTCCCCTGAGTGAGGTGTTGAGAAATTTTAACACCTAGAGGGCCAGAAAGCAGCAGCTTAATGTTAAAGGGTGAAGGGGAAGTGCTGTGTGCAAGGACAGGCTCTATCCTGTCATGAACTATCCAGGAATGAAGCTTCTCCTGGAGAGGTGAGAAAACAGAGGTGTTCTCCCTTCCTGAGCAGGTCTGACCTCCATATGGTGGTAAGAATTGTTGTCACCATAATTAATTCCTTCTTGACTTTGCTCTGGCAGATGTCCACAGGTCTGCAGGAGCAGGGCTGTCTTCTTAGCAGCTGCAAAGAAGTGGTGTAAGAAGTAAGTGTCAGGGGAAGTTGCTTTTGCTTTGCAGGCTAGTGGAACTTGCATGAGAAAGGAGCATCTCTCTGAGGCTGAATGGACTCTTCAGTCTCTGGTCCTGCAGGCTTTCTGAGGGACAGGGACACTCTTTCCTCCCACTTCATTCCATCCCTGGATTACACCCAGATTGCTGACGTTGACACTTTTTTTGTGAAGAAACTTGTGCGTTGCAACAAGGAAAGTGAGCTGAATCAGAGCACCTATCTCATGTAAACTTTTGTGATGCTCTCTCTTGAAAGAATTCTACCTGCAGTTAAAATCATCTGAAGTGAGGTTTTTGAACAGGACGCTCAGAGTCCATCCAAAGGGATACTGCTCAAATTCCTGTATGTTGCCAATAGCCAAGTCTTGCCTTGGCTGAGCTACCATTTTGTAGGATTTTTAAGAAATGATAGACGAGATGGATTACCGGTGACCCTTAAAAGCGGCCAGTTCTTCGAAAGGGTCCAGCTTTCTATGTTTTATGAATTGAAGTAGGGGTTTTAATTTCCCTTCCCTTCATGTAATTCTTGTTTATTGCACAACCCCTCCTTATTGACGTGGTATCTTCAGCTTATGCATCATTTATTGTTATCTGAACAGTTACTGGAAAGTGTTCCTGGGAAAGCTCTAGGGAGGAACGGTAGCCTCGCTAATGGAGGGAAAGCATAACTACTTCCTAAATCAATTAACCAGAAAGGCCAGAAGACACGTCCACGCTGCTCTCACCACGTGCTCACCCTCGCACACCACAGTGGTCTCTGCTGTGGGTAGTGGCACAGTACCCACAGCCACGCTTGTTACTCCCTATGTGGCCCCACCACGCTGACAGACTGCTGAATGACAGACATTTCCTACTGCAACACCTTCATTCCACAGTCCCCACTGCCGCACGGGCACTCGTAACTCGCAGCTCAGCAGCTGCTGGTTCCCCGCCTGCAGATGACCCACAGGGGACGTGTGTCTGTTCTCCAGCAAGGCAGGCCAGCTTCCAGGCTGGAGCCATAAAAGTTCCAGTTGTTTGACTCTAGAAGTCCTCAGTGGTAGTGGTCACCTCGTGCACACAGTTATCCATACAATGCCTCTTTGTTCCTGCTCACTGCACAGAGGAAAAGGCTGCCTGGCTGCTGACAGACGCCACTGCCACTGGGAGTAAAGGGGAATCGGGCAGGAGTCATTAGTGCTAATTATTGACGTTCATCCTGGGGTGAGACAGGGGTGTTGGGCTGCAGGGGAGCACACCTGAATGTAGTTGCTGCCTGTCAGCAAGCCAGGAGAGCCTCCAGCACTGAGCAGAGGCAGAGCCAGGACAACATCTCTGTGCTTCCAGGAGAAGTGGGGCAGGACGAAGCACATTTGTCCCCTGAGGCCCTTCTACATCCTGCGGGAGGGGGAGAGAGGGGGAGCATGGATGCTGCGGTGGAAGGGGTTGATAAATGCAAACAGATTGCAGATGAAGAAGATGCAAGAGAGAAAATGGACTGGTAGGTGGTGTGAAGTACAAAGGAAGGCGATATTGTGGGAGTTTGGAGCATGAGTAGGGACAAATGGGCAGTAAGAAGGTACAGGCACTGAGTGGAAAGGCAAGAAAGAAGGCTGAGCAGAGAAGCAGGCACGATAGAAGGTGGTAAAATGAAGCCAAGACAAAATGCTCATCTAGAAAGGATGAAGACAAGCAGGGATTATTGGCAGGAGCTGGACTGCATGCGCTTTATCCAGGAGAGTGTCAACACTGTGACTCCAAAGCTGGAACACCTGGAAGATGGTGAATGAAAGAAACAAAAAGCTGGTGGCACAAGAATTTTTCTATTCAGCAGGAGGACCATTGGAAGGAAGGAAAAGGAAAGGAAAAGAAAAGAAAAGAAAAAAAAAAGAAGGAGTATACGAAGACTGGGCTGGTGGCAGAGAAGGTGTTTGGCCAATGCTTCTTCCTTAGAACATGCTGAGCTGGTGGGAGAGGGGATCCAATTTACCGGAGGTTTAGGCAAGCTGGGGATAAGAGTGTGAGGTCCGTGCAGCAGGGACTAGAACTGAGACCAAGAAAGATGGGGCTGCACATCTGTTGGTGTGAAAGCCAAAAGAAAGGGGACCAGGGCAGGCAGAGGGTGAGAGGTGTCAGCGAGCAGCCATGGGCTTCAGGGGAACAAGAAAGAAATTTCCTTATGCCTTTGAGCTCTGCCGTTATACTACTAAGGATATGGGGGCTGTAACCTGTGTGTAACCTGCAGAGACTGTTTTCAGGGGGCAAGATCTTTTCAGGAAACAGGCCTAGACGTCGGCTTTGGGTGAGTCCCGCCCCTGAAACAGCCAGTGTATGAGGGGCAAGGCAAGGCACAGCAAGGCGAGGCAGCACAGTGACTCCCGATGGCACACGCCCTGGCACCTCCCAGGCCTTTTGTTTCAAACAGCCCCAGCAAATGGCTGGCGAGCAGTAGCATGCTCTGGACCTGGTGCAAGGCCTCCCATGCCTTCCCAGTGGTCCATGACCAATGCCAGGAGCTCCTGGGGAAGTTCCTGTCGTTGCCACCTGTGACAGGAAGAAGATCCACAGCTTCGTGGTCTGAGCAAAGAGGTTGCCGCAGCCCAGGCTGAGCAAAGCCAGCAAGCCCTATTTCTAGGCTTGTGCCACTGACTCCTGGCAGACATGAAAGGAAGCTGAATCATCGTATTATAATTTCAAGCTCCATTAAAGAAACATGGGGATAGCAGAGGGAAGGAGAGGGCAGGGAGGGATGGAGAGAAAATTGAACAGAGCAGGCTAGCACTTGAAGGGGAAAGAAATGTTGCTCATAGGCTCAGAAGGGGGAATTGCAAACAGAGATGAGATTAAAAGGGAACCCTTGGGACTGTCTCTTTAAATACAGCAAGATTCACTTACTCCATGCCGAGGCAGGCTTGTTGAATGCTGGAGGCACGGTCCCACTGAGGCTTGCCAGCTGATCGAGCAGAGGAAATCTCTCTCTCTCAGTATACCCCCAAGTTGCCCTCCTTCACCTATGTTATCTAGGAGGTCCTGTTGCTAATAAACTTACTGCAAAGTGAGCCCAGTGAGGAAGCTTTTTACTTGGCTACCCTTCAGCACTGAGCATGTTAAATGATCTTTTATCCAGAGCCATAGAGTTACGTCAGACTTGGTACCATGTGTCTGGCAGTGCAGCGTGGGGTATCTGGGTGCAGCTTCTCTTGTGTGGGGAGTGTTCCCTTGCTGGTCCTAAAGGCAGGGAGGAGATCTAGCAGGTGGAAGAGAAAAAAGCAGTCTGAAAGCACTGCCCATCGCAGATATCATGGAAGATTACTTTCAGAGCCAGGGGACAGAGTGCAGAGGGAAGCAAGATGTCCAACCCCGGGACAGCTATAGCATGTTCACAATGCAAATGTTGGTCTGACTTCGACCTGGGACCAGTCTGGAAACCCTTTGCCAGGTTTGGTCTCTCATCTCCCATAGGTGTATTTTTAGCAGGTTATTTAATAGGTCGCAGGGGTTGGCCAGGCACAGCATTTGGGTGGGAGGCAGACACTGAGCTGCTTGCTGCTGTGGTGTCCCACAGGGGCTACAGGCTTCTTTCTCCTGCTTGGTACCCAGCTGAGGCCCTGTCCCCTGTGAGAAGTGATGGTGCTGCTGACTAAATGAGGGGTGTAATGGTGCACAGAAACAATGAACTGAATGAGACCTGGTCACCAGAGACGGTCCTGTCCATGCCCGAAGCACGGTGGTGTTCAGACTGATGTCCCGGTCGGATCTAATGTGTGTAGTGACAGTCACGTTACACCAAATCTCCTCACCCCCTCAGCTGAGATTTCAGCTCTTAGCCCCACATCCCACGCCTTGCATTTTTATGGCCCGACAATTGCAGGAGACTGAATTCCTTGGGACAGTAACCGGTTTCCATTTGCTCTGACAAATGCTAATGGGGCTAAATAAATAGCAAAAAGTGGTCATAATGTAACAGGGCGCTCATTACTGCATTTCTTAAGCTGTTGCCTGGTGCTTGCTGTGTGCCATTAGGTATTTGCTAAATTATGTCTTAGGAGCTCCTGGGTCTTTGGGGTGTTTGCTCTGTGGAAATGAGAACTGCCAAGCTCTTCTGGCTTCCGTTTTGTCCGTGCAACTCACACAGGGGCTCAGGAGACGGCAGCCAAGGCAGAACACATTCTCTCGGTGCTGTTCTCCTTCCCCACAGCCATGCTGAGAGCTGAGCAGTTTGTCTGGGAGCTCGCAGGCTGACCTGCAAGAGGAGATCTGTTCCTCGCCAGCCATGCCCACCATTTTCCTTCAGGGGTGCCAGGGCAGAGGGGTGCTGCCAACCCAAACACAGCTTCTTTGAGCTTGGGGGTCCTGGCAGGCTTTGTAATGTGTCTCCTTGTTTTCTGGACTGCCTTTTGATCTTCTGGGTGGTGAGGGAACGCCCAGGATTCTCCTTTAATCAGAAATAAAAGCATCCCTGCCTGGCCTCTAAGCCCTTCCTAAGGCTGGTGGAACTCCGAGGGAGCCATGTTCAGCAGTGGTAGTGTTAAGGCAGCAGGAAAGACTAAAACCCCAGTGGGCTAGAGACTCCTTTGTATTCACAACAGCGCTTTTCCAAGGGAGTTTAAGCACACACCTTGTTTCCAGCTTCGAGTCTCCAGTTAAATATTCCCTGCACCCAGGACAATGGCATCCTAATCCTAACAGAGGCCCCAGGGCCCTATTGCAATGCAAATAATGATAAATAACAGTAATAATAAAACCCCACCAGCACTTGCACCGGCTCCCTAGCAATCCCAAACCAGCCATAGCAAGCTTCATATCATCCAGGTTATGTAAAGGAGCGTGAGCAATAAGACTGGAGCTGTCAGGGAGGCGACCAATTATCCGGTGAAGCTGCCTCCTGCGGGCAGCAAATCTGCTGATGGCGTCTGGGTTGCCACCGAGGCTGGGATGTTGTTCAGGCACAGGGGCTGTGCTGGCTCCCGGGGCTGCTCTGCAGGTGAGGGGTGGTAGCTCAGCCCAGCACTAGGGATACCAGTGGATGCCCCAGTGTCACCACGGGGAGGGCAGTCTGGGGACAGCATGGGAGGTAACGTGCCTCCTGGTACCTGTGCACAGGCAGGGGCATGTGGTGTAGCTAAGCCACCTGTGATACAGCACCTGCTCACAGAGTGATGTTGCACACTGATGTCGTTTAAATTGACTTTGGAGTAAAATCTTCTATTCCCGTTGTTTTGACATCCAGCTCTTCACGAGCAATGTGAGGGGGGCTGTGATATGCAGCAAGGGATGACAGCAGTGGCTGGGAGGGCGTGGGAGAGCAGAGGGGCCTCCCTGGTGCTAATGTGAAGGCTGGACTCAGCAGGCAGATAGCACAGGAGCTGTGGGTGCTGTGGCTCATGCCACACGCCCGGGGCTGTCTCTGGGTTTGGACGTAGCCTGCTACCACACCATGGGCTCTCCTGTTGAACTGGTTGCACCTACAGAAGAAAGGTTAGTGCAGCAGCTGACTGAGGTTGGAGATGATAGGAGAGTCAGCTGTGGAGGGACTCCTCCCAGGTGTGTTCCAGGAGTTAATGATTGTCAATGAAAACGTCCCTCCATGATCCCTTTTCTTCCCTGGAGTCCCAGACCCTGATCCTGTGCTCTTCAGACCCAGTCCTTTACACTGAGCTGATGAGTGTAGAGAAGTAAGTGTTCTTACTTGGTAGCATTTTTATATTCTACTTATCTCTGTTGCTTTTAGCAGTTACTCTGTCTTGACCCTCAAGTACAAAGTAATAAAAAATTATGCTCTGGAGTCTGGGTGCTTCCATAGGAGTCTCTCGCCTTGAGAGAAAAGTGGTTAAATGAAGATAAATTAGCATCCTAAAATTTTGCCCATTGGCCACTGAAATCTACTGTTACAGCTCTGGGCAAGTTCAGCCTTCTTCCACCTATTCAGGGCAGAGCAGCAGAAGACTGCAGAAGGGAGCAGATGGGTACAGACAATTATTAATAATCAGGCTTCTCCTCCCTGCTCGCAGTTTGTTACAGCCCCACTTAAAAGAACATGCAAATGGTCAGCCTGGGACCCACTGAACCATTATCCCGCAGTAGCTGTGGTGTGCTGTCAGGGAATAATAGGAATTGCTTAGGGAAGGGAACGTATGAAGAGGGCTAAAGCAGACTCATGTGTCCTCAGGTAAACCTTCCCATCTCTGGGCAATAGCCAGTTCAAAGGCTTCCTGGGCAAACGGACGTGCCTGGACTCTCTGCTGGAACAGCTACACCCAGGCCCGGCCTCCACGTATCTGTCTGGTGCCTTTGAGCCCGTTTGTATTTCAGAACGTGAAACTGGATTATTTCTGCACGGTACTATAGAATCAAAACCTGAGAAGATATTTCCTGTCACAGGGGGCCTACACAGTAGATGGGAGAGGTGAGAGGCGACTGCAGGCGGAGGAAGAAGCAGCACAACAAGGCAAGGGGAATGTACTGGTCAGCATCATACGTGGTAGCCTCAGCACAGCAGCAGCCCGGGGCTTGTGAAGTGTTTGGCAGTCCTCTGACGTGCTGTAGGAGGGATTTAGAGGAGAAGGAGGAGGCAGTTTTTCAGATGTTTATGGGACATCGTCTCCAGTGTGAGGGACAACACGGCAGAAAGCACCAGTGAGTGTGTCTGAAAGTACGACACGAGCTGATGGAGGTAGGAGTTGGCACTTCTCTGGTGAAAGAGATGAGATGTAGGAGCAGAGGAGGTGTAGATTCCCTCTTACCTGATACCCAGGGGAGAGTTTTTTGGAAACTGTGTGGATGCAAGCGTCTTTTCACTCTGGAGAAGAATCAAGTTCTTAGGGGAGTGGGTAGGAGAGAAATAGAAATTCAAACCGCCATCTCCTTCCACCACCACCCAAAACCACCACACTGAGGACTCCCAGCAAGGGTAAGAGGGCTTCCTCTGTATTTTATTGTACACAATTAAATGGGACCCTTGAAGTTTGAAATCAGGATGAGGTGTGCAACTCGTTTAAATAAATCACAAAGGAGGTATCTCACATGTGGGTTTGAGCAACCACCAGGCAGGGCCGAGGCACTGGGGTGGTGTGGCAGCAGGTTAAGGCTGGATGTCTGGGAAGGCAGGGAGAGGTGTGAGCTGGGATGCATCCCCTGGGGTTCATCTGACACCCCTTCCCAGTGGGAAGAGCTTGTGCCCAGGGGGCTGCTCTGACTCAGCCCCAGCTGCTCAGTCATGGCCTCTTTTGTGGTCCTCTCTTGCCCCCAGGCTGGGGATTTCAGCCCTGGGACTATCCTATCAGTCCCATCAGGAACCATAATGTAGTGTGATGGGTAAAATGTATTTCAACCATCTTCTCATTCAGAGGGGGAAAACACGTGAAGACACAAACAAACTCTAGAGAGCTCCTGTTACCAAGAGCTCTGCCCAGTGCACACTCTTACACAAAGCAAAGGGTTGTAATCAAGATGGTGAGGGCTGGGTCTGTTAGAGGCACAGGGGAAAAAGCTTCTAAGTCTCCTCTTTGGCTCTGTTTTCTCCCAGGGGGCAGCCCCTCTTACTGTGCTTGGCTCTACCACAGGCGGAGGTGTAGCTCTGGGCACCCACAGAGCACATGCAGAAGAGGCCTTGGGTTGCCTCAGTCACTATGGTCCCTGTTTCCTAATAATATTATTTAATTCTTCCTAGGGGCTTAAATCCCTCCACTAAATAGGTCAGCCTTGCAAGGAATGCAAACACTCAAAATACACCTTTCATAACATCATTCCCAGAATTTTTGTTCTCTTATTTACCTTGGCCAAGCAGTTCAGGCCCCAGACAGGTGCCACTCTGTTCCCATTGCACCCCAATCCTATTTTTTCTGTCTGGTGAACAGAATTTTTGGGTCCCACTGGACCAGCATAACTTGAGCAGACCTCGTGGGCTCAGGTACAGCTTTGTGTCTGGGAAGCTGTCAACCGTGGTGTGGGTCCTGGGAGTTCTGGGGGTCCTGGGATGCCCAGATCTCCTATTCTCCCTGCTAAATCCAGGGCAACCTCGTACTCATGGGGCTCCTGTCACATGCTGAAGCTAAAATGCCTGGAAGGACAACGTAGCTGTACCTTTTCTTTATCCTTTTTTTTTTTGTTTTCCTTTGCCACACTTCAAATAATTTGATGTTGAACATTTAAGACTGTTTTGTTGTCTTCAGTTCACCTCATCCGACCTCGCGATCTTCAGGATAATAGCAGATGATGATGAGGGTGATAATACTCTGCTGTTTTACGGTGCCACTTTCTGAGGCTCCTCGAGCCCTTTAGCAACATTTACTTGTTAAGGCCTGCAAGCCATCTAAAGTAGGTTAATTTGTTGCTCCCTCTCTGTGTATCATGAGAAGCTGTGACTTGTTGAAGTGAGCTGGAAGGAGAGGCAGGACTTGTGGGCTTGATCCATGGGGCAGGGAAGATCCTCTGTGCTCTCAGCACACAGTGTGGCTCATACAACTGCGTGTCCCAAGGAAGGGCTCTTCCTGGAGCAATTGGAACGAGGGTATGCAGGAGGTTAGGCTAAATGGAGAGGAGGGAAGGCCCCTGAGGAGATGAACAAAAAACCTACATGTGTGATGGTAGGTAACAAGCTCCCAGACTTTATCAACTGAAGATTCGTATCGACTGCTGTGAAAAAGATGGTGATGGACTAGTACATGGATTAGAGATGAGGATGCTGAGTAGAAGGCTGAATGAGCTACCAGGGCCCCCACACTGTGGAGCAAAATCCTCCGTTCCTAAAATGAATGAGGTCTTTCCATTGCTTGCCTGGCCACCCCTGCAGTGCAGCCCAGCTCTTGTCGGCTCTGAGGTTCCAGACCCTCGACCCCAAGAGCCCCATCTCTGCGCGGGGTGAGAGGCAGGGACCAGGCAGAAGAGGATACCCCTGGCTGCTGGCAGCCTGAGGGAACGGCGAGGCTGTGGGGAAAGGGCAGGACACTCCTATTTCCCTGGGTTGCTGGAGGCAAGAGGCGCTCCGGGTGGGAAGAGCAGGCAAATGGTTCCTGTGGCAGAGCGAGGAGCGCTCGGTTTCGGCCCCAGCTGCGTGGCAGTGATGCTGTGCTGCGGCGTCAGAGGCTGCTGCCTGCCAGGCTGCTGGTGGGGACGGGGGGGCCGCCAGCCCTGTGGCTCTCCGGGGGGCTGTATGCTTGTTTTTCTTCTCTGTGACATTACATAATGTGAGGCAGAAAATGTTTGCGCGGTAGCTGTATCGGTCCTTGGGGCGAGGGGAGAAAGGAAGGAGGCGGCGGATAATTTGAGGCTCTTTATTAGACCAATAAATCATTTATAATGCACTGGCTTTCAGGCTGGTCTCTTATTGCTCATGTCAGCCACAGTTATGCTACCTGGCGACCGAAGCTAGCAGAGCACCCCCCTAAATCAGAGGGGGCAGAGCCAGGCTGCATGGGGGTGGGCACTGCAAGGGCTCGCTGTGCTGGGGCAGCAGGGAGAGGACAGCTTCTCCCTCACAGGCCTTGGGGACAAACACAAGGTGCAGCTGGTGACAGGCTCTTGGCCTTGCATGAAGCGTGTTGCAGCCCTGGTCCCTCTGGAATGAAGGCAAAGCATCAGGAGCAAGTCATAACTGAGGCATCAAGTAGTGGCTGTGGGGACCTGAGGGTGGGTGGCACTGGGCACGTCATCTCCCCTCCCCACACCACCTGCACGCAGAGGGAGCTGCAGATATAAGGGGTGACATACCCTAATGCCCCTGAGCCTTGGCTGGTGGGGAGCAGAGAGCAAGGAAGGTTTTTTTGGTGCCATTCCATTACAAAATTAATGACGGCCATCCGACCCCTCCTATCTTTGTATTTTGGGGTTTTGGTGGAGCTTAGGGCCTGAGGCTTGTCAGGCAAATATCTCCTGGATTTCTTGTGTACTCTGGGTTCTAGTGAGGTTGCTGAGGAGGAACGTCCCCCAGTTGAGAAAGGCTGCACTCGCCTGGTCACAAGTTTGTGGTTTTGCCACGTTTCACAGTTGTGTCTTGTTCAATTTGAAATCATCAAGTTCTGCCAAACTATACCTTTCAATAGACTGCCTGCATTCCCAAGTGCTTCAGACAGCATCAGCTGGCCTAATGTTTTGTCAAATGATATCCATATTGATTTCCCCCTCCTCCTCTCTCTCCTTCCCCAGCAAAGAAACCACTTTTGATAACTAATCTCTGGAGCTGGGCAAACACGGCAGAGGAGAGAGATGAACTCTCCTTTTGGCTGAGTTCACACCAGGGTGGGCTCCCATGTCATCTGAACAAAGATGCTTCCCTGTTAAGCAACCAAATGCTTTAGAAAGAGGGACCACGTTCTCCTGCTGGTGTGCTGGGATTTGAAACTGCCCCAAAAATGCTGAGCAGCTTCAAAGGAACCTGACGGGGAGCAGTAAATGCAAAAATCCTAATAAATACCATTCCCTATTATGAAATACACGTTTGGGGTGGGAGGGAGTCGCATGGCACGCCTGTTTCTGTGGGATCTGATTTAACTGTAAGCTCTTTAATATGTTCTTTTTTGTCCTCATGGACTGTCTGATGGAAGCAGCAGCTAAAAGCAAATCATAGGGTGAGAGGGTGAGTCTTGCTGGTGAGAATTAGCAGTGTCAGGAGAGAAATATCACACACCTCACTGACTGAATTATGCATTATGCTGCAAAATCCCTGATGTCAATACGCAAATGCTATTCCCGTTGTTTTGCCTGTGATGATTGGCAGCAAAGGAATTCAAATCACATCCACACAGCAATTGTCCTTCTGTAACTAAGTCTCTTCTACTCAGGCGGGTATGCTTGTGCAGGCAGAAATCTGTGCAGCGTGGTGGGTGCTTTAGGAAGAGGTTTGAAAAAAGGATGGTGAAAACACTTTCGTACGTTTAACAGCACAAAATGTTGTCAGATTATAGTGTACTGGTTGTGGCACCTCCTCTTTTTTCTCATGGGCACTACAGGCTACACATCAGACCTCAGAAGGAACAGGAGTCCATACCCAGGTACTGAAAGTGATTTGAGGCACGTGACTCCATGGAAGGACTTTCCTCTCTCCAAACAAGACAGGAGAATGGGAAGCAGAGCCAAACAAAATGTCATCCCCAATACAAGGAGCAGTGGGGTCATCAGTGTACCCACTCCAGGTGGCAGGACTAAAAGGATTGTGAAATCATGTGTAAGAAATGGTAGGAAAATTATTATTTTAATGAACACAAAATTGTTAAAATTCTCTGCTGTTAGACCTTGCCAGTGTGTTTGAAGAGGAGCACATAACAATGCTAGAAAACAGGACCTGCTTTTATTTGCTGCTTAAGTTGCTTTTGCTCTGCTACCAGGGACATAAATCAGCTGCTAATTGCATTCCCAGTTTGAGGTGCTGTGAGCATTCATATGTTTAATCTGTCCTGGGTGCTTTTAGAAACAATTGCACGAAGGTGAGGATGTGAGTTGCACAGAATTTTCTTGCTCCTGTTAATATCTTCCCTTTCACAGAACAAGGCTGTGTGAAAATCTGTGGGTTTGTGGGTTTTTTTCTGCTCGGTGACAAAAAGAAAAATTTGGAATGAAGAAAAATGGATATCTGAGTTTTAAAATAACATTTTGTTTGCATTCTTCGGATGACTCTCTCTTTCAGAACATAACTTCATCATGAAACCACTTCAGGATATCTGGGAAACAACTAAGCACATCAGAAAATATTTTACCAGTAACCTGCTGAATTAGAATAGTTGCTGCAAAATGGAATTTTATTGCCTCCCCCACCCTCTCTGAGTGGAATAACCCATCTGCCTAAGGAATGTAGCCCATCCCAGGCTGTGAGCTCCTTAAAGGATTGCGTCGTAGAAGAGAAAACACGGATTTGATTAGATTGAGAGTGAGACCTCAGAGCCCTGTGCCACCACCACTGCCTGCCCTGGCCCCTGGGAAGAGGGGACAGGGAGCTGGGACAAAACAGGATAGGCTTTCTCCTTGGGGATGGTGTGTCTGCCTGCTGTCATCCCCACGGGGCTGACAGGACCCCTCTGTCACTCTGATGGCTGCTGGGAGGGGGCACGAGCAGGCACCCAGAGGGGGGACTTGGGTGTAGACAAGGTGGGAGAGGGGGAAAGGTGAGGGAAAGGAGGACTGTAAGTCTGGAGATTAAACTAAATTAAAAGGAAGGACAGGGAGATTGGAAAAGATACCTTCTTGTACCCATCTTGAGGTGCTGGGGGAGCCAAGCTAATAGAGGACAGGAGAGGGTGCACACTGTCCAGGAGAGTTTGGATACCATTAGCACTGTCACATAGACAGTTTAAAATGAGCGTTCTGTTGGGAAGAAAGAGTTAAAACAGTTTTGAGCCATGCAAGGCTCTCCATCTCAAACCATGGCTGTTGAAGACCAGCAGCTGAGGATTATGAAGATAAGAGCAAGGGTAACTCAAGAAGGAGCTGGTGGAGGATCAGACCACAGAGCAATAATGACAACTTCTCACAAGGTAAAAAAGCAGGACATAATCCCTGGGCCAAGGAGTGTGGAAATTATCCCAGCGCTTTTGCCCGGACAGAGACCATCATCAGTGTCCTTTCCACCCTCAAGCTGTGAGTGTTAGCTGTTGGGGCAGTGCTGGAGCCAGGAGAAGCCCCTTTGTGCCTGGGCTCGGCGCAGGGGCCGTGGTGGAGGCAGAGGCTCCCCTGGCACTGGGAAGCAGCTCCCGCCGGCGCTCCACGGTCACTGCCCGCGGTGCAGGCAGCTGCGACCCGGCAGTGGCTCACATGCCCACGTGCTCCTCGGCTGTTCCAGGTCAGGGCTGTCTCCTCTCATTTCAGCTGCTTCACTGCACATCAGGCACACTGAAGAGCCAGCAAAGGATGGGGTAATCCAGGCTCACCTACCAGCTTCCCGCCTCAAACGCTCTCACGCGTCCTCAGCCATCACTTCTGTAAAGTGTCTGCCCAAGGGGTCCTGCTGGCCAGCAGGTCCTCCAGGTGGGCAGTGATGAGCTCAGGGCGTGCTTCAGGCCTGTCTTGTAAGCAGGAGGTGATTACAAAAGAGTGGAGCCCCGGACATGGTTGTTCCAGGGCAAAGAGACCTTTGTGTTTGTGCTGTTTCTTCCAGAAGTGCCAGTGCTGCAGGTGTGCCACCGTAGCCTTTCCAGCTCACCCTGTCCTTACTCCTTGAGCTGCACCCTGTCTTCACCTCTTGCAAGACAATTTTTAACTCTGTAGGCAACCTGACATCACTGTAAAGATTTGTGCAAGGAGTCCCGTGGCTTAGATAGACCTGCAAAAATGATGGATTGTGTTCACCCAGTCTATTTCAGGATCTGATTTCTCCTGTTAAAAGCTAAGGAGTTATGTGGACATTCACATGGCTCAGCAAGAGAAACCTGTCAGGCTTCTTTCAGGATGTGGACTGACTTTCCCACACCTTTCAGACACAACATTAAAGACTCCATTATGGAAAGCTTGGAAAATGGCTCTGAGCAGAGGCCAGGTCTCCCACAGTTGCAGTAAGGTGGAATTGTTTGCCATTTCCCCAGAATCTGATAAGTTTGTGATTTTTGATAGCACCTGGAAAGTAGAGGAAAGCCAGAGTCAGGCCTGTGCTCACAGGCAAAGGAAGAAACAACAGAGCTGAACTATTAGGCAGTTCAAGGATGGAGAAGGGATGAGTGGAATAAGCTGCCCTCTGCTGCAGGCTGGCATGCTCACACGTGCTGTTCCATCTCCTAACTCCTGGGTGCTTGGCCCCCTGGTTTTCTCACCTGGAGAGACAAGACCAAAGGGAGTAAGGCTTTCTAGGATGCAGAATGCTGTATCCATGCTATATCCAGAAATACATGTAGTGTAGGTGAGTCAGGGGTCATGGTAAATGCTGGAAGGGGCAATGTGTTTGGGAAGGAGCTGGAAAGGCTAGAACTGTGCACATAGCTGGGATGCTTTGATCCAGGTCCTTAGTGGAACAGCTCTCAGGGACCGTCACACAAAATAGCACAGAACACAGATGCCTATCGAGAGTCTTTTCCAGCAATCCCTTTATGGAAAGGCTAAAACCATAAAATACTTCCTGGTGACTGTGATCTTGCAGCAAGGATTTGCTCTACTATGCTTTTTTTGTCTTCACAAAAGGCTTCCTTGGCAAAAGGGATCTGCCAGCTGGCCAGATCCAGCCAAGGGGCTAACAAAAGTATTCAGCTCTACACAGTTGCACCAGCAAAATTGTCTATTCAAAAAAAAGTCACAGTTTTGACTCTGTTTTTTCATCGGGGTTTATTACTCTAGGACCACTGCCAATACAATTTTTTTTTTTTTTTTTTTAGCTAAAATGAAAAAAGAAATCCTAACATGTCAGAGCCATACACTTTGAAAGCATCCCTCGTCCTGGCTGGTACCACTGCTGATTCCCCTCTCCACTCCTTTTGATCCAAGTGGTCAACACCTTCTCAGTGCCGCTTTCTCATGGAGAGAAATGTTGGCTTACCCATTTCATTGAATTCCTATTTTTAAATGATGAAAAAATTTTAATTCTGGATGGCTCTAACAACATCTCTGCCTTCCCTTTCTCCTTCTCTTTTTAAACCACCTCTAAACCTCGGGGATGGAACTGGCTGACAGGATTCCTTTAATTATCCTCGCTCCCACCCCTCATCTCTTCCACGGTGCCTTCAAGGGACACCACTGTGAAAGGTGCTATACCCACAACCACTTCATCCAAATTTGAAGCAGAGAACAAAAACAAAATGTCAGAAAAGCCACCCTTAAAGAAATCAATAACAAATACAACCAGGCACATTCCATACGCCCCATTAGTCAGTAGTGCTCAGATACCATGGTGATGAGCTTCCCTATAAATATTTCCACAGCAGCAAAACTGTCTTAAAGGGACCACAGGGCTGCTCACGTGCACCTGGACAGAGCCCTTCTCCAGAGGCACCCTTGTCCTATGCAGACACCCTTGTCCTGCATGGCTGACACCTGAGCTGTGTGTCTAAGGAGGAAACCAGCACCATCTGCTTTTCTTTTTCCTGCCACAAGCACAGAGAGCAGCACAGCCCTGCTGTTACACCCATCATTCTGGAATTCAACCCCAGCACGTTGCTGTGGATGAGGGTGGTTACACTTCACTGCTCAGCAGCCCCTGGAAGAAAAGAAAAGCCAAGGAGCCGGGTGAGCTCAGCATCCCTAAGCTGCACAACCAGCCTGAGCCTTCACGCAGCACAACCACGGACAGCAAGTTGAAGGTATGGCTTGTATGGAGCCAGACTTTACCCTCCCAGAGGCAAATGTTTGTGGAGCAGAATAACACACCTGACCGGGCTGTTTGGCGTTTGGGAGCTCCTGTTCACAGGTCCTCCAGAACAAGAAAGAGCAGAGCAAGAGCGACAGGGAGGGGAGGGAAAAGAAACACGTGCTCAGATGTTTAGGTTGCAGCAGCCAGCCTCTGCCCACGCTGCAGGAGAGCTTTGAGTTTCTTGCCCTTGATGTAACCACCACCAGAAGTTTGTTTTCACAAAACCTCCTGGTATTGAGAGCTACAACTCGCACCTCAGTACCTCATCTGAGAGAAATGAGTAGCCCTGTTATTAAGCTGTGGGCAGCATCACCTGGAGGGTGATTCTTCACACACCTGCCCCTGCTCACAAATAGATGGGAAGCTTTGTTCTGCAAAATAATTTTCAAAGGACAGCAGTTCCAGAGGAATATTGGGCATAAAAACAGACAGAAATGATCCTGTGAAAAAAAAGCTGACCTAGCCCTGACGCTGAGGGCCCAGGGCATGGTTGCTCTGAGTGCCTGTATGGAGCTAGAAACCACTTGGAGCTGCTACCTTACACATGTTCCCACTAGAAAGGCCAGTAGCAGGAAGAAAAAAGAAAATCTACTTTCCTGTAACTTAAGTGCACCCCTTGTAGCAAGAGTTGAGAAGAGGTGGGAAAGTAAATTGATTGAGCCTGTGCCCTCTTTAGGCCCCCTCCCATTTCAGCTGTAGCTAGTCAAAAGACAAGGTAGAGCAGGGCAATGCAAAGGGTATGTAAACTTATTATTTGGTGTCCATGCTGAGCTTTCTTGGTTCTACAAGAGCACGTGGCGGGGTGAGGACCAAACTGTTTTGGTAAAAGCATGACACTAACTGGCTGGCCTGACTGCAGGGTGGAAGGAGATGAAAAAACTACAGCCCTAACCAAGAAACTGATGCTCACTCACTCCATTGCTGCAGGCAAGTCTTTTCCCTCTCCTCCCTTCTCCCCCACTGCATCTTGCACTCTTTCTGGCTTTCCAGCCAGAACAGCACAGTAGTTCCTGACCACCTCCTGGATGTATTTTGTTTCCCTTAATTACCCTTCTAAAATTATATCTGGAGGTCCTCAGTAAATGTTGGCTGGCTGAGTGTGCAGGCAGTATGGAAACACAGTGCAAACCCTCAGGCACTGGGGTATGTTGTTGAGTTTCTTGTCTGCCCTATTTACGTGGAGGCTAATCAGCTCTCCGTGGAGTTTCTGTTTGATCCCCTGGCCTGTCTCAAGGGAAGCACAACACTAACTGACAAAATATGTATATTTTGGCTTTCAAAGACTATTACACTTCGCAACTGTCATCCAGACCTTGAGCTTTGTGGTTGCCTGGGAAACATCATGGGATATAACCTGATCACAGCTGTGAACCGCATCCCTTCCTCTCCTGGTGCGAAACCCGCGCCTCTAGAAATGCCCGCCCTTGGATAGGGGGGCTCTCACCTTTGGAAAGCAGGGGCTTGAAAATTTGTAGTCCGGCAGTTATTTCCTTCTGAAATGGAACCATCTGGGAGGTCTTGCTCTTTGGGCTCAAAGCACATGTGAGGCAGCAGCTCAGCAGCAGAGGGTTTTGTTGCGCTCTGATAATATCGGTGTCTGCTGGAGCAACCACAGTTCTGTTCAGATAATGTGGGATAGAGTCAGTGGGGGTTTTGTACAGTGTCAGCCCGGGGTTTGAAATAGTTGGTCTCTCCAGAGCTATAAGCTCAGGGCATTGCAAGCTGGAGTCAATGCTGGGGCTTCAGATAAGGTAGATGGTGCGTCCTGTGTATGTATCTCCACAAGAAGGGGTGTGCTGAGTTGTCCCAGAGGTTGTCAGGGATCATGTGCATCTTGCAGTTAGGGAACCTGATGCTGTTGTTCTCATCAGAAACGTTTCTATTCTCGCCTTTTATGTTATGTTGTGTGTTGTCAGGTGGAGGTGGGACGTCAGAGAACCTTTCTCTCTAAGCCAAGCCAGTAGGAAAGGCAAAACTTCATGCTGCCTTGTAAGAGGTAATAGCACCAGGCATCTCTGCCTGTTTCTCCGTCCCTTGAAGAGGTGCAGCATCCCTGGACACAGATGATGGCGAGCTGTGGGTTGGGATCGGGCTGAGGGGGAACCTGACAGCCCTGGGGCTGGGAAGGACACAGGCTGTAGCTGTGGGGAGGGAGAAGGGGGAACGGGCACGTGGCCCCAGGGAAGCCTGATGTGTGTCTTCCCTTTCTGGTGTGGCAGAATGGCACTTTAAAGACGTGAGATGCAGCTCTTTTTGCTGACACTCAAAGAGCCAGTTGACAAGCTGCTGTCAGGGAAATGTTGTCTAACTTCCTTTCCCCCAATAATTTCCCTGGTAAAACTGCAGTGCAGTGGAATCAAATGGTGACAGGAACCGATGGGGGAATAGATGTGTTTTCTTTCTTCCTTTTTTTTTTTTTTTTTTCCAAGTGTGCATCTGTATTGGGAGCCATGTGCACGTCGGTAAATCTCACCAGTTCAAATAAATGTTTTTAGTGTTCAAATTCAAACTTTAGTTCTTCCCCCTTTGCTGAAGAAATAACAAAGCCTTGAAGATGCTCCCAGCTTGCATGGGATTAAAAAGACATCTTGGCTGAAGTGGAAAACAGCATCTCATGTTTTCCTTTGGGTTACATGTGCAGAAAGACCCTGTGCTGCTCTTTTAGCTGGTGCTGGGAAAAGTCCTCTCTGATGAGGAAAGGTAAACTGTAGATGGAGGCAGTGGAGCAGGAGGGAGAAGAGGGCTAGGATTGTAAAACTGCCTCACAGGCCCTGAATCGTGCCAGAGTAACCTGGAGCAGTGCTGTGAGTGGAACTGGCAATGCTGGAGAGCTCTGGTTCACTTGGGCATGAGAGTGAAGTCTGGCCCTTGATGGACGTAATTACCACTGAAATCTCCTGGGAAGCTGTTTGCCCCAGACATTTCCCCTGGGTGTTTGGCTGTGGTTTGTTGGTGGTTCCCCTCCTCATTTCCATAAAAAGGAGAGGATTTCCTGGGTGCACAGGGAGTGGGAAGTGGCAAGAAGGCTGCAGCTTCCCTTTATCACCTGATGCTGGAGTAGATGTGTGGCTGCAGGGCTCTTCCTCTCATGCAGTACTTGCACAGTCCCTCCTCTCTGAGGAAAGTTTCCATGACCGGATTTTGATTAAAATTTTTACTCTAAGAGCCCATCTTTGTCAGGCTTCAGTAGGGGCGTTTAGAAAAGGCTTTCTCTGCTTCTCAGTCTTCAGCCTAAGCTCAGCAGAGCGGAGGAAGACCTGCTTGTGTCCCTCAGAGCCGTAGCTGTGACAGGCTGGTCAGTCCTCTCTTAGCATTCAAAGCAGAGTGGTTTACGGTTAGGACGGATGTAAATTGTTTTAAGGCAAATCCTCGGGGTTTCATTTTGCTTTCCAAAATGTAACAGCTGCTCAGGCAACATTTGCTCAAGAGCTGAAAGCCCTTCAAGGGTTTGTCCATGAGTTCTGGCTTGGGTCATTAGGATTAATCTAAGCAATTGCCTCGCCCTTTCCTTCAAAGGGTTTAGGCCCATTTCGCTCAGTGATGAATTTGGCCCCAGAATTTAAGTATCTTCTTCTTTTGTACTTTCCATCAAAAAAAAAAAAAAAAAAATCAGATATCCTTTGGTAGAAGGGCACCAGACTTTCTGCATAGGGACTTAAAATACATTAAACACTGCTTTTTGCCTTGATTTTTTTTTAAATAAGCTACATCAAATTCCTTATCACTGAGTCCTTAGGAACTGCCTTAGCACAGTGGAAGAATTGATTGCATAAATGCCAGCTGTAACTCTCTTATTTTTGGTAACAAGGCATTACTAAGGGCAGAAAGGCAGATTAATTCAGTGCCACGCTCCAATGAGACCAGTGTCCTTTTGTCTGGGGCTGGCTTAGGAACCCTCTGCTACCTGGTTTTTGCTTTCAGCCACGTATGTGGGGACTGGGACTGTAGTAGTGGTTCAAAACACACATCTGTATTGCAGCAAGAAGTCATGAAGGGTGTGCACATATAGGTTAATTGTCAAGGGAAACAGACTTCAAGTACCATCAGGCTGTTTTCAAATGTAATTGTGACATCTAAGAGGATGATCTTTGAGAGATCAGAGAGTGGAAATTATTCTCTTGCTTTGCACATCTGAGTGCAGTTTGGCTACAGTCAAATTAGCTGTTTCAGCCTACACTGTCAGTTTGCTCTTATCTCTTCTTCCTCTTGTTGTATTATTAATAATAATGAAAAAAAGTTAAAGACGGCAGTAAAGCCCTATCTGCGTGGGGCAGGTCTGCAGCCAGCGATTGCCTGTAAGTAACTGTGGATGGTGACCAGCGTTTGAGTGCCCCTCAAAGGGCTGTGCCAGCCCTGGGGATGGCAGGAAGCTCTTTGCCACGCTGCCTGCGGGCGTTTAAAAGGCAGGACTGCTGGATCTGAGCTCAGTCGCTTGTTTCATCTTCCCTGCCTCTCTCCCCTCGCACAGCTGCATTTCCTAATGAAGCTGGCAGCGTTAGAAAGTCACTCGAAGTAACCCAGCTGCCTCCGTGGGTTCACGGGGAGAACGACTTTGTAGCTGTTCTCAGTCAGTCCATTAATTGCACATAATAAGGCATTTAGTGACAGAAGGATGGTTGATGAGCCTTAGCTGAAATAACAAGGGCCTGCCAAGAGCTGCGTTCCCTTTGTCAGGGAGGATTGTGGAGGGTCCTAGCGCTGAAGTGCGGAGTTGGAGTCGTGCAGGGATAAGAGTTGCGCTCCCTGATTTGGAGGGCTCACAGCTGGCCGAGCACTGAGCAGGGAAGCACAGCCCTGCATGCTGAAGGACTAGCGTGGCTGATCCACTCCAGGGAGAGCAGGTCCCTGCATTTCCAGCAGTTTGCCTGCTGAAAGTCATGGGGTGCTGCCCCACTGCCAGAGGGGCAGCTGGTGGCTGCTGGCTGCACCACCGAGCATCTGATGAGAGATGATTTGTTCAAAAAGGGCTGGATGTGGGACCTCCATCCCTGTGTGAAAGAACAGGGCGGGTTGCATGGAAAACCGTCATGGATTGGGAAACTTGGGCTCTCTAGTTACCATGCTGGTCCTCTTGGTTTTGTTGGGAAAACGAGTAGTGGGGCTGAGGTTGGTGCTGGCCCCAGCCATCTGGCACACTCTTTGTGGGCTGCCAGTGGCCCAGAGAGGAGGAGGAGGATGACAGCGTGGTGGGGTGATTGCACGTGGCAGCTGTCTCTGCGGGGAGTGTGAAGGGTGTCCTTGCAATACAGACAGGTTTGCATGGGCCAGTTTTTTCCCTCATCACTAAAGCAGCTGTTCTGCAGCAGCAACACCTCACCATCGTCAGCCCCTGGTGTCATGGGGCTCCCCACCCCTCATTCCCAGCTCGTCTCTGTGGGGAAGCAGGTCAAAGAGCTCCCACAGCAGAGCCGTGCGGCTCCTGCCAGTCTCAGCAGGGAAACAGATAATGACAGTATCCATGCCGGGACTGGAACTGGCCCGTGGAGGTAACGAGGAGCCCAGAGCGGTCCCCCACAGCTGGGGAGCGGGCTGTGCGTGTCTGTGCACACACACTGCAGCTGCAGCTCCTGTCTTGCCCTCACCCCAGGGTGAGGGTCACCCTGCAAGGAAAGGTGTGTTTCTCCCCGAAATAGCCAACCAGACTTGGCAGTGGGCACGTGCAGGTGGCCCCTCGAGGTCCACAGCTGGAGCATCTGCCTCGGTTTTGGTCTCTGCAGCCACCTGACTGGTTGGCACATCCCTCACCCGTGAAAAGGTCTGTGCTAGCAGTTGGCAGGAGGCGTTTCTTTGTCTGAATGAACACTTGGGAATGTCAACATTTCTCCAGGCTAGTTTACCGTTCTCCTTACCTGTTTATTTTGTTTCAACATCTCAGTCCTGTGCAGCGCTACTTCTTCTAGAGGGTCTGGATGTTTCACAAGGGGTTGTAAATGTTACCCCTGCACGGAGAAGCAGAGGTACAGCACAAATGAGCGCAGGTTTGAGCACAGGCTTTCCAGCCCTGAACTCTCACTCAAGGGCCAGAAGGTACAGGAGGCAGGTCTGGCACAGGAACCTGCCTGCCTCTGGGAGGGAGGGCAGGCAGCATGCAGCTGAACAGCAGTGCGAAGAAAGGGAGGGAACAACAGTTTTCCAGGTCAGACTACGGAGGGGGATTGTGGCTTGTATGAAATGTCCTGGGAAATGCGGAGGATTGGCAGCTCTGCTGGCAATGAGACCTGCGTGGATCTTTCCTGCACCCCTTGACCATGGCTGGAGGGGTCGTCACCCGTCCCTCTGCTCAGACGGGCACGTTCTGGGCAGACTGGGGGAGCTGTCCCATGAGCTGAGTGATGCCATCCACTCTGAGGAGTGGTTACTGCTGCCACCTTTATCACTATTTTTAATTAACACCCTGTCATGACTTGGCAGTGTTCTCACCTGCCCCCTGCCTCAGGATGTCTGGCCAAGGGCTGGTTCCCTTCCCCCCCAGGGCACTCCTGACAGCGAGCCCAGGGCTCAGAGGCAGACAGCTCCTCGGTGACACAATATCAAAGCACACTGTGAAACAGCTGCTCCTTCCCCTGCTTGCTCCAGTGCTGTCCTTGTCCTCTCCTGTGTCCCTCCAAGGAGAGAGGCAAGGACCTGGGCACAGCTGGCACATCCCGCTGCTGGCAGCAAGCCTGGTGCTGATGTTTTGGGCAGCCCTGCTTTGCTGTTGTGCCTTGTTTGTTATAAAAGTGAAGCAGAGAAGACATGGACTGATGTCAGATCCTGATCACCCACCCACAGCTTTTATTTTTTGCTCTACTTGTCTCCATCTGGGAGGAGAGCTGAAAAGCTCTCTTTCTCTCTCTCTCCCTAAAGGCTTCAGCCTCCCTCTTCTACTCACCTACTCTAGACAGCCTTTCTTTCATAGGGTTTTTGAGGTTTTGCCTTGAGCTTTTCAAAACCTGGAGGCCTGAGGCATACACTGCTCATAAGAGTGAGAAACTCTGTGGCCAGAACCCATGAGTTTCATTTGCTTTTCAACAGGGAAACATGTCTGCAATTCCCCACATCACAAGGCCTGGGTAGGTCTTAGCAGATGTTTGATAGGTCACAGGGAAGTGGAATGTATCTACTCACAGAAAATTGTGAGTTCAGGTGGCAAATTATTTTGGTTCCTCCCAAAACAAAGAGTTGCAGTTGGTTTGAGGATATCTGTTGTTTTGGGGGGCTTTGTTGGGAAGTTTGGGTGAAAGAGGAACATTTGCCACATTTCTGCAGGCTGGATTTGGAGGGAAAGGTCTTGACCCCACTTACAAAAGGGGGGAGAATAGAAGCAGGCTTCTCCTCTTGTCACACTTGACCTCCTTGACATCCTGCCTTGTCCAGATGTAGCAGGCATAGGGTGCCTTTGCAGACATGCAGTGGGAGGCTTTGGCTCAGGAGGCAGCAATCCAGCTGGGTTTCTGGGCACGTGCTGCCATCCTGGCTCCCTCACCCCTGCCCAGTAGAGGAAGAACTCCCCCAAACACAGCAGTGGCTGAGCGAAGCTCTTGATCTCCAAGCTTGCACCACGCACCTCCTGAAAGGGAGACCAGACACGACTCTGAGTCACAACCACACGCGTATCTTTACAAAAACCAAAGCAGCATCCTGCCTTGGAAACCCCCCCCAGAAGGGCTCTGCCATTCCTGCCCCCAGCAGCAGAGACTGCTGAGCAAATGGCCGCCCCTGGGCATGCTCAAGCAACCTCCTGGCTCTCCCTCACCACCCCACCTCCTGCGTGCCCTCCTCCTGTGAGCATCCCTGCCCTCAGTTTGCTGGGGCGATGTGCCCTGCCATGCTGCTTTGTGCTGCTCTGAAGTCTGAGATGAAAAAGAGCAGTAAACACTTAGGAAATCCAGATCTCGATGCCTGTGTCTGAAGCTGAGAGGTTCTTGGTGAGAGGCCCCTCACTGCAGGACAGGTCCATTATGGAGAGCTGGTTCATGGACAGGGATCGCCGGAGCGAACTGCTCCAGGAAACAGCCTTAATTCGGTAAGTAGCTCTTACCTCCCGATCAATGCCAGACCTCTGCCCTCTCCCAGCCCTGTTGCTGGAAATGCCATTACTATGGAAGAAGGCAACACCGACTCTGATAGCTCTGACCTGAGCCAAGGAGCATGAAAGGGCAAGTGAGTCTCTGGGCTTGTGGTGTCCACGCAGTCCTGGTGGCACCGAGCCACTCCTCTGGGCAGGTCTGGGGGTGCTCCCGTTAACACCAGAGTCAGACACTGCTGACCAAGGCCTTCCTCTCAGCTGCTTATTGTACTGCCAGACCCCAAGTGTTGCAGCTGGGTATTTCAGTGCCAAACGTCTGCCCCAGACTGATTTATTTTTTCCTTTAAGCAGAAGCTTCAGCAATAATTGGATCTGCTGCTTCTCAGAGTGAGACTGAGGAGAAGTGTGTCCATAAATAAATCTTACTATGCTTGAGAAATGCAACATCTCCAGCCCCAGTGGACACCTGCAGTTTGCCCTGCATGTTCTTCCCACATGGAGTCATGAAGCAATGCCCAGCTGGCTGCCCCTGTTCTATATGCTGCATGCTCCTCGTGTTTTGAATACTGTGGGATGCTGGGGTCTCCTCTGGAGGGGTACTGAGCTGTCTGAGCACATCAAGTGTTATCAAGGTAACAAAACTCATTACCTCTGCGTTTTATATCACCAAGACTAGTAGATACCTCTGTGTCTCAGTCGCACCCCTCTTTGCCTCTGCTCTATCTTACAGGGGTGCAGTGAAAAATCAGCTGATTTTGATATATGAGGTGAACCCTGGTGCTCTAAGTATGACCTCAGGAGAACAGCCCATGAAGACAGCATTACGTCTTTGGGAAGACTACTGGGCAGCCTGCAGATGGCAAGGGATACAACCTCACTCTGACCAGCAAGGTTAAACCCAGGTTATACCTGTGCTTGTCAGTCCCATGAAGCCCAGCACTAAGGCAGGAAACCAGGAGGGAAGAGCATGATATTGAATCTTTTTTTCCACCTTCAGCTTCAGTTGTTATTCTTCTAGTGAGCGAGGGGAATTCAAGCTATTTGTTCCTGGCTGTCAGACCTTAGCTTCTGGGCTGTTGCCTCTTATTTGTTTTTAGTTGCCTGGCTCCTCACAGTGATCTATTCCTTCCTGCCTGTTTCAGTATTCCACCCTATGGGCAACGATTTCCCCTTTGTCACCAAAAATATCACATTATCATGCACCTGCTTCTTCTGCGCTAAGTCTGTTTAAAAAACACATGAAACAAGATAACCAGCAGACTGAAAGCAGTCCTCCTTTGAACACTGCCCACTACCAGTTCCCTTCTAGTCAGGTTGCTACTCATCTTCCAGTGCTTGCACTAATCCTCAGCTTTGCTGGCTTAACTGTTAATTTTCCGCTAGCAGACGTTTTCTGTGAAGTCCAGACAGATGAGATCTACTGCCATGCCTTTGTCTAGGGATGTATTTCACCAAAGCAGTACCATCTGTGCAGAACATGACTTACCTGTTGTAAAACCCTCCTTGTCTCTGATTTTTATTTACCTTTGCCTTCCATCTAGGCCTTCCCTTCTCCTGAGGTATGCAAAGCTTTGTGTCCTGCCTGCGTGCACAGGTCTGCACATCCATCGTATGCTGTTCTTCAGTTTTCCAGCGCCACATCTCTTCTTCCTCTCCTGCTTGCTAGAACCCTTAGAGGCTTCTGCTCCCAGCCCCTTGCTTTATTCTGATAGCTCCCTCTCAGTTTAGATCTGGAGCTTTTCTGGCTGTCTCCTTCACCCAGCTAAGCACAGCAGCCTCTCACTGGAAATGTCCATATCCAAGTTCTCTTCCCTATCAAACTTTGCACCTTTCCTCTTTTATTCCCTATCCTCCTCCTCCCTGAGAACTCAACCTGGTACTTCTTTCCTTTAAGGTCAACTCTCAACTTTCTTTTGATAAACAAAATAATTCGAGTGCCTTATGTGTCTGCTGGAAAGCTTTAAGGGGTTTCCCCCTGGAACACTGAGATCATTTGGCTCCTTTCTATATCCTCTTCTTCCAGCAATACTTTCAGAGTGTTGTTACCACACCAGAGAGCTGGGATTCATCTTGCTAACATGCATCAAAGGTGCATATGACTTGCTTACTCATTATTCACTGGGCTTATGTCCATTACCACCCTCTTGCCACAGCTTTATGCTGTTAGTTCATATGCTGTCATGAGCTCCAAAACCCCTTGCAGAGCCTCTGCTTTCCAGACATGGCATCTTAGGAGCCTGCCTGGCATTTCTTATTCCAGGAACCACTTTTTGTAGTAAAATGCCATTTAAGTGGGCTTTGCTTGCTGAACTGTAGAGATTGCTTTGCATGGTTGCCCTGTGCTCCTCATTATTCATCACTTTGAATCTCTTTGTCATTTATGCACTGGAGCAGCACTGAGATTTGCATCTGCTTCCCAGTGATGAAAATACTGGGAAGTGTCAGGCCTCAAGCAGCTCCCTGAAGAACCCTGCTAGGAACACTCCCATCTGAAGATGATTCACCATTGACAATGACTGGTTGAGATCTGTCAGCCAGCTCTTAATCTAGCTAACCTGTGGTTTATTGGTATTACACACTGCTGATTTTTTAATCAGAGTGTTGTACAGTCAAATGTCAATTGTCTTACAACAGTCCTCCCTAAAGCTGACTTGGAGCCAGCCTTGGAGTCAAGTGGTAGGTGTGACATGTGTCAAGTAATTGTGTCGTCTCAGCCCACAAAACTAGCGGAGCCAGTTAAATATATTGCTATCACTCTGCCATAACTTGAGACCCACCAGTAAACTCTGGGGAACTTCATTCCAGTCTCACTGGGCTTATTGGTGCCTCGCTGTGAGCCCCCCACCTCCACTGGAGCAGAAGGAGCTTTGCTGCAGCTTTCTTCCACACAGCATTAGTCTGGGGCCCTCTTCAGTCAGGGAGTGCGCCTGATGCTCAGGACTGGGCAGCCCCCGAGCAAAAGGGGATGTGCAGCATATGGTCCTCAGTATCCTCTGTCTCCAAAGGCAGTTGAACGTGTGATTATTCATCAAATCCCTCTGCTCCTTCTGGTGTGCACGGGGTGGAAACCTGGTCTCCGGTGGAGCAGAGAGGATGCTGAAGACCATCCTCAGTCCTGCAGAAGGTGTTCGCTCATCCTGGACCTAAACCTGAGACTGATGGGCCCAACCAAACATTTTCCCTCTGAAAAGACCAGTGATGCCATGCGCTTCCATGGCCCTTGGTGGAGGCTGGAGAGACCATGTTCTGGGGGCTCTGGAGGTGCAGGGGGGACAGGGGACAGGCAGGCTCTGGGGGTCCCCTCCTTGCACTGCCATGGGACTTGTAACTGTGGTGCACTTGGTTGAAGTCAGCTGGCAATCGCATACAGTGATAAATAGTAAGAGACAGGAGTTCGTCACAAACAAATGAGCCTCAGCTAACCTCATTTCCTCTTTTGACAGGATAACAAGCTTAGAGGATAAATTCTCCCCTGCCAGAATTTGTTTCTCTGCTGCCAGCCACCTCAGCAATTAGCAAAACCCCGTCCTTTGCTCACTTCCAGGCTGCTGAAAGCAAAGGCAGGTTCAGACCACCCTCCTCAATCCTCCTTGGATTCAGTCTCACAAGCCTTTTTTTCCTGCAGGCTGGTGCACTTGTTTCCAAACCTCCCACCTCTGGATATGCTTGAGCCTCCCCACCACCCACAGCTGGCAGGTGCATCAGGCTCCCACGCTGTCAGGAACTTTTTTTTTATCCCGTCTGGACTGGGCTGGATGGGCAGACTTACACCAGCTTAGCCTGAAGTGTGAAATATCTTGGAATTCTCTCAGGGCACTGTAGGCTAAGGTGAGGATGCTGAGGAGAGTGGCTGTGCCAGGGAACGGACTGCCCAAACCTTGCTCAGGGAAGGCTGCAGCAAAGAGGAGAGCAGGTGGGCACACTCCTAGCCTGGGTGGCAATGAGCTGCTCTGGCTGTGGCTCGCCCTTGTGTTTCTCCTTGTGGCCCCTCGGTGATGCCCCTGCAAGGTTGCTTCATCCCTTAGCTGTGGCCTCACCTTTTTGCTACGTGTTCCTGCTACAGCTCATCCAAGGGGACAGCCCAAAGTCCCTCCAGCCTGTCCAGCAGTGTTATTTGAAGGCCTTTCCAGTAGCCAGGACTGCCTGTGCCAGCTTAAGAGCACTAACAGGGAGCAGACCCAGTGGGACCCCATGGCAGAACTGCTGCCTGCTGGTGTGGGAAAAACCAGCTATGTACATCAGCAGCAGGGAGGCTTGTTCTTATGAACACCTGCCAGGTGTCTGAAGAAACTGTTCCCAGGCAGCTCAGAACATTAGTAAGTAAACTGGCAAGAGAATGAGGGTGCTTGGGATTTTCCTTTGTCTGTCGGGTGTCACTTAATTTTGAGACAGCTTGTCGATGTTGGACACTTTGGAAATGTCTTTCCTACCCCTCTGGAAGCCATAAAGGCTCTCAGTTATGTGCTGTGCTTCTTGTTAAAGTGACTTTCTCTCAGCAGAACCTAGGAGGCTACCAAGAGCCCAGAAATGCCCAGAAATATGTAACCTACTTAGCAAGAGAGGCCAGGTTCGTAGAAATCTGGGAAGAACTCCCAGTGGTTAAGGGGTTTGGTATGCTCTGCCTGTCACTCAGAGCTTTTTGGAGTGCGCTGGATGTCCAGCACCTCTAAAAAATGCAGCTGTGAGGTGCAGAGCAGCAGGTACAACAGTGCTTTGCTCCAATAACACGCTGTGTAGCAAAAACCTGAAAGGACTTTCTCCCCAGGTTTCAAGCGCTGGGCTCATCTGAAGATGATGCTCATCTTCCTTGGTGGCCCTTTCCACAGTACCTTTGTGTACTGTGGCAAATAAGAGCCTGGCCCCTTACCTGCTCTTAGGCTTAACTACTGGGTAAGAGGACATATTCAAATAATTAAAAAGCGCTTTTCTCCATTCATTGTCATGGCGTCACATCCTCGCTGAGCACAATTCTGTCTGCAGTGCTAAACGGAGCCCTTTGCCAATCTCTCCCAATTGGTCAAGGGCTTGAAGAGTGAAATCAGCATCATTGAAAACGAAGCAAAACTCTGCCAGCACTGGGTTTTGTTACAATGTGAAATTCACCCACGGTTTGTTTGGAAGATTTGTTAAGGTTCGCAACCTGGGCCCCAATCCAAGCAGCGCTGGCAGGAAAAAAAATCCCCCCCCTTGCCACGGAGGCACCATTTACAGTGTGGTGGTCCCTCTGTGTAAAGAAAATAGCTGTCCGTGTCAGTGCAGGCTGACCTACTGCCTGCTTAGAGACTCGCACGGCCTGCCTGCCTTTCTCCTGAAGTGCTGAGCGCGTACAATCCCCGCTGACTTCTTTGTGGGCAAGCTGTGGGTTTGACAGGCTGGATCCACAGTTTGGGGGATTTTTTTTTTTTTTTTTATCCCGTCTGGTGACATCTGAAAAATGTCAGGTGAAAACACAGCTCAGTCTTAACCCTGCCTGCAGATTAGCATTTTAACCAAGTTCCCACCGTGCCGGGTGAACTGCACCAGGGCGCCTTTCCTTATAAGAAACTGCCGCTCGAGCGCAACTGTGATGCAAGAGCAGATCAATCTGCCCCTTTCGATTGCATTTGCTCAGAAGTTCTGGATTTGTCCTGAATACAGAATGCAAAACAAAGCTTGAGAGCCAGAAAACCTGTGTTGACTGAGAATAAGGTCTGTGCAAACCCCTGCCAAGCGATAAGGCAGCTCCCCCTGGCTCTGAGAACTGAGCCTCCTCCCCAGCGATGCTCAGGTGTGAGGTGGTGCTTCTGTGAAAACACCCAGTCCTGCAGCTCTGGGTTAAGTGGAGGCTCTCACAAAGTGCAGGCTGAGTGTCTTTTACCTGCAGTTTACCAGGGAGGCAAATCCACAATTTGCTCAAGAAAATATCTTTACAATTCAGCACATCTGTTATCAAATGTGTAACTAAAAGATGCTGGCGTGGAAGGTATCTGGGGTTTGCATATCTCGGTTGGGATCCTGGCTCCACAGAGACAATATAGTTTTCCCAAAGCTCCTTCCTGCTGTGTGTTTGTCTTGGGCTTAGATGGGTCGCTGGGGCTTCAGATTGCAAAAGTCAGATCGGATGCTGCTCTCTTTGTTTTCAGCAGCGGGGACAAACTTTGCCCTTTGCAGTGCCTGCCGAGCAGTGAGTAATGAGTGTCGGTGGGAATATCGGTTAGCTGTGAAAATAACCTGCACGACCTTGCTGGGGAGAATCCCTTCTGCCCTTGCAAGACAGAAGTGAGTCTCCATCTCTGTAGCGTGGAGTCACCTGCCTTCAGGGCATTTCACAGCGTGGGGAGATGGTGGGGGAGGCTCTTCCCTGCCTGCCTGCTCTGAGGGGGCAGAGCTGCAAGCTCTGGTGGGCTTGCTTGCTGCTCACATACAGCTATGAGTATGGGCATAAGACTCCGCAGCCTGTTAGCCACGCAAAGCTTTCCTTTAAACCAGATAAATTTCCCTGTACAGCTGGGAAAAAGTGTTGTGCTCTGCCCTGCTCTAACACTACCCGAGCTACCTGCTTTCAAACATGCCCCTAGCTGGTGCCTGTCTGTGGTGCTCCTTCTGCTCCCCTGCTCTGCTGAATGCTGCCCCTCTTCTGGCTTTGGTGATGCTGTCCCTTCTGCAGCAAATAGCCTCCTGTCACCCCTGCAAAAAGGAAACTCCTCAGCTTTTGGGAACAGGCTCTGCACGGTGGATCAGAGGGACTGGGGCAGCCCAGCTCCTGCCTCCACATTCCTGGGCATGCCGAGGGCTTTTTCCACAGGAGGAGTGGGGAGAGTCATAGGTGACTGGCACTGGAACGAGCAAAGCATTCCCTGGGAGAAGGAAAGGAATCAAGTGTATGCTCCCTGTGTGCTGCCACCACATCACCTCTGCTACCTCTCTGCCTCTTCCATCCTCTGCAGTCCCCTTCTGTTCACAGGACAGGTACTTCATCATATCTTCAGAGGCTCTTGGGAGGTTTCCATAGAAGGAGAGGGATTTGCACCTGGAGCCTGGGTTCTCATTCTGAGCTGCTCAAGGTCTTCCCACCGGCAGAGAAGGTAGGAGCTGTTTTCAGAGACTGGCTCCTGGGATTTAGCTTTAGGATTCCCTTCATGTGCCTGGCTTTCCCTGCCCATCTCCACAGGACAGTGTCACATTGTACCAGTAGCTAAGGCAAGGTCTGTGGTAACAGAGCTGGTGACCTCTCTTGTGGAGTCCCAGACACAGGGCTATCCAAAAGAAGCTAATGAGATAATCAGAGCTGACACAAGAACAAAATATTGCCCTCTAAAAGTCCTCCCTTTTTCATCTTCTTGCACATCTCAGTGCCTTTTTTGGTTTTCTTCCATCACACACTGCTTGTGCACAGCAGCCTGTATAGCTGAGTACACGCCTTCTGGTGTGGTTTATCCTCCTCTGTTCTTCTTGCTTAGCCCTCCCTCATTGAATCTGATTGAGTCTGAGGCCATTGATTTTAAATAAGGTCTTGGGGGAAGGTCTGACAGGTTTTGCTCTGGTTTTGTGCAGCAGGCTCTGAGTTCTGGTTGGGAGCCACTGAGCATTGGTGCTATATTAAATGATGGTCAGAGATAGCAATGCAGTCATCACTTAATACCCCAAATTGCTGCTTTTAAGTGGGCAGGGTTTGGCTTTTGGCCAGATCTCTGTGCTCCTGGCAGAATGATTCATTACCTTGTTCTGGCAAATGTATTTTCATCTGCTAGTTTAAATCTGATTTCTAGTACTCTGTGTGGTTCTCACAGCTGAGGAATTTCCTGCCCTTTATCCGCCTGTTTTCTTCCAATCTAGGCTAAAATCAATACACTTAAATAAATAAAGCCATTGGGCTTGCGAGTACCTCCTGCTGTGTCAGCAGCAGAAGTAAAGCTGGGTGACCAAAGATTAGTTAAGTCATTTTCTTCTTCTTTAAGTAAATTTGCTGTTGTTGAGGCAGGCCAGACCACAGCAGGGAGAGTTTACCAGCCGGCGGACACGAGAGCACGTCTCAGCTTCCCGCCAGTGGCAGCTGCCTCTGTGGGGAAGAGACCCTGCCCTGGCCTGTTGCCACCCCTACCCCTCAGGGTTTGCTTCGAGGATGGTTTTCTGGCATGAATGCTTTGGGGTGGGGATGTTCTGCCACCGAGTTCTAGAGGATGGAGGCCACGGGGGTAGCCCAGTCCTTACAGCACTTCCCAGGTGTGGCTTTCGCTTCTGCTCTGCCCTGACAGACATGACTTTCAGGTCTTCTTCTTCTGAGGGGGTCATACACCATGGCAGAGACTCCTTCCCCCAGCTCCTGTCAGGCCTGCAGAGGGGGGTGCTGGCAGGAACACCCTCCACCAGGGTTCATGCATCCATTTCTTCTGGGGCCAGGGGAGAAAGGGAAGGGTGACGTGAAATGAGGTGTCCTTTCACTAAGGCCATGAGTTACCCTGGAAGCACTGAGTTCAATGAGCAAAAAACAGATTTAGGATTTCCAGGCCAAGCCTTAGGGTTTCTGCATTCCCGCCCTCGTGCGTGGGGTGTGGAGAAACGGAGGGTCTTGTTGGTGAGCAATTAAGTACATTCCCTGCCCTGGATTCAGTGCACTGCCAGGTGCTGGGCAGAGAAGACCTCAGTGCAGGGGAAAACAGATCCTGTCCTGCCTCCCAGTTCCTCACAGAGCCCAGTAACTCAGCTTTGCATTCATGTGAAGAGTAGCAATTGTGCTCTCGGACCTCTGTCTGGTACCAGCTTTCAAATTACAGTGTAAACCCTGCTCCAAAGGTTTCCCCTTGACTCAGAGCTATCATTCAGAGATGTCTCTGTGCAGTAGCTGTGATAACACATTTAAGGATGGAAAGAAACTTCCTTTCTACCATTTCTCGTTCATGCTGGGTTTTGGGGGTTGGTGGGTTTGTTTTTTTTTTTTTTTAAAGGAAAATTAATTTGAACTAAATTGCAAATGTTAGTTATAAACACCAAACTTTTTTCTTAATGGAATCATAGAATAGTCTGCGTTGGAAGGGACCTTTAAAGGTCATCTACTCCAAACCCCCTGCCATGGGCAGGGGCATCTTCAACTTAAACAGGTTGCTCAGAGCCCCGTCCAGCCTGACCTTGAATGTTTCCAGAGATGAGGTATATAGCTCTCTGGGCAACATGTTCCGCTGTTTCACCGCCCTCGTTGTAAAAAAATTCTTCCTTATACCTCTTCTAAATTGACACTTCTTCAGTTTAAAACCCCTTGTCCCATCACAACAGGCCCTGTTAAAGTTTTGTCCCCATTTTTCTTGTAGGACCCCTTCAAGTACTGGAAGTCTGTAACAAGGTCTCTTCAGAGCTTTTCATCCTCCAGGCTGAACCACCCCAACTCTCTCAGTCTGTCTTCACAGAAGTATTCCACTCTTCTCATCATCTTTGTGGCCTCCTCTGGACTCATTCCAACAGAATCCAAGTCCTCCTTTTACTGGGGACCCCAGAGCTGGATGCAGTGCTCCAGGTGGGGTCTCACGAGAGTGGAGTAGAGGGGCAGAATCAATTCCCTCAACCTGCTGCCCACGTCTCTTTTGAGGCAGCCCAGGACACAACTGCCTTTCTGGGCTGCCAGTGCACATTGCTGGGTCATGTTCAGCCTCTCATTCACCAGTAGGGCTGATTTTGATCCTCATTCAAATCCTCATCCTGTGTTGATACTGGGGGATTGCCCTGGCCCAGATGCAGCACCTTGGTCTTGGCGGTGTTGAACATCACGATATTCCCATGGGCCCACTTCTGGAGCTTGTCCAGGTCCCTCTGGATGGCATCCCATCCTTCAGGTGTGTCAACTGCACCCCACAGCTTGACGTCACCTGCAAATTTGCTGAGGGTGCACTCAGACGCGTTTTCTCTGTCACTGATAAAGATATTAAACAGTACGTGTCCCAGCACGGACCCCTTAGGGACACCTCTTGTCACTGATGTCCACCTGGACTCTGAGCCACTGACCAGTACCCTCTGGATGTGATCTCCCCCTGCCATTTGCTGCTTAGTTTTGTGAGGAACAACTGTTTCATAAGAGTGCATCCCCCTTTCCCTTCCCTTATCTACCCACGCTGGCTGCAGCTCACTCCGCGGGAGCAGTTCGGCACAGGCAGGGGAATGAAGGAGCAGTGCCTGCCCTCCCTCCCTGCCAGGAATTGCAGGGCCTGGAGATGAAAGCGACGGGCCCGTGCAGCGTCAGGCTGGTGGTACAGAGGTAAGCAGGATGCCATGAGATCTTGCTACTCCCTGCTGTGACAGTGGGTGGAATTTCCAGAGCCTGCCCTCCCTTGGTCTCTCCGGGCTGAGTTAGGATGCCCTCAGATGCCCGGGTTGGTGAGGTCACCGTGCAGGGAGTTGTGCTGTGTACGGCGGGGTTGCCCCAGGAGTTCCTCTGAAGGTGAGTACAGGTATCACAAGCTGTGCCCTGAGCTGCAGAGATGCAACCAAGTGGAAAGGAGACAGGCTCTGTTTACACACAGATACCTGTGCAGCCAGCAGTGTTAGTGAGAGAAAACAGAAAAGGACATGACAGTTACACTGGGTTTTCATTAAATATTAAATGGACTGAAGTTTTCTAGAGTGTGCCTGGGCTGCTTTCAATTGTCTATTAGATGGTAAGAGGGGAAAGCCAAGTGGGTGAACCCTGGTTCTGGAGGTGCAGGGCATGATGCTCAGGAGCCATGATGACAGGCAGTGTTTGTGTGCCAGGCTGCCCCTGCAGCTCCTCGTTTCACCCAGAGCAGAAAATGTCCTTGGACTGTCCCACTGCTGGTACAGCCCAGAGAGAAGTTAACTCCTGCAGGGGTCTCCAGCAAGAGATCAGGGGAAGGAGACAGCTTTGGTCCAGAGCAGCACTGGCTCAGGCTGGAGCAGCGATGGCAAGCAGCAGACACCTCCCTGGTTGCTGGCTGGGGAATTAACCACTCATGTACCCCTTTCTGCCAGGTTTAATTAGAAGAAATTTCCTGTCCATAGGGAATGCTAAACAACTGCCATAGCTTCTTCTCTGTGCTTCCTTTCCTCTGCTTTCCCCCCTGCAACAGGAGCTGTGCAGCCATGACCCCGTCTGCGCTGGCCCTCCCGTCCCTCTCCATCCCCACTCCAGCCTTGCCTTTCCTTGTGCAGAAGCTTAGCAGGGTGGCAAGAGGGAATCTCCTAACTTGGATTGGGTTAATAAGTTAAAATGCAGAGCCTTAATCCCTGCTGCTAAATCAGAATGTAATTCAGCTTATAACCACAACCCAATCCATGTGAATTACAATCACTTTAAATACAGCCAGGACTAGATGGGATTTAACATCCTCCCCAGAGATCCTGAAAATGAAAACTGGGGCACAGCGCTGCTCTGGGTGAACCTGCCATCAGAGGGAGCCGAAGCAGTGGGGCAGAGGGATTTTGCTACCTCCCAGGACGCCTGAAGAGTGGGAACCTTGGCTGCAACCTTTGGTCAGGGCATGTGGCTGAAAGATGCATGCGAGGCTCCCGCAAAAGCTTATCCCCGGGGAGGGGGACAGAGCCTGCTGGAAAACCCACAGCACTTTTATCTTTAATTTAGAATGTTTATCTCCAGAGATTCTTCAAGCTTTAAAACAAACATAAGGAGATCTTCATTTGCCTGGCAGCATCTGGCCTCTGAAAGTAGGCACGTACAGTCCCAGCAGCAGGGCTGATAGTGAGGGCTTGTTCTCTGCCTCCTTCCTCCCGACTTTAACCTCTGGCAGGATGAACCTTGCTTTCCCTCATTCTGTTCCAGGAAATCACCAGAGAAAATGGGTCTTCCCAGAGCTTGAATCAATGGTGGGCACCTGGCAAGTGGTCCCACTGGTGCCTAGGAAGATCTTTTACTGCTTTCCCTATTACATCATTAAGTCCTGGCTTTCACAACTTTGATGGGGAAAGAACAATTGTTCATTGTCTTCCTGCACTGTCTCGGCCTGGGAAATGGGAGCAGCTGAGTCCTTCTGCCGCCACTGACCCACAAACCTTTCCGGGGAGCCTCGTGCAGTGTCTGGGAGCATGCAAATTCAAAGGTTCTGCAGAAATTTAGGGTCTTGATGGATGATCTTCCAAGCATTTAACTGGAAAGTCCCTGTGGGAATAAGGCATGACTCCTGTGGGCTGCCAGGCACAGATAAAGAGTTCAAGGAGTCCAAGTTACTACATTAGTGGGAAGAGGTTAGAAAATAAGATCTCCTGCTAAGATTGGTGCCTATGTTTGACCCTTTTTAGGACGATTCCGATGGTGTTTTTTCACATTGCACTTTTTTGTGGTTTCCTTATATTTCTCTTTTTTCAACAGTGAAAGGCTGGTGCTGCTGTGCTAATACCTAGCCAAAATGAGAATGCACGGTAATTTCTCAAAGCCTGGCATGTAAAGTGCCTGGTGTACTGAGATGGAGAGCCTGTGAGTTTTCTGTGGGTGTGATGAGGGAATGGAAATGATCTGAGTTCTTGGGTGCTTTCCCAAACCCAAGCTAGCCAGTTTTCTATGTTTAGACACGGTTTACTTAGCAGCACTGGTAGAGCGGAGAGGAGGGCAGAGGCTTTTCAGGCATCAACAACGCTTTCTGGTGCAGCCTGAGACTGTTCCCTGGGCAAGAAGAGGGTGAACTTCACAGCTCCTGAGACAAACCATCCATGTAGCTCCCAACTACACAGCTCTTGGCTCCTTATGGAAATATATGATCAGCTGATGAATCTCCTCCCAGGCAGCTGGGCCAGCTTGGCCCTACAGTTGTTTTTCTTACGTCCTCCCTGTGTCCTCTGAGATGTCCCAGTGCATCATGGCCATTGTCCCTCTCAGCAGCTGGCTGGGTGTTACCAGACTTAGAGGCAAGGATGTTTTTGGGGTTTTTACTGCCAAAGTCATCACATATTTTGAATTTTTTCAGGGCCTCACAATCCCATTATTAATTCCCCCAGAGCTTTCAGAGAGCTGTGAGCGATGCTTCCCCCTTTCTTTTGCTGGTCCAGCTGCAAGAGGGAGAGAGAGCAAGACCAGGATGGCACTGGCTTCATTCCTGAGGTAGGGGATCACCCCACTTCCCACTGTGGCTGCCCACCCATGTGCACTGCCTGTCTGAATAGAAGGTCTTCTCTTTCTGTGGGTGACCCGCCAAATGTGCTTTGAAATGAAGGTGGTCCCAAGAACTTGTACTGCATGAAGAGGCCAAGCCAACCCTGAAACTGGATAGGTTTCTTGGCTTTGGCCCACAGGTCACATCAGCAAAGATCTGTCTGTGGCAGGTTAGGAGGTGTGACAAAGTCCCAGGTGGCAGCTGATCCATGCATCCATCTGTCATCACTGTGTCATGGCTCAGGGCAAAGGGACGTGACCTCTGGTGTGGTACCGGAGCAGGCCCTGGGTAGCTCAAAGCATGGATACCTCCTTCCTGCATGTGAGCTGGCACCTGTGCTGGCTGCCCCTGGTAATTCGGGTAGAGCACTTTTCCATCTCGGAGAAGAAAGCTGTCCTCCCTCAGTCCCACCCCAGCGTGTGAGGCCCCTGCAGCTGAGCCAGGAAGTGCAGCTGTTTCCACCTTCCAGGCCCAGGTGAGAGAGGCCTGGAGATGCTCGCTCCTCCCAGGGGATGGTGGTATCTCACCTCCATCAAAACATTTGCTTTTAATGGGCATGCTGCCCTGGCTGGAGGTTCGTGCTTCCTGGGGAACTCCACTGTACAGGCCCTGGCAATTACTTCTTTGAGATTGCTGCTTCTATTCATGCCCAAAGATGCCTGGCTGGAGAACAGCCTGCAGCTGCCAAAGGGCAGTGTGTGAGGGGGGTTTTTTGGGTTTGTGTGGGACATTTATAGGCTGTTCCCCTAGGTTGCTCGCTTTAAGTCTCTTCTTACCAGGTTTCAACTCTGGGTGAATGTTAAAGGGCACCTCTTCCATCAGGAGACTCCCAGCCTCACCAGCAGCAGAACTCATGGGCTGGCAGTGGGCAGGCTGGCCTTGGAGTACAGCATCCCTGTTGTGCCATGTGAAATTATCCCTTATCCCACATGCTGCCACACACAAGTGGGTAATGGCAAAATAAGGTTTGCAAGTGATTCTAACAGGGAATTAAAACATCTGTCCATCCTTTATGTGGGCTGCAATACTGGGAGGACTAAGCGATTTCATAAGAGAGTCCGAGCCCAGCTGCAGTTTATCCTGTGCTGGCAGAGATGTAAAGTTCATAAAGAAGGCTGCAGGGAGATCATCCTAAAAGGGGAGGAGGCTGGAGATAGCAGGACCACTGTGTGTTAATCCCATCTCCCTACAGTGGAGTGACTGGAACAAAGGATGATGACAGGACAGCCTGAACTCCTGCTCTTGCCTTCTCCAAAGATGACCTCGGGACCAGAGTTCTCTCATCAGCAATCATACTGGTCCCCGCTGATGCAGAGATAGGGTTAAGCCCAAGACAGGCACAGGATTTTATTTGCTTTCCTCTATTCTGGGTGTACCTCTCGTCTCAGTCACCGCTCAGCGCGGAGGATACGTTTGAGAATAACAAATAACCAAAATGCTTTGTCAGCGTGGAAGCCCATCTCACCAGCAGAGGCTGTGTCTGAAATACAGAAGCAGCGCAGTTTTTGCTGAGGAACTCCCCCAGAGACAGGCAGCTCCTGCATTATTAACAGCGGTGCTGATGGATCCCTGTTAATGAGACGTGCTCGCTCAGCCAGCCAGCCAAGTGGCCATGGCCATGCTGCTCTCAGCTCCACACTGCAGCGTGTGCCTTTGAGAGCAAGAGATGGTTGCTCTGGGGAGCAATTGGCAATGCTGTGCTGTAAGATTTGGCTACTTTCCCTAAAATTTGCACGTGTCCTGCCAGACTTGAGTTAGGTAGACGTGGAAATCCAGTGTTTGTTCTCTGGTGCCTGCAAAAAGTGAAATAAAAGGCTGCCATCCCAGTGGGCTTGTGACTAAAGAAAAAGATCTCTTTCTTGGAGTGTAGTATCTGCTCTGCTCCAGAGAGCAATATGGGCCACATTCTCTGGTCTATTCTTAAATGGCTCAACCAGGGGAGCTCCTTCTTCTCTGGCTTAACAGATTTTGACGTTAGGAAAATTTTTATCCTTTTTTTTTTTCTTTAAACTCAATTTCATCTTGCTCCATTTATCAATTCTCCTTTTGGTTTCTGGATGCAATTACTCTCCCACTGTGGTCATTATACCTCCTAGGATACTTGTAGAATAGTATTTTATACAGCCTCAGCTGATGTTTGGCCAGGAAAGATGTCTTAAAGTCTTTCAGTTTTTGCTAAGTCAAACCTCCTCTGAGCTTTCCCAGTACTGTAACACTTTTCTGACAGTCTAGCACAGTGGATGGTATTTACCAGCCTGTATGGACACAGAAAGACTGGTCATCCTCCAGTGCATCATATAATGCCTCTACAGTCCGGCACACTGTCGCCTGTTGTGCTCACATTGCAAGCAGCGCAATTCCTCCAGCAGTGCTGCCAAGACACTTTGCTCTTCACTGCAGAGATTCTGATGATTTCCAGATGTCACAGATGATGTCAAATTCCTGATGCCATTATTGCCTTATGCAGAATGAATCTGATAACCTAATATGTTTCTGCTACACCTTCCTGTCTGTTGATGGGTTTCTCTAATGAGAACGGTGTTGACTTCCAAAGTTTGTTTGTGCAAGCAGAGAGCAAAGCAAACCCTGCAGGAGCTAAGAGGGCTGGTTAAGATTGCATAGGAGTAATTGTAGCAGTGCTTTTTTTGTTGGTGGTTAGTTTGTTTGTTTGGGGTTTTTTGTTTTGAAGCAGAACTTCTTGCAAATCTTGTAAAGAGTCTGTGGAATAAAGACAAGGTGGAGCCTGCAGAGTTGGAGCAATGAAATAATTTAGCAGTGCTGGGAGAGCACCAAATCTCCTAACAAGACTGTGCAACACCAAAATGATTGATCAATTAAGAATATTGAAGTTACCTCTTCTGTACTTTCAGCTTTTCGGGATGTGACGAGAGGGGTAGCCTTTAGGCCCTGATTTTGGCAGCGAGGTTCTGCAATTGGCCCTTTCAGCTCACGTAAAACACCAAGAAACCCTGACGAGATCTTGGAGAAGCCTGCAGCACTGGAGACCAAACCCAGAGCTGCTTTGGGCTGAAACTGGGGGGAGGTGAGACCATTTGGTTTGGCATCAAGGAAGGCAGAGCTGAACCTTTGGAAGGGATCACACAAGGAGAGATACACTGAATGTGCTGTCTGCCACCTCAGGGGCAAAGTCTTATCTGTATGCAAAGTGGTGCAGCCTTGGGTAAAACATTACTGGTGTGGGAGTTGAGTAGATCAGATGTGTAATAATGCAGAAACAGCATTGCTAATGCTCACACAGACCCTCCTATGGCTGACCCCACCTGAAGTGGAGACTTGTACCCCATGCCTCCCAAACAGAGGCGAGTGCAACTTCAGAGCAGCCCTGGGCCAGGCAGGGACAGTCTCCTCGCAGTGCAGGGGAAATAGAGACTGAAAAGGAGGGTGGGATGGGGAAATGGGAGTGAAGCACTCTCCCTGAGCAGGAAACCAGCTTTTCTTCTGGTTTGCAGAAGTTCTAACTGTAATGACAGTCCATGCTATGTGTTGAGTCCTTTGCAGAGCAGAAATATCTTGCTTAATTGGTGGCAGCAGGTTACGCTATCTGAATTTTGCAAGCCTACTGATCCTGCATTAATCATCCTAAAAAAGGAATAGGTTAAAGTAAGATGAGGCCTACCACTGATCCCTGAAGTGCCCTACCACACACCTCCTCCAGTATCCCGCCTCTCTAATTACCATCCCCTTGTGCTGCGGTCATCCCATCGGCTTTCTGTCAGCGTGGCGAAGCGTCTGGAAAAACCCCACTAAATTCCTCTTAAAAGCACTGTTTCACCAGAGGAACACGAGCAAAGGGCCCTGCTCAAGAGAGCTGGGATCTACTCCCAGCTGTGCTGCTGACCACCTGGGTAGTGCAGGACACGGCCTTCACGTCGGTAGTTTAGATATTGCTACCCACAGCTTTGTGCACCGTGTGCTGCGGAGCTGCTTCCTGACAAGGGTCACTGTCCCTCCATCATCCTCCCCTTCTTCTGGCACTATTCCCCAGGCTTTGTGCTGGGATGGTCCTCTCTCTGTTGGGACAGGTGGTATTGTGGGCAAGCAACCCCGGTCCCCAGAATGTCACCCGGGAGGGACGCTGTGAGGCCACCTGGGTGCGAGGAGGTTTTGGGGCCCAAGAGCCCCGCTGGTGCTGGTCAGTGAGCTCCAGCTGTGCCTTTCCAGTGAGGACTGTGAGCCTGCCGAAGGAAACCTTGACGTGACAGCGCGGAGCCCCTGTTTTCAATTAGCTTTGCTATTTCGGAAGGGAGTATCTACGGTGTGGATGTAACCCATGGCAACCATCTGTGGAACCGCCGTTCCCGCTGGCTGCGGGGTGGGAGTGGGGGTGAGATGGGGGCCAGGGACAATGCAGGGGGAAGTTGCAAGTACTGGGAAAGGCAGCGTCTCCTCCCTCCAGGCGCCTCTCCTGCCCCACTGGCGCAGGAGCTGCGGGAGGTGTGGGTGAGCCCATCCGCATCCCACGCAGCTGGATAATTTATGGGCAGCAGCAGCAGCGGCAGCGGCAGCCTCAGCACCTCCGCCAGCTCTGCCAGCAGCTCCAGCGGCAGCACCATGGACCTCTCCTTCATGGCCGCGCAGGTGGTGCGCGATGGCGGGACGGGACCGGGCGGGACGGGACGGGACGGG